>VDFB02193867.1:578393544-578419133 GCA_007258455.2 Sequoia sempervirens | reverse complement strand
GTACACTTGTAGGATTAAAGTTATCGCAATCATCATGATTTATTGGCACACAGACACAACTTGCAACATATGAAGTAATGGATGACTACAAGTTAGTGAAATGGTCCTTAATATGGGACTGGTTTGCAAATTGATTGGTAGAAAATAAGGTTTACAAATAGATCTACATAAAAATTATGAGAAGAATCTGCTGTAAATCCTTCAAAATAGATGAAAAGTGCGAAAGGAAGAGCGAGCTACATCTCTAGAGCCTAAAAAAAACACATGCAAGAAACATAAAAAAGAAGAAGAACAAACCAGTTTTTGGATGAATACAAAATGGTGCCTTCAGTAAGTGATTCATATGCTTTCACACCTGACACAGGACATTAAGAATATTTTAGTCTTCCTTTGAGAAATTAACTACTTACAAAATAAACCTAGAAACCAATATTATATACCTCCATGTCTAGCCAAGGGTAGGTATAAGAGAAAAAAAATTCCTTAATGCAATGTCGAAAAATATCTATGTGTGTGTAGGTTTGTATTACTCAAAATATCATTTCACTCCCTAAGGAAAAATACCAAAGTAATGTTTTAAATTTCAATCTTCACATAGGCTCCCTTATTGCTACACATGCATATACAAGCATTATTAGAGCTCTAAACTATTCAAATATTAAGGATTTAATTAGCTATAAGATGGAAAGTTGTTGTTTAGACATAATCCATCATCTTTTACATATCTTTATTCACTCCTAGCGCTTCAGATAAATTTGTGTAAATGAGACAAAAATGTGAATCTTTTATGACAAAGAAAATTCTTAAAAGGAGGGGGGAGAGAGCAAAGGGTAGGGGGCAAGAGAATGCTTGAATGCATAGCAAAGTATAACATTTTGATCATTATAACAATGAAACGAATCTTAAGTTTGAAGCATTAATATCATTTACAACATTTATGATCAAGAATGAATGTAAGGAGAGAAACTTTTGCATACCTACAGATGGTACAAAATTTCATGGTTAAGTCAAAGCCTCCCATCAGCAACAAGATCCAAATATTCGTGTATCTATCTCAATCGAGCCTCTAAACCCTTGAGCTATCAATTTTTTCCCTTGGCACAGTATGCACAAAAGTCAAATTTAGAGTTATGTCACCACTAAAAATAGAAGAAATAGAGCTTTGAAACAAAATCCACACACAACACAATGTGGTATTCATACAAAGCCATACAAACAAACTAAACTCAGAACATTGGAATGGAAACAACTTCAAATTATGATGCAGAGCATGGATTCAGGGTATAAAGAATCATTTTTCTGCACCATAGTGAAAAGTTAGCACTTTGTTTCATCTTTGCATATTGGTTTGATGCTTCGAACGATGCATTTCTTATATTGAAAAGTGCATTACCTTGTTGAGGCTTCTCTTTGTTTCAATAATAGTTTAATATTTATTACTTAATAGAGACCAACCAAGTGACAATGGAAGCTCATTTGGCCCTCTCACATCACTCTCCGTTCCCACTTCCCAATCATATAACATTAATCATTCATTCATCCATTAATAACATATAACATTCATTCATTAACATATAGCATTCATTAATTAACATATTCACATTCATTTATTATATATAATATTCATTCTTTTAGGTTTTATGTGTAAAATATGATTTGTCATGATATGATTACAATCACTTTTTTGTTTCTTTTTTAAAGCTAAAAAAATTTGAATTGGAGTATTATTTTCTAAATCATTTGTCCCCCCTTTAGTTGTTCTGCCCTCTGCTCATGATCTTAATGTACACCTAGTCGTCTACTCACGACGTGGACAGTGCTGCAAGGGGGGTCTGCTGCAATAACAAAGAAATGTTAAATTGATATGTTTCATTATTATTGTTACAAATATTTAATTAATTAAAAGAACATTAGAGTGGTTCTCTTTACCTGATGGGTCCACATCATGTTCTTGAATTTCTTTTATAGACTCATGCTCAACATGTTGAACACCCTCTAAATCCTGATCTGCAGTTGAAACATGAAAGGTTACATTAATTAATACACCAATTGAAATTAAATATATTTAAAAGAACATTAGAGTGGTCCTCTTTACCTGATGGGGCCACATCATGTTCATAATCTTCTCTAGCCTGATCATGCTCAACACGTTGATCACGCTCTACATGCTCTAAATTTGAAACATGAAAGGTTACATTAATTAATACACAAATTGTAATTAAATATGTTTAAAAGAACTTTAGAGTGGTCATCTTTACCTGATGGGGCCACATCATGTTTTTGATCTTCTCTAGCTTGATCATGCTCAACATGTTGATCATGCTCTACACTCTCTAAAGTACCGAGATGCACACCATGACCTTCATCTGTAGGTTGTGCTCCACCCTCACCAGGCTACATTCCAATGTCATGTGCAGTATTATCATTGCTTGAATATTTACAACAAATAGGCATGTAATTACTTTATGGTTGAAATTAATATTGAATAGATTGCACAAGTATTCAGTTTTAAATAAACTTTATTGAGTTTATTTACCTATGTGATAGATGCAGTGGAAGATTGTGTTTTCCCAGTCAAGACTCTTAGGTGTTTATCCATGGCTCCATAGCCTTGCTGGAAGGTAATCTTTAGGTCCTCTTTTGTGGGAACTTTGTTGAATTCAGAGCCCTACATTTTTGCATAAGATCATGAATTTTCCTTCTATGGTGTGATAAAACCAAAATTGTTTTCAATTTATTATTTGGATACAATATTTCATTTATTGATACTTACAATTCGTGCAGCTAATTTCATATAACCACCAGAGCCAAGTTTGTGTTGCCCGTGTTTTTCTAGTCTTGTGTTTGTTTCCTTCGATGTGTCGGGCAGCCTATGAAAAGTTTGAAATATGTTAGATTATGTAAAAAGAAAGAGTAATCAATATATAATTACATTGTTGATAGTATCACATACCTTCCTTGGCCCGGTGGTGTCTTTCATTTTTTTCTTTTCAGCCTTTTCCTTTCCATCCGACACCAGGTCCTTCCACTCCCTCATTAGAATCATGGGGGGATGCTTGTACTTTTTGTTCTCTAAATGTGACCTATATTTTTCCCTCACATACTTTAGATAGGTACCAGCTTTCTTAAGGACCTTGGTTCGGTTGAATGTTTTATCACCAAACAGGACAACTAAATGGTTAATGAGCTCATCTTTTAAATCTTGATTTTGGGCATTCCACCATGTACGTATGGTGGGCCCAAAGAGCTCCAATGTAATATCATGTAGATGTTTATAAAAAACATCATTTCCTACAAAATGATCATGGGATCAATAGTCTAAAAAGAGCGATCAATAAGTAAATTTCAATTGGATTATATATAATAATAATTAAAACATTTTAAAGTACCTGGGACCTTCTCTATCTTTATGGGAATGAAATCTTCGGTCACCATAAATGTGACTGGTAATGTTCTTGTACTAGTAATACGGGAAGATCCAGGAAATGCTGCTAAAATATCACCAGGACTAGTGGCCTCTGCATCCCCAGGTACTTGTCCTGACACATGTTATGGCATGTGTTCGCTATCAGAGGGTGCACTAACGGATGCCTGCATGGTATGTGTTGCCGACATTTCAGACAACAATATAGGCACGGATGATGGGGTCAGATGATGTATTCATAAGAACATTAGGATGGAAACTTGTACCAACCCCTACTCCTCGGGCAACAACTGCAATACCCTGATCATGGCTAGGAGCATCATGAGGATGCAAAAAATCATGTAAAAACAACACATATTTTAGTTCATGACATAAAAAAGTACAAAATATAAAACCATGAATGAACTTATGTTATAATTAAAGACCTCATGACAGCTTACTTGCAAGTTTTGTGATCTCTCAGTCAATATTTTAACCCTCTCTCTTATCTCATCTGTTTGAGGCACTATGAATAATAACTTAAGGATTTCTTCATTGCATTTTTTTTGGATCATCCTTATCATATCGAGAGGGTTTGTTGAATAAGGGATGTCATCATCACATAATATTGACTGCACCTCCCTATGGATGCTCTCGTCTACTACTGGTGCATTTCCCTGATCAGTCGACTGCAACAAGAATATTAAAAACATTATCGAAATTAATCCAATAAACTTATGAAAAAAACATAATAATAAAACATTTTGCTCATATCTAATTTGTACAATTACAATGAGGTAAAATTGTTGGGTAGAAGCACCTAAAGATACATTGTGATCTATGCTTTGGGATGGAGCCTTTTCCATATGATCAATGTCCTGCTGTGACAAAAATTAAATATAAAAAAATATTACTAAAATGAAACCATTAGACTTACAAAAAAAAACATAAGAATAAAATGGTTTATTGGAGTCATTAATTGGAGGTTGGGTAAAATGGTGCATAGTACGTACCACCCCCATAGTAACTGTGTTTGTAATTAAGCGATAAAAATTGTAATCGATTAGCAACTCTTCCCCTGCAATTATTGATTTTATCGTACATACGAATACACGGTTTCCCTCACGCGCCTCGAATATGCAATTGGGTTGCTTATTTGTTGACCCAAGTCGTGTACTGTTTATAAACCCTGCAATATTCCTTGATGTTTTTGGCCTTTTGTTAATGTACATAGCCACTCCTTTATTTTGATCCTTATCTTTTAGTTGTATATAATTTGCTAACAGTGCATACCTATGCATACTTCATGTATATTGAACTAGTTGCATCCAATCTTTGTAACTGTAACAGGGTCTGACATACTCCATCAATTTAGTAACTTTTTCATAACAAACCTTTATGTCATCCATGCAAAATAGGCCCAAACCATGTAATGACGATGGTGCTATGCGATATATCCTCTCGTTGACACAAAAATCAGTGTTTATTGGAGGAAGTTCCTTGGGTACCCATTGTTTCTGTAGATGTTTGTACCTCAAGGGAACCTCAATGTCGCCTATTCATTCATCATCATAAGAATATGACCCCCCTTCAGCAAGAAAAAATTCCATTCGTTTATAGAATTTTCTTCTAATCTCTTGACCTCTAGTTGATCTCCCTCTTTTATACATACTACATGTCTCACTTTCCTCTTCTCTTCCTGAATTTCCCTCTCTCGAGGAAGACAGATCTAAAAAATACCTATTTGGTGGTACCTGCACTCATAAGGATGGTGGATGAAGTTATTTCATGGTGATGTGATCCCAAGGTGACATTATGATTAATCTATCGTTTCATCACTAGAATTTCACAGGTTATAAGGTAATCAAGTCTTGATAGATTACAAGCTATTGTTACTACCATCCAAATGTGTTCATCACATATCAAATCTACTTAACGTTTTAACTCCAAAACTTTGTAACAAGTGTTAAATGTGACTATGGTCCACAAATTACACAACCAAGGCCTCAAATGTATTCTCTAATTGTAATCAAAGGACTTTTGCTCTTCATTCAAGTAAATAAACTTGAAGGGAAACACCACCAAGTGGTTTATTGGACACCTACATGACTAAAAATAGCAGCAAATTTACATTTAATTTCCATATGTCTAAGTGGTTAACAAGGAGGGAGTGTGTACTAGGCCTGGTTAAGTCATCATAAGTTTATGCTTTGGCAATAATTTTTTTTTAATCATCTTAAATCTTCCTATGTCTAATTGCTAGGAGACTTTTGGTATGTTTTAAGGTAGGATGATTGATGAAAGAGCCCAAAGAGCCTTTCTCCATGGTATCCTGGTACACATAGCACGGTCTTCTCTTATACGGTTGGACATGATTTAAAGAACTTAGCTAGGAATTATTCATTTAACCTAAGGTTTTCTCATAATGCCATCATTGGAAAAGTATGATCAAATTCTTCTATTATGAAGAATTGGTCTATGTGCCTCTAGTAATCACTATAAATGTTTGTAAGGATAAAATGACTAAAAGCATCGGGTAGGAGAGAATCAACTTTGAGTTCTTCAAAGATTATATTCCTCTATTCATAATTTTTAAGGGTTGTGTGTGGAGGAGGTTATCACTACCAAGAAGGGAGGGGACCTTTCCTTGTGAGGGAACTTCAAATTTTTTCTCTTTGTGCTCCATTTTTATCTTGCCTTATGTCTCTGGTCATCTATGGTGTTTGGGAAAAGCCTAAGGTTGGGGTTTTACCTTTGTCTTCATGTAAAACCCTAGTGTTTATCTTATGCCTTGGGTGGGATTTTTTGGGCCGTTACTTTTTGGGGAGGGTTTCAAAACAACTTAAGCCCCATCGCTTCGTCTAGGCTGGGCCCCTTTTGATTTATCATTTTATTTCCTTCATCTAACTTTATTATTTCCTAAGTCTTGGATGGTCCCGTGCTCCCTCATTTAAAAAACAACTTATGTCATTGTTTATCATCGGCCTAGTGATGTCCCCTTGTTCTTTTATAAATGTTTTATATTTTGCATAGAGACAAGTTTGCATGACCGTAGATCAATTATCATTTGATCTCAGTTGTTCCCCGCCATCCCATGTTTACCCTACCACACTGTTTTGGTTGATCGTGATATCACGGGTGAGTGCCACATGTCTCATTTAATGAAGCCGAAGAGATGATAGAAATACTTTGATACATTTATCTAGTTTTAATACATTATGTAGTGGGTTACTAAAGCATTTATGAGATGCACGTGTTTCAAATCAACAAAGATGTTATAATCTCAGTAGGAAGGGTGTTTGATGGTTAATGACAAAGCTAGCGACTGTGTGGAACGAACAAGATTATCGATGGTTAAGATCCACGGTTGCCTACCATCACGTGATTAGAAGCTGTGAGGTCTTTATCAATCGCGATATCGCGGGCGAGCGCCACGTGGATTTCCTTGGCAACACATTGTATGGTGGGCCCTTATTGCCATGATGGAGATCATGTCAGTTTGTTTTGAAGGCAGTCGTTCGATCATCTGACCAAAGTGAAGGATCGACGACTAGTATTTAAATCAGCATCAAATGAAATTACAAGGTTCTATTATGTAATTTCATATTTTTGTTTAACCCTCCTAGAGAACTAAAAACTCAATATTACAGCTGCCCTCCTAGAGAACTAAGTGTTGAAGAGAGCCAAGATACAGACACCAGACATATCGCATATAGGTCATTTGTAGCACATAATGAATTTTGATATACAGAGACTCAGATGCATGTATTTTGATGGAGTAAATGAAGATATAGATCATTTGTAGCAGACAATGAATGTTGATGTGTTTTTAATGCACTTCTCAACACAAGCAGTGTGTAGGTGCACTACCTCTCTTGAAATACAATCTTCCACAATCAAATTGGAGAACCCTATCCCAAGGTCTCTAATGTCAGGTCTTGACAGTGCTTGGAATATCTCAATTATTTGATGTGATATGCTGGAATCACAAGGTGGACTTATGGATGAGTTACAAAGCATGGGAAGTTGGGTCTTGAAATGAAGTTTCTAAGATGGAGAAGTTGTTGTGCGTTTGTTGTAGGTTCAAACAGTAGTCTTGAACTCCATTTTTATCATTGGATTTAGCTTTACAATGTGCAATGAACCTTTCCTAAGGTACTTATTAAAAAAAAGGAAAAAGGGCAAGGAAGAGAGAAGGTTCCTAGACCTAAAACTACAAATAAATAGTGATCATGGAGGCTGCTACAGTAGACAAACTCCCTAAACTAGGTTTTGCTTGGCTAAGAGAAACCTACAGTTGCACAAAACTAGTGCAATCTTCTAAAGACTGCAGATTTTCATATTACATGCACACATCATGTACATGCAATTGAACTAAGTTGCAGCAATAAAGGAAGGAGGCTCAGACTAACTTTGTAAAGTGATCCACCATCAATGAACCACAAAAAGCATGAGCTAGAAATTCATCAAATACTGAAATAGCAAACACCATCACCACTTCCATTCAAGAAACTAACACCTAAACTAATAGGGAAGTTGAACCATGCATACATAAAGAGAAAAATCAAAAGGAACACCCATAAATCACGCAATGCTATTGTCTATTGCTGCAAAATGTCTTTACATCAATTCTCCAACCCTTACAAATGAGGGGCAAGCCCCTATTTATAGTTTTTCAAAGCCCAAATGAATGGCTAGGATCAATTTGCAACGAATGGCCCAGATTCAATTACATTAGGGTTTCACCTACCCCACAATATTCAGCAATTTTAAAATACATCATTTGTCATTTCCCTGTTTTGTCATCTAGTGCCCAGGTGTTGTAGCAGTTTCATCATTTAGCTGATTCCCCTTTTACTGTAGCTAAAACTGCCCAAAGGTTGTCTTTTGCTTGATGTGTTTGCAGTGTTCTTCCTTGGATCAAACGAGTCCATCGATGATTGGCATCAATAGATTGGTTGCCCCTGATTCAAGCGGACAACTCCCTTATGCTTTCTTCAAGGCCACCCCCTTACATTTTTTTCCTCGACTTCCTTGGCACAGGCCTTCTTCTAACAACGACCCTATTGGTGGGTGCTAGGGGGAGAGGCAAAAATGAAATGAATGGTGACAGGAGCTATGCCCATTCCTTGTTCAGCTTTCTTAATGGGTCTCCTCGATGGACCCGCGGTAGGCTCCTTGAATCCTGCGTACATGAAACATCGTAAGTGCTTTCATACATAAATCAAGGAAAATGTTAGTCAAATCTTGCAAAATCCTTGTTAGATCCATCCATGCATCATCAAAAGTTCATAATATTCATATTTGGAGCTCATTTGGACCATAAACATTAATGCGGGCCCAAGGGGCTGAGCAACAAACAGGGGACAACAAACTGGAAGGGAAGTTCCCAGACCTCACAAAACATAGAAAAACTGAGATTTTTCAATTATAGCGCATGGGAAAAGGGGAAGGAAGAGTGCCTAGAAAAACTTCCTGAAGATTGGACTCATTTGACAAAAGCTGGAAGCTCAAAACGGCCATGGAGGGACAGAGTCCCAGAAACGGCCACGGAGGGGTCGAGCTCCAGAGGCCGGGTCGTCAGGGCTCCACAGAGGGATGGAGTCCCAGAAATGGTCACAGAGGGTCCGAGCTCCGAAATCCGGTCCGTCGGGGCTCCACGGATGTTCCAAAACAACCAAAGGGGGATGAAGCTTTGAAACCACCGAAACTTAACAGAACATTGACTAAACCTTGGCAGTTCACTTAGCCACCACAAACGCATCCTAGATCCACCAACAAGTTGTCCCCAAAGTCAAAAATGTGGAAACCGGACCGACGGGGGTCCACGGATGTTCAAAATGGCCAAAGAGGGACGAAGTCCCAGAAACGGCCACAAAGGGGCCGGGCTCCGGAGGCCGGGTCGTCAGGGCTCCACAAATGTTCAAAATGGCCAAAGAGGGATGGAGTCCCGAAAACGGCCACAGAGGGGTTGGGCTACGGAGGTTGGGTCGTCAGGGCTCCATGAATGTTCAAAACGGCCAAAGAGGGACGAAGTCCCGGAAACGGCCATGGAGGGGTCGGGCCGCTAGGGCTCCATGGATGTTCAAAAACAGCCAATGGGGGAAGGAGCTCTGAAACCATCGAAACTTAACGGAACGTTGATGAAACCTTTTCAGTTCACTTAGGCACCTCAAACACATCCCAAATCCACCAAAAAGTTGGCCCCAAAGTCAAAAATATGGAAACTGAACCGGCAGGGGTCCACAGATGTTTCCAAATAGCCAAAGAGGAAGGGAATTCTAGAGGGAAAGTTCTGAAACCACCAAAACTTTATAGAACATTGATGAAACTTTGGCAATTCATTTATGCACCCCAAACACATCCCAAATCCACCAAAAAGTTGGCCCCAAAGTCAAAAATATGGAAACCAGACCGGCAGGGGTCCACAGATGTTTCCAAATAGCCAAAGAGGAAGGGAATTCCGGAGGGAAAGTTCTGAAACCATCAAAACTTTACGGAACATTGACAAAACTTTAGCAGTTCACTTAGGGACCCAAAACACATCCCAAATCCACTAAAAAGTCGGCCCCAAAGTCAAAAATGTGGAAAAAAGCGAATCGAGCGATCAGGGACCAAGCTAGCAAGAACAAGACAAAAGGCAGAAAAGGGACGGGGGACTTTATTTCTCCACGAATTTGAATACCCCAAGTAGGTGAATTTGGTCAGGGGGATTTGATCGTTTGAGAGCACATGACCAATTTGGGCTTGGGAAATGGGGCACGCAAAACAAGACAGGAGCAAAGCAGCCTGTCGGGAGCAAAAAAAAGGGGGTCCCTTCCTATGGTAGGGCGTGTGTGCAAAACATGTACAAAATATTTCCTTGGCAACGCATTGTATTATGGGCCCTTATTGCCATGATGGAGATCGTGTCAGTTTGTTTTGAAGGCATTCGTTCGATCATCTGACCAAAGTGAAGGATCGACTGCTAGTAATTAAATCAGCATCAAATGCGATTACAAGGTTCTATTATGTAATTTCATATTTTTGTTTAGCCCTCCTAGAGAACTAAAAACTCAAGATTATAGTTGCCCTCCTAGAGAACTAAGTGCTGAAGAGAGCCAAGATACAGACACCAGACAGATTGCATATAGGTCATTTGTAGCAGACAATGAATTTTGATATACAGAGACTCAGATGCATGTATTTTGATGGAGTAAATGAAGATATTTAAGTTGCAGATCTTAAGATTTTGGTATCAGTTGTTTGTTAAATTTATGCAGTTATTTGATTGTCTCCATTCTTATGCTTCTCTATTGTTTAAATTGATATAACAAGTTTATACTCAGTTTATCATTGTATATTTTCTATATATGTGTGATCTGGTTATTCGGTTCTCTAAAGTAGGGATTAAAATCTTTTAATCAATCACAACAATTGGGAATTGTTACTTGGATTAATAAGAAGAATCACATAACTAGAATTTCCATTCTACCTCAAGAAGATTTTTTCAATTATTCACTTACACGTTTACACAAGTTGTAAACAATTTATGTGCCTGACAGTTTGAATTATTGCCATTATTGAAATCCACATTTGCAGATATTCATTAGACTCCATATACCCAATAAAGCACTAGTCTCCCCTTGTATTCTTTTATAATTTTCATTATTCTTATTTATTTTACACTTACATTTACAAATACACATACATATGCATTTATTGTTTTCATTTATTTCTCATGTAGTTTAATAGGTTGATTGATTTCATATTATATGTGTTGAAGACTTTAGAATTTCAATTACATTAATTTATGGATATATTGTATCTATAACACTACAAAACCATATGCTCTTTGCATTTACACTTGCATTTAGAAATACACATTTATATACATAGATATAGATTTATTTAATGATATGTTGCATTTATTGTTTTAGGAGAGCATCTAGTAATTGCATTTACATTTACATTTAAAAATACATATACATATATACATACATACATACATATATATGTGTGTGTGTGTATGTATATCATTTATATTCAGAGTTCAAAAACAACCCATTAGGTCTGCACATGGATAAAAATTCATAAAACCAGATCTCCCAAACATATTTTGTTGAAACCTAGGTTTGAACCTCTCATTTCACATGCTTTTTTTCACAAAACTCCTGAGGACAACAGCTATACCTTCTTTATTTCTCATCCTACGCCTTATTCATGCATCCTACAATTAAAACAGTATCCATGGGGCCTCTTACACAAGCTACAATAATCACAAAAAGTGTAAGAGCCCCTTTGGTGCAGGAGCACCTACCTTAAAAACAAGCATATTTTGATGTTTTGCTTTTAAATCATTTCCTTGTTGTTGTGCAAGGTCCTAATGCCTTTTAGGATGTGTAATAGGACATTTTTAGAGCTTATCTAAAATTAAAATAAATGGGGAACTTGTTTGTAGGCGTTTCCTTAAGTTTTGGCAAAAACTGGAAAACACAGTGTGTTTTCAAACGAGAATTGTTTTTTCATTTTAGAGCCTGAAACAGCAAAACCTAACGGATTTCTCTTGATGAAAAGGAATCTCTCGACTTGTTGAGAGGTTAGATGTTATTTTGTATTGGAAGTTTCTGTGAAAAAGAGGAGGAACAACGTTTTTTTTTCCCTTTTTGATGTGAAAATTAGAGATTTTCTGTTCTTGCGTTAAAAACAGCAAACAGAGGATTAATGTTAAGCTTTTGTTGATTTGTCTAGTGCATGGGAAATCTTTTTGTATCAGACCAGTGGTGTGTTAATTAGAAAATCCAACGCTTTCATTGTTCTTGTACATTTTTTTGGGTTTTTGTCTTTTATTTCTGTTTTGTTTAAAACTAGTAATAATGGAGACTTAGGCCGCATTCTTCCTATCCCAGTATTCATGGACTCGTTAGGGATGTGGCCAAGCTCCTCATTTTTATATAGATTAGTGGTAGGAAGCATCTGGAGTTCTCAAAGCATGCTTGAAGACTTTTCCTAGGCGAGACCAAAAGGTGCCCGGTTGGGAAAAGACTTTCTTTGTACTGTCCATACATGGCAAGGGTGTTAAATTTCTGACAGAGCAGAGTGTGAAGTGTTTGTAGAAGCATTCACCAAGGTTGGAACGATTGTAGAGCCTTTGGTTTTCCATCTCGAGGCTAGAGACAAAAAAATAGTCCAAGGAAAGGTTAAGGAAAACCCTAGTTCTTGCAAGAACAGGGTACATTATCAGTACGAACAAAAAAAATAGTCCAAGAACCTGGAAATTTGTTGTGCTACAGATTTGAATAAGGTTTCAGAAGTAGACTTGGCCTTGATAGGGTGAAAGGAGGAAGTGAGGAGAGTTTTCCTTTGTGTGAAGAGACCTAATTCTTGTAGCCACTCCAAACCCTAAGCTAGGGTATGAAGAAAGAGATGGAAGGAAGGAGTTTTGATCTTGTGCAAGAACCTTTTCGTGACTGTTCTAAAGCCTTCAAAATCCATGTACACCCCTGCATGCAAATTGGGAAGAAGTTAGAGGCTTACTAGTCTTTATCAGAAATAAGGGCTAGATTGAGTGTATGAGGAAGAGCATCAAGAACTCTTTGGAGGCAGCAAACTGGAAAATAAGCACCAAGAACTGTTTAGCAGTAGCAAACTAGAATTGATAGTAGGGTTGGCAAGTAACCAGGGGTGCCTATTCACTTTTAGGACCTATAGGTTGAGTGGTGGAGTGAAACACCAAGGGATTGTCCAACGGAGACCCAAAGCATTGAGATTGTGATTATCTCAATCCAACCCTCGTTCTATCACCCTTTATATCATGTTTGGACTACAAAACCCTCAAAAATAGGGTAACCGGGCTGTATGCAAAGAAATGAAGCTTTCTAACTCAAATCAATGCCTTAAGCCCTCAAATCAGATTCAAATCAAAGCTAACACATATCTTCATGACCTGGAATTGATTTCACATCAAAATATGGCTGCATGTGACCGTACAGTGCTACATAACAGGAAAAATATAGAAATTTTGAAGAAAAACATAGATTTTCGAATGTCAAGAGCTTGTATTTTAAATCCTCAACCATCAACAACCATTACAATGATCACTTTATGCCTTTTAAAGGCCTTTACACGTCAACCACTGAACAACCACCTCTACAACTGACCTTTTTAATCTTTATGATCACATGAAACATAAAACACACTAATTTCAAGGTTGTTAACATCACTATTGAAATGTTTTAATTTTTGACCTTTCAAACATTAAAACTTGTACATCATTAAATTAATTATGTAATGGAATAAAAATTAAAAACATCATAAATTAATTATGTAACCACATAAGTCAAATATAATTCTATCAAGAAATTAATATCAAATAGATAATATAATCGCATAACTCATACATTTCAATGTCATTGATCTTCTTCTTCATCCAACTCTTTGTCTGTATCATCCGATCCAGATTTGACATTGTAAGGATTGGTCATATCATCATCATCATCATCGATATCAGTTTTGATAATTTCATCATCCACACGAATATCATATTCATGAACATTAACTCCTACATCATCATCATCTAGTTCATCCTCTTCGACATCTTCATCGGGGACATCATCAACTAACTGTTGATCCTGATCATCATCTACATCATCTTCTAGTTCTTCGGTATCTTCTTCTTCCACCACATTATACTTTACCGGCCTTCCTCTTGGATCATATCTAACAACAAATGACCAGCCCGATTTACCTGGAACCTCTAAGTAAAATACCTACTCATATTGGCTTAAAAGAACATAAGGATCATTTCTAGCTCGCTCGATCGACCTTGTATTAACCATGGTAAATCCATTATCATGTTTAATAATAGCTCTCTCAGGATCATTTTCATTCAATCGTAGCATGTACCATAGGAGGACAAACAAAATTAATCTAAAGGACTTAAAGTCACACTCAAGTATATCATCCAAAATCCCATAGTATTAATTTTCTAAGACTTTTGGATGTATGTCGCTTCTAGATGAAACATTAGTCACCTGAAAGACTGTAGTTATACTAGAATCACAAGTTTTCTTTATGTCATCCAACATTTTGATTCAAAATTTATGACCATTGTACCACATAGCCTTGTGGTGATTCACCTCCAATATGTCAAATATGTAAAAATTATTGCAATATCGTCAGTTGATAAACATATTTATTCTTGGCCGAATGTATGCAAAGAAAACAATCTCAACATATATATACATTAATATAATTGAAAATAATTAAATAATATGGGTGATTAATATATTTATATGTACATTTTTATCTCTTAAACCATATGCTAAATCAATTTCCCTTTGTGTAACATTGGAATCTCTATTACGATGAGCTTCTTTAACCAATGAAGCCATACCTTCCCATGTTAATGCATGACCAGATTATTGACATCATTCAATCCATACCGTGACCATCCAATCAAGATTTTATGCGACGTACAAATGTAGTGCATCCCACTCTCGACCAATTGTATAAAAAAAATTGAAATTTACAAACAACATATAATTAGTTAAATACCATGTAGTATACGACCTTAATTTATAATTGATGTATATTGAAGATTAAAAATTAAATAAGTACAATATACATAAAAACCATATGTAAAATGTATTCCAATTAATCTCCATGACCATCTTATAATTACCTCTCACTTTCCTCAATCTACCTTTCCCCAACGGGTACTCCCCTTTGAATTTGTTAATGGAGTTGGAATCCCAAATGTGATCTACATGGATCTTTGCTGCAAACTTAGGAAGATATTCACTAATGTACACCATGGTTCACTGGGTATACCATATATCCCTCCACCATAGAACCCTCGTGATGTGCTCTTTGTCTAACCAAATCCTTTTTAAAAATTTCAAGTGCCTCTCAACCATCCATTATTACTGACTTTGTGTACAGTCTCAATAATAACTTCAATCTCCCTAACTCAGTGCTATGTATGCCTGCACAGCTCATGTGTATACTTTGTGGTCATAATAGGGTTTGTGAAATCTTTTCATTCAACAATATATCTCTTTGTTGATTAGATGAAAATCCATTTTGTGCTATTCACAAATATAGCCAATGAGTTTCAATGTACCATAAATATGTCATATAATAAAAAATGATAATATAAGATGTATTAAACTTAATTGAAAAAATATCTTTACTTACCTCTATGTATTTTCCTAAGATCATATATAACTTAGTTTCATTGTTGTCTAAATTTGTCCTGAGAGATAGAGGTAGAACGTGCATCGTTAACAATTATAAAATGATCTTTTCATTATTTTTCTCTAAAAGTAGTAGAACATAATACACTGAAAATTACATGCATTATATAAGTGTATATAATATGCTAGAATAATTACCTTAATGAAGGTATTCCAATCATGTGTTTTCATCCCTGACCCAAATTCACCTTTCTTTGTTATTATATCGTTTATGTTCGCAACAAATCCTATGGGAAATCAATTTTTTTTTATGACTTCTTTTATAGCATTACTTTGTTGCTTTGTTAATAACCAAGAAAGGGCACTTATATTAATTTTGTCTCCATTTCTATTTAATTGAATGACATTTTTCATTGCATGATTGGCTTCGAATGTCACTACAAATTTTGACAATTTTTTCTTTGTCATGCCTTCCATCCAATATTTTCCATAACATTTCCATTATATATTCTTTCTCATATACATTGTATCAAACAAATGCACAATTTGTAGTTGCTCATAGTAGCAACCTACTAAATTGTTTGGGATAACTTTTCACTCCTTGTGGAAGCCGACCATTAATGCCTTGACGACCTTCATGAAGCATATAGGTTAAACAAATTAACAATGACAATCATTGTCAATTATAGCATGAGTAAACAAAACACAATATAAAAATATAAATTCAAAACATATCATATATGATAGATAAACAATTTGATCTAATGTATAACCTTGACGATTAATTCTATTATATTCCAACTTCCATAGGCAAGGTGTCATTCTTCATGGTTTTGATGTAGTCTCTTCTTTTCCATTGAAAAGATGTTTTCCAGTAATTCGATACTTATAATTTCTATGGAAGAATTGCCTATACTCATCAAACACTTGCTTTCCTAAACTTGTGGAACAACAAGATTTCATCTTTGGACCACAAATTGGACATGCAAATTTTCCCTTTGTTTGAAGACCTGCAAGATCATATATAATTGGATTAAATATGTCAATTTTTATAATTATATATAATGAATAGATTATTTTAAAAACATGCATGATATCTACTTCATAAAATTAAATATTGTTAAAGTGCAGTCGAATGTTATAACATACCACAAAAATGTGTTAGCCCTAGGGCATCATGAATTGTCCATAGAAGCATTGCATGGAATTGAAATTTTCTTTGTCCTATTGGTAGATAGAGACGTCATACATAGTGATGCCGTTCCATAACTTTAGTAACTCGTCGATAAGAGGCTCAATATATAAATTTATATCTTTAACTTGGTACTTACCTAGTTGAATGAACATAAACATTACATAATTATTATAATCATTTTACTGTAATATATATAAATTAATGTACATGACTATTGAATGAAAAAAATATAAGTCATTATGCAAAAAATAAGACAAATGGGATGCTACTATGTTAAAAAAAATTGATGTAAACAAATACCTAGAACAATCATTGACAACATTATGTGCTCCCTCTTTATTGACATCCATGGAGAAATGTTATTGTTGATAACAAAAACAGGCCACACTGAGTAAATAGATCTCAGCTCTCCAAATGGATTGACACCGTCCACTCCTAATGAAATCCTGAGATTACGAGGTTCTCCTTTAAAGTGTGGCCATTTTTCCTCCATGTCTCTAAATGCAGAACCATCCACATGCATGTGAAGAATGTCATCTCCACTTCTCTTTCATGCATGGTAATCTATAAATTGTGCTAAGCTTTCACACCTAAATAATCATTGCATACATGGAATAATGGGAATATAACTAAGAACCTTGTGAGGCAACTTTTTTGTTAGTTAATCTATTTGATATCTACTGATATGATATTTTGGGCATTCTATTGCAAATTCATGTTGTTTATGATATATAATATGATCATTGGGACATGCATCTATTGCTTGATACTCCATTCTGATATCTTTCATAATGCCAGATAAATCTTAGTATGAGCGAGGTAAAATATTTGATGGTGGTAACAAAAATTCACCAATGAATCTACAACAAAAAATAATTTGTTAATATAAAGAATATTAATGGTACATATTTCATCATTTATTTATTAGTGATGAACTAACAACAATTAAAATAGATAAAAAAAGATGACATATATGACATACCTTAACATCCATGAGATTGCTATGTTTGATAAACCATTCATAACCTTCAATTTCAACAGCAACAATACAGCAGAGAGAAGAGTTGTTTGGGAGCCTTCATAAACTGGCTTGTATGCCTTCTCAAGTACAGGTAAATCATGAACATCATCAAAGTCATCTCGATCATCATGATTAGCTCTGCCACTAAATGTTTCATGGATCAATATATTTGTACCATCATCTTCAACTATGTTTTCTGGCGCATGATCATCTTCTTCCATAGGATCATTAATTTCATCTTTAATATTCACAGCTCTGTGTCTATCTGCTTGAAAAACCACATTCTCCGGGCCATGATAATCCATATCATATGCCCTAGGGCACCCCACCTTTATAATAATGATAGACACAAATAAACCATGAACATGATCAAGTGATTATATATATATATATATATATATATAATGTTAAAACAATATAAACATTTACAAATTTAATCAATATAAACACATATAATGAACAACTTACCAATGGATGATAATCATGCCCCCCTTCAACATGACCATACTTCCTACAATGTTTCTCAGCTATTGTGATTAAAATTCATCTCGTCTTTAAGCCCTTGCAATTATTGCAAGGATAATTACATTTCCCATCACTATTTTCTTTTCAATCTAGCCCACAATCTATCAAGTGTCTCTTCATTTTGTTTTGGACTAATATTATCTGACATGATTTTTCTTTACCAAGCTTGACTATTTATATCTTCAAAAAATATCAAACTCACAATCCAATAATTTTTATTCATAGAGAGGTAACAAAATCTAATAATTCTGATATTTTACACCAAAAAAATTTGGCATGCAACCACCCCTGCAAAAGAGAAGATAGTCTGAAGTTAATGACCCCAAAAAACACTTTAAAATGCTAATTCCAAAACTTATTAAATTCTCATTTTAATACTATGACTTCCAACAGCTAGACTCCTAAAATCATAATATTGAACTTGGTTACAAACTTCCTACAACAATGGAGAGGTAGTAGTTAGTAAGAGCAAGTGACCTGGGTGATACCAAGCTCTGAATCACTTCATTAAGTAATTTCAACATGGATGATTTTATCCTTTTAGTTAAAGATATAATGTGTCACTTCTTATGACGAGCTTATCCCTAGGGCCCTCAACATTGAGAGAGCCCTAATTGCACAAGGAAGCACACACTAGTAGAATTTGGTAAATAAATGACTAGGTGATTAAAATCTTTTAGTCACAACAACTAAAATGACTAAATTCTCGCTTCATTTTTCAAAATCTCAAATATAAATGAGTAAATAAATTACTACTTGTTGTTGATTAAAAATTATTTAGTCACACAAATAAAAAATGATCACTCAAATGAAGTCATTTATTTAGTCACAATCCATTTGACTAAATCCATGCATGAAACTAAGAATATAAATTTTCCAAAACACTTTAAACTTAATAAAACATACCCTAAAACTTTTTGTCAAAATCTTATTTTCAAGCATAGCCCACCAATAATGAGAGTTTTCATTTGAACAAACATACTCAAAACCTTCTTGGCCAAAACATTATTTTCAAGCATAGACCGCCAAAATGGAGAAGTGTTTCAGTAAAGAATGACAGAGAACGGTGAGGAGATGTGCGTGAAAGGAGGCATAGGATTCATTGTTGCTAATCTCATTTCCTGCTCTGCTCAACAAATCTTACATTGTTCCTGCTACTATTTGCAATCTAGGTATTTACTTGACATATATTTGCATAATCTCAAATTCCTTCAGAAGCTTTTGAAGTATCAATGTATCCTATATAGGGTTTAGAATGATTTCTTTTAATAATTAAATAAATAAATGATGTATTTCCCTATAATTAGATAATGTGGAGATTTTCTAAATCTCCCCCAGCACACTATCCTCTTTGGCACTGTATTCATTACTCCAGCTACTAGGTTTTTGCATGTGACATCTTTAATATCTTCATGACCGTGGCTTTTAAATAGATATCAGTCTTTGCTTTAATCATTTTCATGGTAACCCTTGAGTTCCATAATCCACCTTCAATCTCTTCTAAGAACGTTGTCTTAAGCTAGACTACATAGTATGCATATAAAGCAAGTCCTTCATACCTGCCATTGTTCTAAACCACCACTCACTGCCTTGCTTAAAATGTTGCCTCCATAAGCACAATAACATGTTTTAAAATCATGGTTGCCAGTGATTGACCATTAAGGTCACCACTTTCATCAAGATAAAATGATATTTTTGTCTTCAAAGTCAAGGCATTATGCAAGATAACATTGTGAATTGTTTGTTGTGTACGATTTGATTTTCTTGCACATTTACTACTTTTCTAACTTCCTTTAAGACTGGGTATTGCACCCTCAGTTGCAATCTCAAAACAAATCACTCACTAGATCACTTGAAGATTCCTTTTCATGAGCATCCTTCTATAAAATCAAACTATGGCCCCTATAGACTCATTTGCACTTACCACCGGGGACTCCATTATTTCATGGTATTGTGATCTTAAGATCCTTCAACCTTATTGACACTACTTCACAATCCACAAGGTATTATTCACTATTCTCCCATCTTTGATGAGTCTCCCAAAACACTGCCTAAAACATGCAATCCACTATCTGTCATACAATGGCTAAGAAGAAAACATTGAACCTATGATTACCACTGTTACTGCATTTGGAAAGTCATTCCCTGATTGGATTTGCCTTTTCTAACACTACCAAAAGCATTTGAAAAACCCTTAAGGTCAGCAAGGGGGTAAGGAAACTCACTGTTAAAATCTCCACTTTATTATGCAAGGTTTGAGCTTTATTATCTTGTCACTGCTTAGCCTGTTTTTGACTGTCACATCTCAAGTGACTATCATTCTTCTTACCGTAGATTGCATTTACAAATGTCACTAAGCTACATAGTGTGCTTTTTATTGGCTACAATATTTAGATTGCAAGATTTTGTTATTACTTACAATGTCTCAATCTTTCTGGTATTGCAATCTCACTAATCCTCTATAGTTATCGCTTTTCATGTTTCTACTCTGAGGCCTAGGGTTTGTACCCTAATCATGCTCTGCAATTAATGCTTCTACATTTGGTATAAAACAACCTTAAATCTTGTGTCAAAAAATTAGTTGTCTTGACAGGGTTGTGGTATGATCTTGGATTGTATCCTAGAGTGTGTGGGAAGCTTGTGTTTGATCATTAAGGTATGTAAACCTGATCAGGGAAATGTATCCTATATAGCATGGGTCTTGATTTAATACTTTCCATAATGGTTATTAGCATATCACATTATTATAGTTTGCGGTAACCCAAGATTGCATTCAAGTATGTAACAAACTTGGTTTGTAGTTTAAGCTATACACTTTTAAATAACATTCATAAGGTTTAGAAAGTTTTCATCACTCTCTAGAATAGCCCATTAAACATGGGTTATGCTTGAATGCACTACATAATTGATAAAACACAACCACTCTACATATCAACCAGAGTTATAGGCTTTTTATTGCAACAAGAGGTAATCACTCTTAGATCATGCTATAATTACATCGTAACCTGTTAAATTTGAGACAACCTGAATGCACCCAATGATGATTGACACCTACATTATACAACTTGAATTAACTACATTAAATGAGTGCCTCCATTTCTATCACAACATAGCCACATTAAACTTGGGTCACACATGAATGCAGCTTGTATTTGTTATAGCACAACTATGCCACATGACCAATAGAACTATGGATCACATAATTACAGTCACAATAATTTGTTCCTTGGTTGTGATCTTATGGTGATTCCACACAACAAAATATGGACATGAAATTCTCAAAACCCTAAACCTCTAAAAATGAAATCTAATGAGATGTTGCTTTAAAATATGAGTTTCAAACCTAGAACTACAAATCTAACTTCACAACTAAATTCTACAAAAAGACAATGACTACCCTCAACCTAGCGATATCTTCTTGAATTTTTTCTGATTTTTCCCAAGAAAATCATTCTTAGTTCTCCACAAACTGTCTCAAGTAGAGAAAATTCGCAAGTATAGCAAAACACTATCGCAATAAATCAGTGAACTCACTTTTCTTTATGTCGGCCACAATTTGATTTTTTTCTTATTTTTCATGTTTGTCAAAATTTCGATGAAACTGTTAGTTGAAATTTCAATGAAACCCAGGTTCATCGAAATTTTGATGAACGTCAGGGATAAACTTTTAAAATTTTGGAAATTACACATCAAATTTTACAAGCACTCGACAATACATCAAATTATACATATTTCATCAGAAATTTTCATCAGATTTTGCAATCAAATGAGTTAGTGTTTGTGCATGAGTGCAATGGGAGTCTGAAGGATCACCTGCCAAAGGTCCAGCTACATCAATAGTATTGCAGGCTCACTTGGGTAAAGGTTGAATATCTAGAGGTGGTGGAATAGCTGGAGCATCATCCTCATCCTCAAGAGTTGAGTAATCCTCAAGATATGAGGAGTGAGGAGTAGGAGATGAGGGAGAAGTTGGGGATGGAGTCCATCAGAGGAAAGTGCTTATCAAATTGGACATCTCGTTGAAACAAGGCCTCTCTGGAATTAGGATGAAATAACATATATGCCTTAACATCCTCACAATAGACAAAAAATATTAGTGGTCGACTCTTCCTCTCGATGGCTTTCCACTGAGCTTCAGGAATGAATGCCTAAGCCTCACTACCAAAGATTCTGAATGAAGATACATAGGGCTTGACATGGAACCAAGCCTCCTTAGGAGTCATATTTCACAATGCCTTGTGAGGCATATGATTTTGAATATAATTAGCACAATTAACTTCTTCGGCCCAAAATGAAGAATGCATATCTCATGACTGAATCATATAGTTTTCCATCTCCCATAAAGTTTTTTTCTTTTGCTCAACAACACCATTATGTTGAGGGGTGTATGGAACTGTAAGATGATGTTGCAAACCATGCTTACTGCAAAATTACCTGAAAGTATTATCAACATACTCCCCCCTCATTATCTATGTGTATTTGTCTGATTGAAAGACCATATTACTTCTCCACAAATGCCTTAAATATTATGAAAGAATCAAAGGCATCACTCTTGTACATAATAAATTACACCCATGAACGCCTGGAGAAGTCATCAATAAATGTGAGCACATATTTGGCCCTTGAAAAAGAAGTCACAAATGACATGATGTCACTATGAAACAACTCTAAGGGTGCCTTAGCACGTGTGGCTCTACCCATAGAAAAATCTAATCTCAGTGATGTTTTCCAAGAACACATCCTTGACAAACACCATCAGTACAAGAAATCTTAGGGACCCCTAACACTAATGCCTATGTACTCATCTATTGGAGATATATGTAATTGAAATGGCTAAAACATTCATGCCACAACATGCTCTCAGTGTTTGCATGTGCTATGAAGGATGAACCTGAACTAGTAGAACTCTCAAAACCATCAAATTGGTATAAATGTGAAGAAGAAGAATCAACACTCCCAATAGCCACAATAATATCAAGATCATGACGGTCTCAAATAACTACATCGTAAACTTGACTGTCTTACTAGTGCCAGATTAAAAAATTTGATACATTGAAAGAAGGTTGGTGGAGATATCAAGAAAGTTACAAGTACCTCTTATAGAAAACCACCCTCAAGTGTGACAGTGCCTGAGCCCAAAACTGAAAGTTGTAGAATCCCCAACTGTAATATGAGTAGTGCTATAATCTAAAAGGGATGAGACCAAATCTTGAGAAGGTGTCATGTGATGTGTTGCGCCGGAATCAAGTATCCATGGATATGCAGAAGCAGAAGGTAAGGCCCTTGCAGAAAGAGCATGACCTTTACCTATAGATGAGGAAGAAGATTTAGAGGTGGAGATGATATGTTGCTACATGGATTCCTCCAAAGCCTCTAATCTTTTCCAACATCAATTAAATGGATGTCCATCCTTACCAAAAAAACTACAAGGTTCACCTAATTTCTTCTTCATCTTGGAGGAAGACTCGCCAAAATTAAAAGTTTTATCATACCGAGGAGTGGTTTGAGGTTTGCGTTCTAACTTCTGAGATGTTTTGGGGGAATGCTCACTTGGGTGATCCCACAATAGTGGTTTACAATTTTTGGCCTAACTGGACACTGATATTTTCTTTTTTAACACAATCTCCACATTCAGGCACCTATAGCGATTAAACGGTAAGGAATTTGAAGATGATGTAAACTAGAGTCTTGTCATATTTTGTCTGTAGATTCTAAAAATATTTTTTTCAATTTTTTTGGAATCAGATTGCACTTCTTTTTCCATCTCCCACAAAAAATGGTTTTTTTCAAAAAATAGCATTTTTAAAAAGTGACGCATACCGTATAACGCATAACTTTTTTTCCATGAAGGATAAAATTCCAATTCTTTCAAATTTAAATTTCTAACTCTGATATCTAGTGCTTCCACTTGGTTAGATAGTTTTTTATTGAATATTTTTTCTTTAATCAAGTTTTCAAGTCAATCAAATGACAATTCAGACATAGCGCGACCGTATAATGCATAACTTTTACTGTATGTATCAAAAAATTTTTGTTGATCATGACTCATCATCTGGTGCACTCATATTTTTAATTTTTTTTTTTTGATAATATTCTATTTTTCCACTTGTGCATAATAGAGAGTTTTGTTTTCAGTAAAACACCTATATTTAATAAAACTTAAAAAACATATAGATAATATAATCAAAACATACTAAAATTATATTCGTTGGATAGCTCGTTTTGAGGGGAACCCGATACTAGTTGGGTTTTTGAGATCTTCTCCATTTTCATTCTGAAATCGAGCTTTGAAATGCAAAATTTTCAACAATCCTGGTGCCTTAGGAAGCAAGGGTGAAAAAAGAGTGGTTCGACCGAATATGTGTTCGGTCGAACATCTTAGAATGGTTCGGTCGAACTAGGGTTCGGTCGAACTCTAGTTCGACCGAACCACCACTACATGCAATTTAAAAAACCCTATTAAATGGGTTCAACCGAACATTCCAAGAATGTTTGATCGAACACCCTATTTTTAATATTAATATACATATATTTTTAAATGAGAACATAAATTTGATGGCCATATGACCGTATTTGAAGATTTTTGCTATAAAATACAATCAAAATTTTAAGAAGATTGTAAAAGGATATATTTTGTATAAACTGTGAAAATTTATATAGAATTATAATTATATATATATGTTTGATTTATATATAATTTTACATACACCAAGGTATACTCATAATTAAGCCTTTTATACAATCTCTAATAGATAACTGTGAATTAAAAATTTGCTGATTGTGCAAATTCAACCATCAAATTTACTTAATCCTTTAGAGAGGGGGGTGAGTGGGAGAGAGATAAAGGGTAGGGGGTCCTAGGGTTTAAGGGTTAAGGGTAGAGGAGCTCAAGAGGGAGGGTGGGTAGGAGGGATAGACTTTTTAGAGAGAGGGGGGGAAGTGGGAGAGAGATAAAGCGTAGGGGGTGTACAAGGATTAAGGGTAGAGGGGAGAGGGGTAGAGGGCGTAGGAGGGAGAGACTTGAGAGAGAGAGGGGGGGAGTGGGAGAGAGATTAAGGGTAGGGGTGTACAAGGGTTAAGGGTAGAGGGGAGACAGGGGGAGGGGTAGGAGGGAGAGACTTGAGAGAGAGAGGGGGGAGTAGGAGAGAGATAAAGGTTAGGGTTTAAGGGTTAAGGGTAGAGGGGAGAGAGAGAGAGGGGGTAGAAGGGAGTAACTTGAGAGAGAGGGGCTGGGAGTGGGAGAGAGATAAAGGGTAGGGTTTATTGATT
>VDFB02193867.1:578275364-578393444 GCA_007258455.2 Sequoia sempervirens | reverse complement strand
TTATATATTTTAAATAGTTTGCCCTCCTTGTCTAAACTAGAATGCGATTGGAGCTTAGTTTTATCGCAATTTCCGCGTTCATTACAATGCTTGTTAGTCCATGCGTTGGGCAGAGACTACAGTGATCGTAGTTTGTTATTTTTTACACAGGAACCATGTACAACCAAATATGTATGATCTTTCCTAATTTTTGTGAAATTTTGCAATTTTTGCAGGAAGATAAACTACTGTTTTGACTGTTTTGGAATTTCTTTGTTTGCTCATAAGAAATTGAAAAAATTGACGGAATTTAAAGAAAAATTGCTTGCCCTGACTTTTTAGTGGTTAGGAAAAGAGGAAGCAAGACACATTTCAGACGAGGCATTCTCCATACATGGTGTGTGGCATCTATTCAAACACGCCCTTGCAGATTTCCTTTCGCCAGTTTCAGGTATACATTTCTCCCGTGCAGATCATAATCAGGAACCCTAAATTTTAGGTCATATTTGTTTGTGTTTATGCTATGTTAGCTCTATGTGGCTGAAGGAGGCAACATTTATTCCATGCGACCACAGAATCTGTAGATTATGTACACGCGAGCTTTGAACTAGTAGAGGATCACGTCCACTACCGATGTAACAGATGCATTCTCGAGATTTTTATGGTGTTTTTTCCAACCAGTGCAGTTGTCCCATGCCCATGTTGGATATGATGCAATTATTTAATCCAGATGCAGGTATTTGACTGCCACATACCGTTCGTTTGAAATGCCAAGAAGAAAAGACGTGCAAGTGAAAATGAAATGAAATAAATAACGTCCACAGGTTACATAAGTCTGTGGGATCAGGAATAGCACAATATCATCAGCGAAGAGAAAGATTTTAAACAGTTTGCCCTCTTTGTTTAGATCAGCTCTTCAACAGTGGATTTTGATGATGTTGTTTGTTGTTTTATCTAACTTTGCCTCCTCAAACAAGGTACTTAAGTTATCAACTTGTAAGATGTCTTCATAACTAATCTGAATATCTTTATGCGCTGAACACTCCACAACAAAGTGTCATTCTATCTCCACCTCACATCTGTCACTGCACTAGCGTTCCAGCATTCTTGTGTACATGTTCACGTTTCCGTTTATTAGAGTTGTCTTGCATATACTGCAATCATATGAATGAAAGCCTTCAACAGGAAAAGAAAACAATGGGTCTTATTTTTCATATTATTTTGTGGCACACTAGGTAATTTTGAGGAGGAAACACTCTTGATGATAAATGTTATCTAAAGCATTGAATCTAAATTTATTTTGCATGTTCATGTCTAAGGGAATTTGATATGCTGCTTTTTAAGGAAATAGTTAGAGAGAAGAATTTTATTTATGACTGTTGTTATGGGATTTTTGGGGTTGGGATCAGTTTACATGGTTTTAGTTGTCGTTTTAGGTAGTTGTAGTTGTAAGTTTAATTTTTGATTTGTTAACGGTGTGGAGAGAATATATTGCACATTGTTCAAGAGATTATGAGAGGTTCATCTTGTAAAGAGTTAAATTGTAGATCTCTAGACTAAACTAATAAAAGCATTAAAGATATTATATCTAATTTTTTATATAATTTTATTAGTATATATTTTATATAGATATTGTTATAATTAATTTTGTTTAATTAGTCAATATTTTGAATAATATTTTTCCACAATTCATAATTATTATTTGTTATCTCAAATTATTTAAAAATTTAATTTTTTAATATTAACAAATATAAGAAACATATTATTTAGTGAAAAATGATAAAAATATTATTTATCTTCTAAATAATTAGGTAAAAAATTAGTTTTAGTGTGATCTTTGTCTAGATTTAAAAAAATATTGTCTTTTGTATAATACATTTAAAAATGATATATATCAATTAATGAAAAAAGTAAGAAAAGCTTCTGCACAATGTCGTGCTTCGCACAGGCTTCTGTTCGCTCATTTTCTGATGGCTTCATCGGCAAGGAAGATGGGAATGTGAAGGCGCCTTCTGGCACAAGGGCCCAAGGCAGAATGGACTATGCTCATGTCATTAGGGCATCAAATGGGAGAGTGTGTAACCCCTGCCCGCGTCATCAAAACCATTGGCGCTTTGGTTATCGGAGGTTAGGGCACAGATTGCCCAACATAGGCGACGAGGGTCTCCTCAAACATGTCGTCGCCACTACTAATGGTGCCACTACAAACCAAGTTCGCATTTCCCTATTCGCTTATCCTCAAAAACTCCAGAAATTTGTTTGGATAATCTGGCAATAGATAGAGAGGTTTTTTTGTCTGATCATGGCTTGATATGTCATTTTACAAAGATTTGGTTGAGGTTATGTGATTTGCATGTATAGGTTTCAGAGAAATGCCAAGAATACATGGAAGGTAAAATAAGCATTTATCCCTGTGCAAAGGGGTTCTTCATTTTAGAGTTTGATTTACAATAGGACAAGGAGTTGGTTCTGGAAAATGGCCCATGGATCTATCAAGGTGATTTTTTGTGCATGAAACCTTGATTTCCTAATTTCATAAATTTTCACCACTGCATTTTTGTGGGTAAGGCTACCATATCTTCCTATTCAGTTCTAGAAACTTGATTGCTTGAGGGCTATTGGTAACGATCTTGGAAGGTACCACTGTTCTTCCAAGGAAACTATCGACTATCAAAATTTTACGTGTGCTTGAATTTGTGTTGAAATGAATTTAGCCAAAGGCCTTCCTGCTAAAATTTTGCTGAAGGTGGGGAATAGATGTAGGTGCCAACCTGTTGACTATGAAAAATTTGCATTCAGATGTAGGAAATGTTACTCAACATAACACTTCTCCTCCCAATGTTATTTGCAGCGTGATTTGGGGAATATGAGTAAATCAACATGGTGGATTGGGGCCAAATCTCAACACTACATCATTCCACCCAATCCCCCCAAGGAAAGCATGCCTCCTTCTCCTCCCCCTCTCGGGGATCATCCTTTGATTGCGTCTGGTACTAGCATAGTGAACACAAAGGTTGCAGCCCTCAAGGGAGTTGAAGCCTCCATGATTTCAAACTCTTCTACAACTTCTTTGTGTTTTCTAATTGGCCATTTCAAATCTGTTGAATTGGGGGGAAGAACCTCTTAGTAGTTGTAGAGCAGGATAATCCAGATTCCTCTCATTGTGGCAATGATTGGATTGAGGTTAAGAGAAGGAAACCCTCGACCATGAAACATTAGATGTTGCTAAGATCTGCCACAAAAGGTGGGAATTGTGGGGCACATGTTTGATTGTATAAAATAAGCCCAAATAAGTCATATTTTAGTGCGAATTGTGAAATATTGTTTTAATAAATATAGAGTGCTACCCTCTCTAGTAGCGATTTGCCTAAAAATAAATAAATAATAAAAATAATTATGTCAAACATTTATTAGTATACACTTAGGAATCGATATACATATCTTATGCTTATTATTACCAAAATGTGATGTCTTGTAGAAGTTGTTGTACTTTGTACAATCAAATTAAAATTGATGCATCATAATGTGGGGCTTAAAAATATTTTGATATATCGAATATGCATATATGGAATAGTTGTTATTTTCAATTAAGTTTAAATTAAAAAATGATAAATATTTTGTTTGGGTTCACATAAATGACACATCAATATTATCAAATTATAACAAGTGTCATCTAGTAATAGTAATTACTTTCAAAATAATGTAATTATACAATTTGTTTTATATTATTGTATAAAATAATAAATATTTTAATTTTTTTAATTTATAGTTATATATTTTTAACCTATAAAATAATTAGATAAAGAGACATTATACATATGTCATGAATATGTTTAATTTTTTCTAAGAAATATAGTCTATATATTATTGAAAACTAATACATCTAGATTAAATGAATGATACAATTAACAACATTAAATTAAGCAATGAATGAAAAACAAGTCATTTACCTTTTAAAATTTGATAAAAAATAATGATCTAAGATTAACAAAAAATATATATATTTAAATTTACTCTTACTTTTTAACCATCCAAATCATAAATAAATGTATATTAGATTTTCATATTTTAAACATCATTTATTTTAGTAATTTTTATTTTCACATTACAATTATTATATTACTTCAATTTTTCTTGGAAGATTATGTATAGGGGTTTGAGTTATTTTACTTAAGAATTTTTTATTTAAGTTTAAAACTATTTTATTTACTTAAGAGTTATTTTATTTAAAAATAATATATGAAGGAGCTCAAAGATCTCCGCAAGCTGAAAATACCTGTTGGGAGAAGCAAAAAGAAGCAACACAGAAAAAATGCTCAAAGATGTGGAGTTCAATATTGCCAATGTGTAAAAGAATTGATTTACAAAAGAAAAGTTTACAACCTCATATAGGTCAAAAAAACCTAAAAAGGAAAACCCTAGGCTTGCACATTAATATTTAATAAAATAATTAATTATTATGCACCTAAAGTTAGCTTAAGTGTAAAAGAGATAAAAAGGAACTTAATTAATTAACCAAATATTGTTTAATTAATCAAGTAAATAACCAATTACTCTAACAATATATAGAAGATTAAGTATAATTTTAGTTGTATTTTTTATTAGTAAATTATGTTCTATGGGTTTGCTCCTATTAAATTTATCAACTAAATTCTCATTGTTATTTAGTTTTGTGTTTGAAATAAATAAATATACCTTTTTTAGAGCCATAGCCTATCTAGAAAATCCTTTACATTATATTTATCTATTTTTGCTTCTATCTATCTATCTTATTACAATTATCCTTATACTTTATATTTGAAACCTAAATTTATAAACTTCTCACTATTTGAGCTAGCATTTTAAGGACATTTGTGCATCCAATGCCATCATTTATCTTCATTATCATTACCTATTTCAAGAGTTCAATACCTTCATCAACTTTACTCTTTCTCTTCTACTCATTCTTTAACCATCATGTTATTGTGAAAGGTTTTCACTTGTGGAAAACCTATTAATTGACTACTTGAATGATATTACCTTCTAAACCTCCTAAGAAATTGCTCCTTATCAATGATTATTTCATCTCGCTTATGATGTATTTTATTCCCCCTAAGTTGAACACTAATGAGATAAATATGGATGGGATAGTTGTATTAACCCTATACCTATGCTCAATGTATATGATCTCTTCCTCTGAAATTCATTGTATTGCATAAAGAAGAATATCATTGTCAGTCTTAAAAATGGATTTTAGTCTCTTCTCTATAACTATTGCTATGAAATACATTTGTGTTTGTCTACATAAAAAAATAGGTGTATCCATTTTATTTGAAATTTAAAGGTAAAGGTAATGGTGATTGTGAATGGTTTTGCGAATATATCGAGGAGAGCCATTTATCATCGTTCCTTCTCTATGCCTTAGATCATAACAAATTTCTTGACAAAAATTCTACTTTGGCATGAGTGATATTTTACCGCCTTATCATGGAAAGAGAACTCCTTTATTAGAGTTGTTTTTAATTATTCTTTCATGTTGTTCTTCTTATGATTGAATAATTGTATCCACTATTTCACATTTTAATCTTTCTTTTAGGCTTAGCCATCAATCAAACTTTGAGTCTATTATATACTTTTCTTCCATTTCTATTACTCAATTTGCCAAACAATTTTCTTTTTTATTTATCTCCCTATTTATATGATTTATAGAGAAAATTTTCAACTTAACTAATAAGTGAAACTTGTAGGATGACATTAATTATTTTCTAATTTTGAAACTATTTGTTTTAACTACATTTACAATTATCAATAAGTCTTCTTCTATCTCAACTTTATGACACTTGTAGTGATTACAAATTTAAAATTTTATAATAAAAAATTGAACCTCGACTTCATTTTTAACTCCTTTTTAATTTTTTCAAAATTGTCACAATTATAATATGCAAACAACTACTCTTGATATTCATAGATTGCCTCATCTATGCCACATGTCATAGCCTACATCCCTCTAGCGCCCCCAATCTGCCTTATTACTACAATGTAAATTATAGAACTTGTAATCACCTCCCCATGGTCACCAATGAAAATAACCGCTTCTACATTTAGCCAAAACACCATGCTAGTTTTTCTACAAAATTAATTGGCATCTCTTCTCCCATGCATACATCTTGCCATAGACAAATTTGTGGACGTAGTGAGACACATACGTTTTGTTCCCAACGCATGTGTTCAACCATGCACACGTGACCGCATGTGCACGTACGTTGAATGACAATAATGTGCACACATTCCAAACTACCCCATTCACTAAACCAAGTCCGAACTATTTCTCTTGCACATCATGATATTGTCGGACATGTGTCACACTGCTTTACATGTGAGGCGCTATCTAGCACACATTGTATTATCCCGTGCACATGTCAAATTCCACTTTTTATAATTTGAATAAATGTACACGTGAGGCCAAAATTTTGAAGCATACAAGAGAGGGGTCTATAGTGGAACGGGTTCTAATAGTGGGGATAGAAGTAGTCCTCACTAAGCTTCATAGTGGAGCATCTTAATATCCAACTTTTTATCCATAAAGTACACAAACTGACAAATCATTTGATGCCACATTGGTGCACCAATAAAACATGACTTAGTGCACCACTATCAGTCTTACTTTTTTTTTTTTTAGTCTTTTTTAATACCTTAACAAAAAGCATGTTGATGTGGCATCATATTTGATGATGTGACCCTAAAATTAATTTTTTTAAGCAGGTGAGTTGCCAAATAAACTGATATACAAAATTGGGACTAATTTGAAATTCCATGTAGGATTTTGAGAAGCATGAAGTTAGGTTGCTCCACTATAGTTCCCTCTCCCCTAGTGTTTCTACCTCCTTGGATCTTTGTCAAATTGATGCCAATGAACTAGTATATGCTCCATTTTTGTCAACCCCTTTGTATGTTGTGCACTCTAGGTATGTTCTAGGGGTTGAGGGTGAAAATAAAATATGTTTACCCTTCTAATCTATTTCGAGCCCCCCAAGCCTTAAGTTTGGCCTCCTCCACTTCGTTTTTACTCTTTTTCACTTCAATTTCTCTTTTTAAAATCTTTTTTCCTTCATTTTTATTATATTATATTTTTTTAAATTTTTCCTCTTTTATTCTATTTTTCTCTTTATTTATTCTTTTGAAAGCTCGTCCATGCAATTTTTGTTTGACTTATCTCTTTAGGAGCATCATCACACAACTTTATTTTCATTTTTTGACTGATTAGGACATATTTCTCCCTTTTCATTTCCAAAATAATTATATTTCATTTTTCTTTGAAACAACATTACTTATATGAATTCACATCATTTCAAAGAGGGGCAACATGCATACACCTGAAATCATCTCTCAACAATTATACCATCGTCAATTCAATTTACATTGAAATGCTTAAATTAATTAAATGAATTCTATTTATTTATTTAATTATCTTGATTTATCTCCTAGCATTAATTAAATGATTAATTCATATAATCATTCTTCCAAGAATTAACTAAATAAATGGGGATTATGTATTCAATTAATCAATCACGTTTAGAAAGTTCAATCTTAAATAAATAAATCCAAAATTTATTTACACATTCCCAAAAATTAAATAAATGGATGTTATTTTTCTCTCTCACATCAATAAGATACTAAAATCAATTAAACAATTTAATTAATCATTTGCATAAGTCAACACATGATTAATTTGATTAATCTTGTGCATTTTCTTAAAATATACATGTGTCCAAAAAAAGGCTTTTTGCATGCATTTGTCATATCCATCCCATTTCTCCAAAAATTCTTTCATGAAATCCTATCTATTCATTTCTCCAAGAAAATAATCACTCTTCACATGTCTCCAAACAAGTACTTTTTGGACATCCAAAAAGTACCTTTTTATCCTCATTGTCTCTCTTTTCAAGACAATTTTGACCATCCAAATCCTTTTGATTCTTGGCATCTTCAAGTACACCAATAATAAGGTGCCACTTGAAGGCTCCTCCTCTCTCCAATCCTTTGAATCAACCCAATCCTTGATCTTCAAATCCAATCTAGTCATTAATCATCCATCTCCAAATTTATAAATAAATCCAATCTAGGGATACAATCTTTGAGTGTAAAATTTATGGTGCTTGAATGATCAACCAACATAGTTATAATCATCCATCTAAATGAAGAGTATATCTAACAATTTTGATGTGCAACTAGAAGTATTGAGAGGTCTCTTCCAAGATCTTTCAACTTGGGTGTGACTACCGAGCATTGATTCAAATAGAGGTGCATTTGGATATAAAGTAAAGACTTATATTTTTGTGTTTGAGTCTTATTTTTATGCTTTGTGTCTTCTTATTCATAAATCTTTTACATTGCATTCCCTCAAGAGTATAAGCAATGAATAAACATGTCAAACCCAACATACATATGATCTCTTTTTGAATAAAAGATAATGTGGGTGCCTCTTATAATCCCTAAAATCAAGTACCATTAAATGAAACAACTTTAACTCTTGCTTTAAAGATGAGATAACTCATTTAAATACAAGCTCTTCAAAATGCTTTAGTTTTTCATAGGAAAAAACATAAAGAAAGATTACTTTTACAATTTATAATAGAAAAGAGAAACAAATAATTACAATTTTGACTATGAATGAAGAAAAGATAAACGACACATATTGAGGGTGGTCTTATTAATTTATTTTTAAACATCAAATATAATATGTAATACATGCAATTAAAATATATTATGCAATCAAATAGTCTCAAGCTTTTGTCAACATGTAGCTCACCATTTTCTTTCTCCATCTTTGGGTTTATCTTTCCATACCTCATGACTTATTACCTTTTGATTTGATTTGATCTACCGTTTGACTATTTTTATAACTCACTTATAAATTGTAGAATTGAAGAAATCTTGTATGCTAGATTCCCTTGTGAATTATCTATGATATTCCACCAATCCTCAACCTAAACCACATCTAAACTTTAGCATTGACAAATCATGACAAAAATATGAGCATCTTTAGAGATGCCATCCACTTGTAAATTTTTATGTTCTCATTTTCAGAAAGGAGTGGATGCTTAAATTTTTTTTACTATTCAATAAATGAGTGGATTCTATAATATTCTTCAATTGACTTTTATATTCAAACACCAATTGTAAGAGAAAACAATCTTTTACTTTTGGATTCAAAGGTCAAGTGTAACAAAAAAAATCTTCCTTAAGTTTGATAGGTACGTTAATAATTGAATTCTTTGATTTATGTAGTTATGGGATATACAAATAATAATTTCCAATGTCATCTCACATATATATGATATGGTGGAAAATCATAACAACTATGTGTTTTGTATTTGAGAAAAAACAAATTCATGTGATTGATCTTCAAAAATATTGAATTAGAATTAAATGAAAAATAGATCAAAGAGAAAACATAAATTGTCATTTCATTCAATAGGGGAGAGGGGCTAGTAGTCGTGCGGTCCAACTTTGCAAGCATGTAGCAGTTACATGGAATATCGTAGGACCTTCGTTTTTTTTAATAAATGTGAATTGGCCTCTTACCTATCTACACCTAAGGTTTGGAGGTGTGACTCATCACACAAATTGCCACATCGACATGTCTAGTGAGAAGTGTCCAAAAAATAACTTTTTCAAGGTTCAATTGAAACTTAATCATGGAGCGAAACTAAAAAATATCATTTGTTGTTAGTAGAATATCATATTTTTATTCAAAATATAACTTATATGCAACCTAAGTGGACCAAATACCTATTGGTAACCATCAATTTTTGTTATCTCTAATTTTTATATCCAACATAAATGGACCAATAGTTTAACACAATAAACCATTTGTTGTTATAAAAATAACACATTATTATTTAAATACAACTTATATCCAACACAAATAGACCAATAGTTGAACACTAAAACTTTTTGACAATCCTTCACATTTCATGGGAAAATACAAGAGATTTATTATGCTCACCTTTTATATTTGTGATAGGACAAACTATTAATATGAAAAATTCCAATGTATATGCATTGCTATCCCAATAGTTGTACACATAAGAATAATATTTTTTCACTACATGACAACAATACTTGTTTAAATGAGCATTTTATTTTATGACACACTTATAGTGGATAGTTATGATATTTTATTTGAAACAAAAAAAATATTTATTTCACTTGTTAATAAATGTATTTATGTTTTTTTATACAACATTCATAGATTCCCGTATGTTAAGTATGGGTCTATCTTGACCAACATTTGGTTATTTTTTGATTTATATGTGAACTAATAATTTACAATATATATAATAAATATGTAGTAAGACTAAATATTATAAGAACAAGTGCTATAATAAGAATTGAACCCTACACAGCTATTGTCTCCAAATGTCAATAAAATATGAAGAAAATAACTCATTTTAATATTTTAAAAAATATATTATAATATATTTTTAATTTAAAAACAATGATATGATTGACTAATTAACTTCATTTAAATCTATTATTAAAAAAATTGAAAAAAATTAAAAATTAAAAAATAATCCAATAAGATAGACAAATTTATAATTAAACAATGATTTCATATTTTGAACAAACGTCTATCCACCTGAACAAACGTCTATCTACCCGTGCCTTAAAATTAATAAAAAAATCACCTATACCTTTTCTAGTTACCTAAGGAAACTTGGGAAGAAAGAACCCGCATTTTTGCAATAAGGGGGTGGTGGAGACGGAATGACACTTTGTCATGGGATGCACAACTTATGAAGATATCCGTAATTAGTATGCAAATAGTTTGGGTGTGGACAATATGCAACAGTGATTTGAGGAGGATGAGATCAACCAGACGACCAAGCTTCTAGTCAAAATTAATAGGAGATCCAACCTGGAAAAGAACATGAAGACAAATTAAATTGTTTGTCTTAGTCCCATAGATTATTTAGTCTTGTGAACGCCATTAAAATCTTTTATTCATTCATTCAAACAGCTACATAGAACCGTACATTTAACAAATGTAAAGAAAAAACCCCGTAAATTTCCATAATTACAAAGGTTAAAAATAATGAGTAATTGAAAAACAGGGTTATTTTTCGTTTTTATAGCGACATCCCTAGTGGAGTGCTATTGGGACATACGATTCGAATATGACTGGGGAACAACTTGTGGTGCTTAAAAGAAATCAAATTGCCTAAAGAGGCTCAAATTTCTGTCGGACATTTTGTACGGATCACGTACGGTGATCCAAGCTCTCTGAAATGCACCTGCGTCTTGCCCGTCCGGTAATTTGAACTACTTTAGTGAAAACTTCACGAGAAGCACCCGAGTAAATGAAAATGCGGAAGATCTATAAAGCAAGTGCGCTATTCATCATTTAGGAAAAAGCAAGACTGATTTACTATCATATCATTTTTGGAGATTTTCATAGTTACCTGTGTTCAGGCATGGAGTCTTTTGCTGATGTTCAGTACATAAACATGAGGACAGAGTTTCTAGATGTTCTGGCTGAAAGAAGATCAAAATTGGGTAAGCACATCTTCACTGTTCCGAACATTAATATTAACATAAAATTCCTGATGATGTTTTGTTCCAGTGGGATGGAGTTTGGAGCCAGCTCATCCTGTGACAAGCCCTATGTACCAGTTAAATTCCGTTCCACAGTTCTGTGAGGTATTTTTCTTTTTGATTGATTTGTTTTATATAATCCAATATATATGGGCCATGGATTTAAATTCCTAGAATTCTCTGAGGTTTTCTTTTGATTCATTTGTCATATTACTCTAAGATTTATGGCCATTGATTTAATTTGATGATCTTGTTATGGAAATGCATTTGTAGGCAATGGCAGCCTGCCCAAGGAAAGATATTCCTAATTTGGAGGAGGCTCTAGAAGAAGAGAATTTCTACTTGATTACTGAGGCGAGTTTAATTGCTTGTCTTTTTTTTCTTTCCCTCGCGATTTCATGTGTTTGAATATTATAGGCTTCTTATTCGAAGGTGACAAGTCTTGCTTCTCTTTATTAACTGCTATAATTTGCCACTCAAATGATCGGAAGGCATCAAGTCAGTGGTGTTGATTTTTAGTCTTGAATATTTTAAGATTGTTGTTTCAAGCTGAAATGATTCCTCTGTAAGGGCCAACCTTATTTGGCAATTATAATAGTTTGTCATTAAAATGATCTGAGGACATCAAGACAGTGGCTTACATTTTTTGCCTCGATCTGTAGTTTGGCAAAGCTTATACCTTCTGTGTTGGCAAATTTTTATACTGTTTCCGTTTGGACGGCTTAATCACCTTGCCTCATATTCAGCACGGGAGAGAGCAATCTTTTAGTCGTGGAACCAGAGCATGATAGACAGAATGAAAAGGCTTAGATAAATCTTAGGGTAGGCTAGAAGAAAACCTGGGGTCGGGCTTGGGTTCCTAATATGGTTATATGTGTACTTCTGGGTGTCCCTGGCAATACATGGGTTGGCGTTTTAATAGGATTGTGTAGTCACTAGTGCACATAGATAAATGAGGAAACACGACATGAAACATGGTTGGGGAGGCTCTATGTACGAAATGGCCCTGCAGTGGCCATGCGTGCATGTAAAATATGAAAATGCTTTGAGGCTTGAGCAACCCTGCAATGGCCTGATACAGCCCTGAAATGATCAAGATATATAAAGTATCCCGGAAACACAATTAAAATGAATGGCCCTAAAATGGGCAATAGCCACTATCAACAGGAAGACTTTGTGGAGGGAATAATTCTCATGGGGGTGGGGATGTGATGAATAAACGACCATTCGTGTTGCAGTGGTATTCAGGCCTTTTTGATTTGTGTAATGAAAATAAAAACACAATCGTTTGTGTTGTGGCTGCATTGCGTTTTATTTGAACAAGCAACAGTAGCACCCTGCTGTATTTTGGAAATATGCATTGCCCTATGTTTGATCCCTATTTCTAGCTGTCTGAATGGCTGCTTTAGGAAGTTGAAGTGTAGGGTGCCCTTAATTTGTAGTGTGAAATTTTATTCAAGATGTCTTGGAACTTTTTGAATGGAACCATGGTTTGCAATGTGATTTTTTTAAAAAAATTACCACAAACAATGTGAATGGAACAATAGTTTGCAGTATGAAAATTTCTGAGATTTTTCGCTCCATGGGCTACATTTCAGTTGTTACAGACCATTACTCACTCATATAATCAGAGAAAACAAAACATACATTACTGCTTGGACATAAGGGTCATTTTGTTTTCTTTTTCATCATTTTAATGCCCAAATATAATATGAATTGTAGTATCCTTTAAGCCAAATTCTTCTACAGGATCAATCAAAGTGTACTCTCTTGTTTAGATTGTCTGTCTGCTTATATAATAATTTCTATAAGCTTTGTTTAATTGTTTTAAGATGTGAGTATCTTCTTAGATTTATCTAATATCATTATATATTGGATACATTAGATGAAAGAGATTTTCTTGTCTACCCCCTTTACGCAAGTTACACCCTTTACATTGATGTTTCCAAAGTGTTCTTCGATGGATACATATGCCAGGTTTCACTATGTATTTTGTGAGTTAATGCCGTTTGTTTGTCTCAGCCTGTCTATATACATAGATATATATGTCTGTATACATAGTTATATATGGTTAGATGATTGTAGCCATTTGGAGGACTTTACAGAAGACAGGAAAGGAATACTTTCAGAATTTGAGCTATATGATGTAATTTCAGTTGAACCCTTTTCTCATGTGCCGAGTTTTGCAGTTGCTATTTGTGTCATATTTGGGACATTTATAGTTTCTGATAAATTGAGTAAGGAAGGTTATTCATCCTCAAGTAGGGTTTTGATTAGACACTCTACATTCACACTCTATGTTGTTTCTTTGGGTTTGGCCATACTCTGATATACTAAGAACCACCTCTTGGTTAATACCATAGAAACAGAAATCTGCAAAAAACCCGATTAATCGCAATTTTTAAAAAATCTGCAGGCTGGACTATTTTTTCTCCGATTTTTTGAAAAAATCTTTGACCTTTTGGTCAACGATATTTTCCCATTGAAAACTGCAAAATCGCCAAAAAATGCGTTTAAAACCTACAAAAAAAGGCAAATAAAATTGTGCTGATTTTCATGCGAAAAAAAAACGATGAGACCATAGCTTGTTGCTTACTATTATGCTTTGATAGATTTTTTCCAAGCATCCATAGCTTGTTTGAAAGCACCTGTTTTAGGCTTTTAGCCATAGCAGCAAGGCAGTGAACTGTTTGATAAAATGCATTGGTAGACATGTATGAAAAATATCATAGGATAGACAAGGCAGTGAACTGTTTGAAAAAATGTCTCGAAGAAATGTGGTCTCATGGTGATTGAACTGTTTGACAAAATGTCTCGAAGAAATGTGGTCTCATGGTGATTGACATAGGCTTTTAGCCATAGCAGCAAGGCAGTGAACTGTTTGATAAAATGCATTGGTAGACATGTATGAAAAGTAAGCAATAGCATAGACAAGGCAGTGAACTGTTTGAAAAAATGTCTTGAAGAAATGTGGTCTCATGGTGATTGTCAATCACCATGAGACCACATTTCTTCAAGACATTTTTTCAAACAGTTCACTGCCTTGTCTATGCTATTGCTTACTTTTATGCTTTGATAGATTTTTTCCAAGCATCCATAGCTTGTTCGAAAGCACTTGTTTTAGGCTTTTAGCCATAGCAGCAAGGCAGTGAACTGTTTGATAAAATGCATGGGTAGACATGTATGGAAAATGTGGTAGCATAGACAAGGCAGTGAATTGTTTGAAAAAATGCCTCAAAGAAATGCGGTCTCATGGTGATGATTGTCATGGCATTCCATCACCATGAGATCTCATTTCTTTGAGGCATTTTTTCAAACAGTTCACTACCTTTTCTATTGCTTGTCATGGCCTTCCATCACCATGAGACCACATTTCTTTGAGGCATTTTTTCAAATAGTTCACTGCCTTGTCTATGCTATTGCTTACTATTATGCTTTGACAGATATTTTCCAAGCATCCATAGCTAGTTCGAAAGCACCTGTTTAGGCTTTTAGCCATAGCAGCAAGGCGGTGAACTGTTTGATAAAATGCTCTGGTAGATATGTATGAAAAATGTCATACCATAGACAAGGCAGTAAACTGTTTGAAAAGATGCCTCAAAGAAATGTGGTTTCATGGTGATGCAATGCCAAGAGAATCCATCACCATAGGCATTCATCATGGCATTCCATCACCATGAGACCACATTTCTTTGAGGCATCTTTTCAAACAGTTCATTGCCTTGTCTATGGCATTCCATCACCATGAGGCCACATTTCTTTGAGGCATCTTTTCAAACGGTTCACTGCCTTGTCATGGCATTCCATCACCATGAGGCCACATTTCTTTGAGGCATCTTTTCAAACAGTTCACTGCCTTGTCATGGCATTCCATCACCACGAGGCCACATTACTTTGAGGCATTTTTTCAAACAGTTCACCGCCTTGTCTATGCTATTGCTTACTATTATGCTTTGATAGATTTTTTCCAAGCATCCATAGCTTGTTCAAAAGCACCTGTTTTAGGCTTTTAGCCATAGTAACAAGGCAGTGAACTGTTTGATAAAATGCTTTGGTAGACATGTATGAAAAATGTCGTAGCATAGACACGGCAGTGAACTATTTGAAAAAATGCCTCAAAGAAATATGGTCTCATGGAATGCCATGACAAGCTAATGCAATTGGCAGCTGCTCCTAGTTATTAGTTATGCAATATGAAGTAATTGCATAATTGCTTAGGTTGACTTTGTAAATTACTATATTGTAATTGAAATTTTGTCATCTATCAGCACCTAGTTATTAGATATGCAATGTGAAGTAATGCTTTGAGTTTGAAAGATGTGCAATGCAACAAATGTAATCAGCGATATGAATATAAACTACAAAAATCTATTTTCTACATTTCATTAGTTAAACTCTTTATTTTATTTGCTCTCTATATCTCTATGCTATGGAAATGGCTTTCAATTTCAAAAAAAATAGTTTTATCTCTTGTTCTACAATATTTTTTTTTTTTTTTAAATCCGATTTTTCACAATTTTTTCAAAAAAATTTATACTTTTGGGTTGCCGATTTATTCCCCAAAAGATTTTTGTTGCTATGGGTCACTTAATACTATTCTTTTTCCTCATATAAATACACCTCAAATAATATCTTAATTGATCTAGCAACTTCTATCCACCTTCATAACCTACCAGCCACATCCATGGCATCACCTCTATGCCACAATCTTGCATGCTCACACTAAATATGGTAAGCTCCCATAAATTCAGGGTCATCCCTAGACCCAGACCTATACCTTGAGGCTTCATTCATAATGACCTTAACTACGTTTTGGTCTGTAGTATTGTGGGTATTTTACAGAAGAGAAGTCAGGCATCAGAATTGCTTCAGGTTAATTGAGTATACGCTTAACACAATTTAGTTGGAATTCTATTGACACTGTTGGCTATGTGCAAGAAAACAAACAGGTGCAATGATCTCTACGTTTTCCTAATTATGATCTTCCCTCCCTCAAATAGTTTATTTAAAGTTACTCTCTCTGATGCAAATCAACATTCCTTTTATATTGCTCATTGGTTAGTTGCAGCTGGTGCTTCACCTATTGTTATTTTTGTATATGTCTGGCAAAGTCTTCTACATCTTGACCAGCCCATTTCTCATTTGGAAGATCAATAAGATCAACAACCCTCTTAGGATTGTTTCCCAAAACAACTTGGAAAGGAGACTTACTAGTGGACCTATTGATGCTTGAATTAAAAGCAAACTCAGCACGTGCCAAAGTAAAATCTCACTGCCTTGGATTCTCCCCAACTATGCAACAAAGCAAATTACGCAAACTCCTGTTTACCACCTCAGTTTGTCCATCTGTTTGAGGATGATAGGCTGAACTATACTGTAGTTTACTATTAAGCTTTCTCCACAAAGTCCTCCAAAATTTGCTCAAAAACTTTGTATCTCAATTACTAGTAATAGTTTTGGGCAGTCCATGCAAACAAACAATTTCTTTAAAAAACAATTCAGCAACCATACTTGCATTAGTAGCCTTTTTGCATGGATTGAAGTGGGCCGTCTTTGAGAACCGATCCACCACAACAAAAATATAATCATTTCCTCCTTGAGTATGAGGTAATTCCAACATGAAATCCATAGAGATGTCAATCCACGGCCCCTTAAGAACGGGTAAGGGTTTGTATAACCCTGTGTTTTGCTATCTTCCTTTAGAAACTTGACAAATTCTACATGTAGAAACAAATTTATTCACTTCCTTAACCGAGGCCAAAAAAAATTCTCACTTACCAATAAGTAATCTTCAGAAAATTTATTCCTTGCAGCAATAGGACTACTGAGGGCAGGAATAATTTTGCTGAAATAAGGATCATTTGCATATTCTCCCTTCATTTCCTCAAACCCAACAATCTCATTGGTCATTGAGACAACTAAGTGACATCTTCTACTTAAAGCATCAGCCACTACATTAGTTTTGCCACTCAAAGGTTGAACCACAAATGTATAATTTTGCAAAAAAGAGACCCACTTGGCATGTTTATGTGATAATTTGGCTTGGGAGTTGATGTATTTCAGCGCTTGATTGCCTGTCAACAAGATGAATTCTCTATGTAATAAGTAGTGCCTCCATTGTTTCAATCTTTGGACAATAGCATACAATTCTTTATCATAAGTACCATACCTCTTCTTGGCATCATTTAGTTTCTCACTGAAGTAGGCAATTGGCTTGCCATCTTGACTCAACACACCCCCAGTGGCTAATGCTAAAGCTTCACACTCAATGGTAAAAATCTTCTCAAATTCTAGTAAGGCAAGGATACGGGCTTTTGTCACCTTCTTTTTAAGCTGCTCAAAACTTCTCTCAACTACTTGAGTCCAAGAAAAAGACTTTCCTTTAGTACAATCAGTCAAGGGAGCACTTATTTCGCTAAAATTCCTAATAAATCTCTTATAGAAGTTTACTAATCCGTGAAAACTCTTTATTTTTGTAATACTTTGAGGGATAGGCCATTCAGGTATAACCTTAATCTTTTTAGGATCTATGCTTACTCCTGCTGAAATCACATTTCCAAGGAAAACCAACTTGTCTTTACAAAACTCACTTTTCTCAAGATTTATAAACAATCTCTCTCTTCTCAGTGTATAAAAAACAATTTGAAGATGTTCCAATTGTTCTTCCATGCTCTTGCTGAAAATTAGAATATCATCAAAATAGTTATGATAAATTTTCCAATATAGGATCTAAACACTTGGTTCATGGTGCACATGAAAGTGGTAGGGGCATTAGACATTCCAAAAGGCATCACCAACCATTCATATAACCCATCCTGACCTTGAATGCTGTCTTACATTCATCTCCATTTCATATTCGAATTTGATGGTAACCACTTCTCAAATCAACCTTGGAGAAAATCTTAGCACCTACCAAACAGTCTAACATGTCATCCATTCTAGGAAGGGGGAACCTATACTTTACCGTGATCTTGTTGATGGCTTTAGAGTCCACACATATTCTCTATTTGCCTCCCTTTTTAGGTGATAGTAAAGTTGGTGTGGCACAAGGGCTCATGCTCTCTCTTATGAACCCTTTTTCTAACAATTTGCAAATCTGCCTTCTCATTTCTTCATTTTCTTTTGGAGATAATCGATATGCAGCTTGGTTAGGCAGCTTGGATCTTGGTACTAAGTCAATATGGTGAGTAATACTCCATGAAGGAGGTAAACCAGCAGGCAGCTCTGTTGGAGTTATATCAAAATATTTATTCAACCACTTTTGCATCTTTGATGGAGGTTGGACTCTTCTAGGCTCCCTTGCTTCTTTTGGGCATAACAAATGACAAGTTGATCCCTTGTTTTCATTGCAAAATTTCTTATAGCTTGTTGAAACAAGAGACAACGCTAACATTTCAAATGCATCGTCTTCTTTCCATGGTTTTAAGAGTGTTTTCTTTCCTTCATGTTGAACCTCATAAATATTCTCCCAACCCCGATAGATTACGTTTTAGTCATATTGCCAAGGTTTGCCCAACAACAAATGACATGCATCCATTGGCACAACATCATAGAGCACTTCATCCACATAAGGGCCAATTTTGAATGCCACAAGACAAGATTTATCCACCAGCACACTATGATCCTTCATTAACCAAGAAATTTTGTAGGGATTAGATTTTGGAACACAAGCAAGTTGTAATTTGTCAACCATTTCTTTACTCACCAAATTATCAGTAGATCCCCCATCTATGATCACCTTATATACCTTGTCCTTACATTTGCATTTTGTTTGAAAGACACTTTTCCTCCTCCAATCAGCTTCGGGAGTTTCTTTGTCCCCAGGCATTAAAGTTCTCCTCAACATTAGGTTCTCTCCTGACTCTACTTCAACTTCTTCAAATCAATGTTTTTCTTCTTCTTGGACTACCATCATCCTTTTGGGGTTTTGAGGGCAATCTAGAGCCTTGTAGGCTTCATCACAAATAAAACACTTTAAGGGCTTCCACTCTCCAAAAGACGCTTGTCCACTTACTCTACCCCTAAAGCTTCCCCTTGCTCGAAAATCTGGCTTCACTCTCTCATTTGGTTCTTCTTCTTTAGTAGGCTTGGATGAACTACCTCTTCCTCGGTTTTGGTAGCTATCACCTCTCTTACTCATAAATTTTCCCTTTTGGCTTAGCTTCTCCTCTGCCCTTCATGTATATTCAGAAGCTTCATCCAATGTAAGCACTTTCAGCAATGCAAACTCATCATGAAGTTGAAACTTTAGTCCATTCACATACCGAGCTGCTACTTTCCCTTCACTCTCCTGTATATCTATTCAAATTTGAAGCCACATGAACTGTTCAATATAAGCTTGTACTGACTGATCCTTTTGTTTCAAATTTTGGAATTCTTTAAACAATTTTTGCTAGTAATCAGAGAGCAAGAATCGAGCTCTCAAATGTTTTAGCATCTTGGGCTAAAGCCTAATTTTATCTTTTCCTTGTCTCCTTGAAACCTGCACGTTCTCCTACCACAAGGCTGCATGTGACTTCAATTTGGATGCAACAATTTTCACTCTTTTTGGATCATCCTCATCACTGTCCTCCATATCAAAGTACTTCTCCAATTCTTGAACCCAATCTAGAAATACATCTGAATTGAGCTCTCCTTTAAAATCAGAAATATCAACCTTTACCTTGGAACTTTGGCTTTTTAAGGCTTTGATAAGCTTCTCCATAGGGTTTACTGCATGGGCAACATTTCTACAAAGGTGTACATTCCTTCTGCCCCTTCTTCCCCAATTCACACATACTCCCCTTTGGGCAATTGTTGATTGCTTTGATACCAAAACCGATGTAGAGAGTACCTCTACTCTCTCTTAACCACTCCTCTCAGTTCTGTTGATCTGCATGTTTGATTTTAAGACATTCTCAAACACCTAAGGATACAGTAATAACTGATAATCAAAACAAAAAATATCTCAGAACTCAGATTCATTTTCACAGAAGACCTGCATAAAAACAGAGATAGCAAAAACAGAAATCCTCTATTCTTTGTTCTCATTGATTCACAGAAAAAAAAAAACCGTGTCCTTCCCCACTTCACCAACACCAAAAAAAAATCCACGCTTCCCATACAAGGGGGAAAAAGCCAAAAATGGAGACTGTCCAAAGTCAACAGTTACAAACCAGAAAAAGCATGAACAGCTAAAAAAAGAAAAAGACTGACGGGTAGTGGGAGCCCATCAATTAATCAACAGTTACATGACATATTTTAGTGGCTAGCTCAATTTTACTGATTTGCTGTCAGATAGTCACTCTAGATGTCCTAAAACTTTGATACACATTATTTCTTCACTCGACAAGATATAATTATGGAGAATACAATACCTCACGGTCAACATTTTTCAGCCAAACTTTAATGTCCATTTTTGGGCTTAAGTGATTTGAATAAAGAAAGAAAATGCCAGAAATTACCAACAGAGGTGAATTGAATTAAAGGTACCTTAGTACATCCAGCTGTGATAAAATAGAAGGGACTGGCTTACCCATCTAATAAAAAACTCCTCTGTCTACAAAAAATAATAGTGGCATTGAAGTATAAAGTCAAATATCCGAAGGTATTACAGGTGTTTACGTTCCTAGCAATCAGATCAAAGCCCTGTGATATTGTCGAATGTAAACTTATCACTAGCACCAAGAAAACTTGTAGAGCTATCAACAACTATGAAGTCACCAACAGAGAGTCTAATAATCAGTGTTCCACGGGGTTTTGGGGGACGGGGGAGGGGGGCGTGTTTGGGACGGGGACGGGGCCTAAGTTTGGGGGCGGCGGGGGGACGGCAGGGGGACGACAGTGGGTGGGCCGGCAGGGTGTTGAAATACATATAGTACTTGAAAAAATAGTTATAAAAAGATGTATAAGTATAAGAATTATAGATCTTGGAGACAACTAGGAGTCCCCTAGATGTCTTGAGGACACCCCAGCATCCTTGAAGTCCTAGTGGCGTTTTGGAGACAGCGACACTAGTGGTGGGATGGTGGCGTTGGTGGTGGGTTGGTAGGGGGACGTCCCCCCCAAGTCCCCAAGTCTCCGAGACGTCCCCCTCTAGGAAACGCAGGTTTTTTTGGGGGGGATGCGTCCCCGTGGAACACTGCTAATAATGTCATTTGGGAAGCATCCAGGCCTGACAGAAGTTGGTGGAGCCATCCTCAGAGGTAACAAAGTATTCTGTTTTCTTCTAACGATAGAAACTGATGACATTTTGAAGGAGCTCACAGCACTAATTGAACTGAGGACACGGATGGTCAATTGTCACCCTATGCCTATGGCTAGATTTAATTATGCAAGCTGTTCTTATTCTAATCCACATGAAGGTATATTGTTTGATCAATCTTCTTTGTGTTGATTTTGGAGGAAGCAATAATAACTTTTGCATCTCTGTTATCTGATATAGGTCTGAAGATGGATTTGATCTGTTTGATAGAGCTAAAAGCTCCACAAACAGCTCAATGAGCAAATTTCATCACCCCACAAAGAAATAAGGCAAGCATCTACAGTCCCAGACTCCTAGTTGCTTCCTCTCTTGAGGATCTCTGAATTTTTAAAGTAGTTGCTCCTTGGCTTGTTTTTGATCTTTGTTAGCATGTAGTTAACCTTTAGTAAGACTAAGTCCATGTTTTTTGATACAATCAGTGATGCTGAGTGTTATTTGCATTTCTCCTCCAAGGGGGAATCAGTTAAGTAACCATAGCCTATGCATACCTGGGCTCCAATTTATTAGTGTCTTCCCTCATCTTAGACCGGCTTCTAAATTGTGCCTAATTAAGGGATGCATTCCCTCAGCGTTTTTGAAAAATTAATTCTTTTATCTTCATGTTTAGGACATCCCTTCTAAGATACCACTCTTCGATTCCCTCGTTAATCCCATTGGGCTGTATGGATGTAAGATTATGAGGCTGTATTTGGGCCCATATGAAGAGTTTATATGACCATGCTTCAAAACTTGATCAGTTGTAAGCACATGGTCTGACAGATCACTGTCAAAGCCCAGACCACTGTCAAAGCTCAGTTTAGGGCACATACACCTAGCCAGAGACTCTATTTAGGTTTACTTCCTCTCTGCACATAATATGCACTCTAGGAGATTAATTCTTTAAATGGGAGATTCACTTTTCACTCTTCTTATGAGATCTGTTTATACTCTTCTTGGGCATATTAAGGAGGAAACCATTTGAGTATTCAAAAGTATATGGATTCTTGGAGTTTTTGGAAATTCTGATAAATTACTCTCTTCATTGCAAGTATGCTTTTAATGTTCCCTTCTATCTGCTTTGAAGGACTCAATCAGTTATGTGGTAAGTACGTTATCGATATGCAGCTCAAATAGGCAACATGATCCTCGGCCTTAAACATTTAGTTTCAACTGACTTTCTGTGCTTGGATCTTTCAGAGTATGTCAAAGGATACCTACTAGTAGATTTTTCTCAAGGTCTAAGATTTGCATTCAGTCAGAGGAGATTATGATCCTACCAGCAGAAGATTGACACTCATCATCATATTCCACATGAGGATAGGATTTGCAGAATATGTATAATCTAGTAGGTTGAGATTGTGGAGTATTTTGTTTCCCAGTGCCTCACCCACTTTGAGAACTGAGGGATATATTCCTTCTTCTCAGTAGATACTTGGGAGGTATGTTTATATTTTACCACTTTGACTAGAGATGTTTAGCCATTCTTTGCTCTTTGATGTCAGACTGTGTGACACTTTATGCTGTTTCACTTGATTACTTCCTTCTCTTGGTTTCCCTCTAATGGCAGCAGTACAAAATATCGGACAAATTCTTTTGTAGATGGTATTTATACTATTGAGAATTCGAGATAATCATGAGGTGTATTACTTCCTCACTGATACAAGCTAAACTGGAACCTTTAGAGCAAGTCACTGGTACAATTAGGACTAGGACTTTTTACCAGATTTTCCTTAGAAGATTCATTAGCTTCTCCAGCCACTTGCTAGCCTTGATTGTTAGGAGGACACATGGGATTTTCACTAAGAAATTTCCTACCCCCAAGGATCGTGGCATTGGTTCCTCTTAGCACATGTCATTACCTAGAAGACATTTTAGTTAACTTGCCAGGTCTGGTTTGGATCCTGATTTGGGTTCGCAAACAAAATTGCCATAAACTTGGATGTCACTTAAAACATAAATGATAAATATCATAAAATATTCATTGTGCAAATTACAAGTTCAATATTAAAATAATATTTTCAAGTTCAACCGTCAGTTTTCAGCTTCGTATTGGTTTTCTAATTCATCATTATCATTGACAGTAGATGATGTAGGGACATTTGAAGAGCCACAAGCAGTTCCGTTGCCACTCACACTAAAAGTGTGCTTCCTTATTTGGCTCCTCAAATGTAGCATGTTTGGAAGTGAAAGAATCAAAGTCAATATGCTTTGGCTCCATAGCCCACAACCTCATGTCCCCTTCTTTATAGCCATGTTGTTTGTGTGAAAGGAGGTACGAGTTGAAATGCATGTACACTGAGTCCTCAACCTTTTTTGAGTGCAATCGGTTGTGTTTTAATTAGTGGATGAAGGAGTGTGTATTCAAATTTCTCTCAGATGTAGATGAACTAGGAACCTGTTAAGACAAAAGTAGAGAGAGTTATAATTATAAAGATTAAAAATTTAAAAAATTATAAATGAAACTTCAAAGAATTTTTTTTTTTTATAAAGCTTACTTGTGATAAAACTTTGATTGCAAGAGGTTGTAGGTTTTGGAATTGTTGGCCATGGAAGTACCACCAATTGTGAGCATCCTTCTTGATTTGCCATGGAGAACTTCAATAATTTAACCATTGGAGTTCTCAAAATCAATGAACTCACTCATGACTATATCCTGCAAATTAGGATCATGGAAGAGTCTACAAAATGCTGATCCTCATTGGCATAGAAAGAACCACAACACTATAGTAGTTTAGACTTAATCTGAAGGAAAGATGTAGTAGGGTGATCATTGCATTCCATCTTTCTTCAATAATGTTATGCACTTGTTTGAAGAAAGTTTTTTCAGGATCTTGCTCTTTTTCATTTATAATGGTTGGCCATGGAAGTACCACCAATTGTGAGCATCCTTCTTGATTTTCCATGGAGAACTTCAATACTTTAACCATTGGAGTTCTCAAAATCAATGAACTCACTCATGACTATATCCTGCAAATTAGGATCATGGAAGAGTCTACGGAATGTTGATCCTCATTGGCATAGAAAGAACTGCAACAATATAGTAGTTTAGACTTAATGTGAAGGAAAGATGTAGTAGGGTGGTCATTGCATTCCATCTCTCTTCGATAATGTTATGCACTTGTTTGAAGAAAGTTTTTTCAGGATCTTGCTCTTTTTCATTTATAATGGTTGGCCATGGAAGTACCACCAATTGTGAGCAGCCTTCTTGATTTTCCATGGAGAACTTAAATACTTTAACCATTGGAGTTCTCAAAATCAATGAACTCACTCATGACTATATCCTGCAAATTAGGATCATGGAAGAGTCTACGAAATGCTGATCGTCATTGGCATAGAAAGAACCGCAACAATATAGTAGTTTATACTTAATGGTGGTCATTGCATTCCATTTCTCTTCAATAATGTTATGCACTTGTTTGAAGAAAGTTTTTTCAAGATCTTGCTCTTTTTCATTTATAATGGTCTTCATTTTCTTAATCATTAAATCAATGCGAGCATATATCTCTCCCAAGAAAGACTTGTACATGTCAATTTAATGAATCATTCTCAAAATGGGCTCGATAAAACTAAAGAGATATTCCACACGAGCCCACCAAGTGTCATCTAGGATAATCTGTTTTATGTTTGTTTTCCTCTCAATGTTGGCTTACATCCATATGGACCAAGTTTGGCTAGTGACCGTGCTAGAAAGTGCCTCTTAGATCTTCACAAGTTGTTTCAAGATGATTGTGTTGTAGGCGAAGTGAGTCTTAGCAATCTATTTAAGCATAAATATAAAATAATTGAAAACAAACTTCAAAGAAAACCTAATCAAATGAATTTAAGCTAAGTAGCCGGTTCGGGTTTGGGTTTGCGGGTTCGGTAAAATTTTTTGGGGGGTGGGTTCGGTTCGTCTTGTGTTCGTTAGTACAAATTACAAAAACATATATATATGTGCAGCCTAGAAGCATGAATTAGGATTAGAATATCACATAACATCATATAAACAACAAAACCACCATAAACTTGAATGCCATTTAAAACATGCATGATAAATATTCATTGTTCAAACTTCAAGTTCAATATTACAACACTTTTAAAGTTTTAATCATCAAATGGATTCTCTAAATCATCCATATCAATGTCAGCATTGACATTAGATGAAGTAGGAAGACTAGATGAATCACAAGTAGTGCCAATGGCACCATCACTAGCACTACTATTGTGCCCATGCTCCTATTGGATATCCAACTCCTCATATGCAATATGTTGGGAACTGCAAGCATCCAAGTCAGTATCCTCTAGCACTATATCCCACAACTTCGTCTCCCCTTCCTTGTAGTTAGGTTGTTTGTGTGAAAGGAGACGTTGGAATGCACATATACTAAGTTCACTTTTTTTGACAGCAATTTATTGCGCTTTACTGAGTGGATGAAAGAATATGTGCTTCAATTCCTCTCAGATGCGGATGAACTAGCAACCTATGAAGACAAAGTAAACAATTAAAAAATTATAAATGAAATTATGAAACTTTTAAAACTAAAATATGAAAATTTATTAAACTTGTGATAAAATTTTGATTGCAAGGGGCTGCAAATTTTGGAAGTATTGTCCATGGAAGTACCACCAAGAATGAGCATCCTTTAAAAACCTATCACGGGAGGCATCAACATCTAGATGATTTGAGTGCACAAAATTAGTGAACTCATCCGTGACTACACTTTGCAAATCTCGATCAGGGAAGAGTCTCACAAATGTTGCCTTGTACCCTTCAGCCACTTCTAAATCTCTATATGGAGGAAGCGTTCCTGGTTGTGAAAGAAGCTAAGAGCTGTAGTATTTTGGAGTCAATGTAAAGGCAAGGAGGTGTAATGGAGTTGTCATTTTGTTCCATCTTTCTTCAACAATTGTTTGCACTTGTTTGAAGAAAGTCTCTTTAGGGTCTTGCTCTCTTGCATTTATGGTGCACTTGATCTTCTCAAGCATTGAGTCTATACCATCATATATCTGTCCAATGCATGGCTTGTCCATGTCAGTATAGCGAATCATAGTCAAAATGGGCTCGATGAAGCTAAGGAGATACTCCACACGATCCCACCATGAGTCATCTAATATCATGCTCTTAATTCTTGTTGCTCTTTTAGTGCTGCTTTGCTTCCATATAGACCAATTGGTGCTAATCACCATGCTAGAAAGTGCCTGCCTAACTTTCACAAGTCGTCTCAAGACGATTGTATTAGAGGCAAAGTGGGTTTGTGCAACCTATTGCAAATTAAAAATAATAATTAAAATTTAAAAATAAACTTTAAAGAAGAATTTAAATTAGAATGCACAATCAAATTATGAAAATCAGAAAATGACAAATGTAAATATTACTTCTCTTACCTTCAATAGCTCCAATTTTGAAAATGTTCTAAAGATCCCTTGAGACAAGTGGTGGTTGGTGACGAACATTTGAATTTCCTCAGCCTCAATATACAATTGTTTGATCCATTCAATTTTATTCCCAATCTTTTGCAGCATAAGATTGAGTGAATGGACCGCACAAGGTGTCCAAAAGATATGTGAATATCTTTCCTCAACCAACAACCCTACAGCTCTACAATTCTTTGCGTTGTCCGTTACAACTTGAACAACGTTGCGGGCTCCCACTTGCTCAATAGCTGCAATAAGAATATTAGCAATAAATTGTCCATCTTTTACTTGCCCCTCACAATCCACGGCTTTCAAAAACATTGCCCCTTTAGGGGACACCGCAATGACATTGATCAAAGGCCGATTTTTTTAGTCCTTCCAACCATCTGAAACAATGGACACACCTGTCTCAACCCATGAATCTCTTATAGGCTTCAATGCATCTTCAACCAACTCAACCTCCTTTTCCAATAAAGTGCTATGCACCTTCTCATAACCTGGGCCCTTGTACCCTTTTGGAGCTTCATTAACTGCTCTCAACATCTCTTTCCAATATGGAGAACAAACAACATTAAAAGATAATCCATGGGCATATATGCATCTTGCTACACATTGGTCGGCAAGGGCTCTACTCTCATTTTGAAATGCAACTTCCAAAGGTCCCTTTGCTCTCTTGTTTGCAAAAGGTTGTGCACTTTGAGCTTGAAGATTCGGAATGGCCATAAATGGGTGGTCTTCTACCACAATATTGGGATTGGGATTAGATGGGGGCTGCATTCCCTTTGATTTTTTTTTTAACATAGGGTGATCTCCTTTTTGGGCTTCCCGTTTATCTGCTGCTTCTTGCTCCATAATGTATTTTGCAACTGTCTCAGGTGGAATAGGGGCATCTTTCTTTCCAGGGCAAGGTGAGATGCCTTTTCCACTTATGCCACACAAATGTGCTTTCACCCTATGCTATGAACTAGATTATGTAACTTCACACCCATTGCATTTCCAAACATAACCACCACCACCTGGAATTTGTCTTATCATTTCAACATACTGCCATAGAGGAGAATTTGCACTTGTTTTGAACTTTGGGTTTGGTTTAGCTACAGAGCCGGAGGTAGAACCCATTGACATTGTGATTCCTATGGCAATTTGTTTTGCAAACAACACATTCAAAATTTGAATGAAAACAAAATATAATAATTTTTTAAAACCTAGCTCTTTTGAATCTTGCACAATGCATACATTCATTATTCATAGAAGAATAGAAAAAAAAAGAAGAAGAAAAACAAAGTTTCTGTTTATAAAACAAAAAAAAGAATGAAAAAACTCAAAAAAAAAAAAAACTTACCTCTTTGCAAAAATATTCTTCAACAATCTTTGTGGCAGCCAATGAACACTTGCAAATCTGTAGGAATGGCAATGCAATTGTTTGTAGAAGCTTCAACAATCAATATTCAACTCCTTTTGTCAATCCAACAAGTTAAAATAAGAACTCAGCCTCTTGGAATGAAAATGCTTGTTTGCAAAACAAATGAATGAAAATGAGGTAGTTTAGGTGTTTAATTTGTTTTAGAGGTCACTTTTAGGGTTCCCTTGGGCGTGGGTCAAAGTCAAACTGAAGGAAATATTAAAAAAATACAAAAAAAAAACGCTTTTTGGTCGCCTAGACGTGTGGGTTCTCCTTGGGTTTGCTTGGGTTCTGCTCAGGTTCGCCTGGGTTCTTCACCGGCGAACCAAGCCTCAAATACACGGACCCTAGTCGAACCCACAGAGGGACCGAACCAGGACCTGAACCCAGTGTGAACTCGGACCAGGACTGAGCCCAGAACCAGGCGAACCGGCTACATAGAATTTAACTAAACAAAAACATAAAATTTTATATTGCTTCATTTGCCTTCAATAGCTCTAATTTTGAAAATGATCTAAATATGTCTTGCAATATGTTGTGGTTGGTGATGAACATTTGGATCTTTTCGGCCTCTACATACAGCTTTCTAATCCAATTAATTTTATTGCCAAGTTTTTGAAGCAATAAGGTTGAGGGAGTGGACAGCGCAAGGTGCCCAAAAGATGTGTAAATAATGTGTAATGTCCCCAACTCAAACCATGAGGATTAACAACATATTGGCTGTCCTTTCCTTGGATTACCCAATAGGAAGAGGACTTAGAGCATCATTGGGTAAGTATTGAAGTCTTTGGCTTGTTCTCAATTCTATTCTTAAGTTGTATGCACATCTTTTTATGTGACAAGTGAACTTAAGTTACTTTATGTTGAGGGCACGTCTTTTAAGGCAACATAAGTGACTCCTAGCCAAAAGGCTTAAGTTGTCCCCTTTTTATGTACTTTAAGTGACTTTTAAAAAACATGTGACAAAATGCAAAAGGGTGCATAGGGTTTCAAGGAGCTTATTGGATCATTTTTTAGGTTTTTAATGTGGAGCTTTGGATTAAGAGGTGGTGATTCAAGGGATGAGATTAATTTATCTCTTTGGGAGTTTTTATATAACTCTCTATGGTTCTTTTAAAGCTCATTATGTTGTGATTTTTTTTGTTTATTGTTGTTGCAACTTGGCTTAAGGTTTGAAACCCTTGAGTATCCCTGGTTTTGGAGAGACATACAGACTCCCCCTAGTTAGAAGGGTGTGTTTCAGTGGAAGAGCTTTGGTGTGTGAAACCCTGGCACATCATCTTGTCTGGGCTGCAATTGTTTGTCAAATTTGGAGGACGATTTAGAGCAGTGTACCCTGGGGACGCGTCCCCCCAAAATCCTGAGCATTCCCGGAATAGGGATGTCCTTGGGACGTGGGGACGGCGTTCCCAAGTCCCTAGCGGCACCACCAATTTTGCCACTCGCAGCCGTGGATGTGGGGATGTCCCGGTGTTCCCAAGATGCTAAGGGGGCCACCTGTGTGTCCCTCGAGCATCTCGGGGATGCCCAGGTGTCCACCGCGGCGACAACTTCAAGCACATGTTTAAAAAAAAGCCACATTTTTTAATTATTTCTTTGGTTCTATTCAAATCCTAAGGGTATGTGGGGCCCATCTATTCGACAATTTAAAATTTTATGTAGTATTGAGTATTCTAATTTCTAATTAGTAATTCAATATTGAAAACTTCAATGTTCAATGTTCAAGTATTTACTATTTAGTATTTCAATTTGGCATTTGCAATTTTGCTATTTTACTTCTTAATAGTCTTATACATCTTTTCATAACTAGCATTTTAAGTATGGTATGCGTAGTATATAGTATATATACCCTCCCCCTCCCCTTCCCCTTCCCCTTCCCCCCCACCGCCGTCCCCAAATTGAGGCCCCTTTGTCCCCCCGTCCTCGATGGTGGTGTAACTATGATTTAGAGGTGAAGGTTCAGATTTGGTTCAACTATGGCATGATATCTTCACATTTCTGAGCATTCTTGAAGATGACAACAAAAGTGCAAGTAAATCAGACCTAGTGCTACCTTGTCTTGGGAGTTTGATGCCATATTTGAAGGTGGCTAGGGTTTGAACAAAGACTGAGGTATTTTGTATCTAAAATCTGCATGCCATATTTGAAGGTGGCTAGGGTTTGAACAAAGACTGAGGTATTTTGTATCTAAAATCTGCATACTTTATTCTTCTTTATCTCAAAAAAATTAAAGAAAAACCATTGTGTTTCATTTCTGGAATTTCTAGGCAGAAATAAGTGGATTCTTTGTACTTTTCCTAAGTTCAATAATACTCAGAAATTTATTTCTTTTAGCAGAAAAATCAGATCATTAATCTGTTTGTAAATCTGAGTTTGTTGTTGAAATTCTTATATGCAAATTAAGTTTCAGATTTTTCTGTGCTCTAATTTTGGAAATATTGTTATTTTTCTATTATCCCTATTTGGGGATATTACATAATGTTCCTCAAGCAACAAACCAACATCTCTATTTGTGATGAAGATTTTAGTAATAAATTGGCCATCCTTCACTCCGCTTTCATAATCCATGACTATAAAACATTACCCTTTTAGGAGACACAACAATCACATTGATACATGGCTGATTTTTAGCATCCTTCTATCCATCGGAAATAATGTACACTCCTATCTGGGCCCATGAATCCCTTATGGACTTCAATGAATCTTCTACAAGCTTGACATATTTTAACAATAAGGTGCCACACACCTTCTTACAACTCAAACCTTTGTATTTTTTTGGAGCCTTATTAAATTTTCTCATCTTTTTTGCCAATATGGTGAGCGAACAATATTTTAAGCCAAACCATTTGCATGGTTACATCTTTTTATGTGTTTATCGATAATCTCTCGACACTCATTTTGAAACGCCATTTCTAAAGGTCCCTTATTCGAGAGGGGTTTTCCTTAAGGGTTGGTAAAAAATGGGTGGCCCTCTACCACAATGCTAGGATTAGATGGGGGTATAGGGGGGCTCCATTCCTTGATATCTCCTCTTTGCTAAAGGATGATTTGCTTTATGACTTGTTGCTTTAACTGCTTATTCCTACCCAATAAAATATACTATCACTTGCGCCAATGGCACATGTACACCATTTTTTTAGGGAAAGCTTTGATGTTTTGTCTAGGAATTCCACACAAATGGGCTTTCACATGACTATATGAGCTTGAACACTTGACACCACACTTTTGCAAATCCAAATATACTCCCCACCTAGAACTGATTGTATCATATGAACATACTTCTAAAGAGGAGGATTTGGGTTTGTTTTTAAGTGGGATTAGCCCATGGAGCTAGAACTAGCTGCCATTGTTTGCGATTCCTATGGAACTAGCTTTTATAAATAAGATACTCAAAATAAATGAAAACAAAATTATATATAAAACCTAATTGGTTTAATGTTTTAAGCATGGTGATACATTCATAGGAAAATGAAAAGAAAACAAGAAGTCGAAAAGAAAACAAGAGAGTTCATTTGTAAAACCAAAATGGAGGAGAAAACTAAACCTTTTTTTTCAAAAATCTTCTTCGATAATCTTCTTGGAAACTAATAGACTCTTACACATTTGTAGGAATAACAATGCAATTGCTTCTGAACCTTCAATAATCAATCTTCAACTCTCTTTGTGTAATGAAAAGCAAGAATGAAAGTTAAGCAAAAGAGGATGGTATTTGTCTTTAGTGATCAAAATGAGATAAAATGAATTGTGTTAGTGTTTCAAATGGTTTAGATAGCACTTCTGCGTTTGATCTTCTAGCTCAATTTCACATGGCTGATTGTAAGCCTACATCAACTCTTTTTTTTCTTGGAGTCAAGCTTGAGGATAAGAGTTCAACTCCACTAGTTGATGCTACATTGTATCATTAACTTATTGGTAGCCTCATCTATTTGACTCACATTCTTTTGGATATTTAATATGTAGTTGGCATGGCTTCACTCTTTATGTAGGAACCACATGAGCTTCATTGGAAAGTTGTCAAAGGTATATTGCGCTATGTTCAATGTACTTATAGGTATGGGGTTCACTATGTTGCAAGTACAAGTTCAAACTTGGTAGGATACATAGATTTTGATTGGGCAAGCAACCTTGATGATTGCAAGGCTACCTCTAGCTACAACTTTCATTTTGGATTTGGCCCCATTTTTTGGTAGAGCATGAAGCAAAATATTATTGCTCTTTGTTTGACTAGCATTCAGTATCATGGGGTTGTTAATGTGGCCACTTTGGCTTGTTGGCTTCAAAATATCTTTATTGAGTCTAGCATTCTCTTTTAGAGGCCTTCAATCATATTTTGTGACAATCAAAGTGCCATCTAAACCCCAAAGAACTTGGTTCATCATCAATGGACCAAACCCATCGAGATCCACATGCACTACATTTGAGAGCTGATTTAGGAACATATCATTGATTTGTGATATTGTCCTACTTTAGAGTAGGTTGTGGATACTTTCACCAAACCCTTCATGATAGCAAGTTCATCATCTACAAGTGCTTCTAGGGTTGTGGGATTCTATTTTATTGAGTGGGGTCACCTAGCTCTTCTCTTTTCTTCATCTCTCTAGGGGAGTTTTCTTTCTTTCTTCTATGGAAGATTTTTCTCCTCTTCTTTTGGGGGGATCATTATGCACATGGGTACCTAACATGGCTACACATCTTCTAGACCCATGTATCCATACCCACCTAAGTTGTGGTAATTTGGGGGGAGTTGGGGGGGAGGGTGTGTTCGTGTAGAGAGACAAAGTAGGAAAACCTACTGCAAACCATCATAGGTAGGTTGTGGAGCTCCTAACCGACAAGTCACCCTTAGGAAGAGATACATTTTGTAGGGGACACGTCCCATTAGGAAAATATATGTATAGAGTAGAACACAATGTAATAGAGTAGGATATAACAAGAGGAATATATGATGGAATGTAAATAAGTGAGGAACAAAAGAATAGATAGAAACAAGAGAAGATATATGATGTATAAAGATATCCAATGGAATGATGGGAATGTGATATAAGTTATATCAATATACTGGGATTACTCAATGGTTATATGTAATTTATGGACTATTAATTAATTTTTATTTATAAGTTATTTTGAGACCTTGTTTGACTCCGTAATATAGATTGACATCTAATCCCTCTCCTACTACTGAGTCTGGGGTATAAATACAGCACGTAGAGAATACTTGGGGCACATAACTCTAGTTTGTGATCCACCACTTTTCTTGCTATTAGTGCATTATTTTATTTTTGCATTTAATTTATTACTTTATTGCATATCATGCATCTAGGATAGGATAAGCTTATTTATGTAGGATATACATGTGCCTTGTACTTCTTTGTTTGGGGGAGATGTGCTAGACATGTGACTACATCTTCTATTATCCCACATTGGTTGTACATTCATTAGTTTTGTTGGTGTATCTTATATATGCCCTCTTTTTGCTCTCATATGAGCATAGTTACAAGCATAGTTTGAAAACTTGCCAAAAACTCAACAAATTTAGCTTGAATCATGATTTTTTTTTTTTGTGGGATGCATGGAGTCGACATGTCTTGTGCATTGAGTCTTGGTTGAGTGTACTCTAGGGACTTGTGAGTCTTTTTGTGGGATATGTTGAGTTGACATGAGATGTGCGAGGGTGGGAGCTCAAGCTTGATTGGTAGGATAACTTCAGTACTGAAGACTAAAGAGTATGGTGTGGTGCTGGTAGGTGTGCAATTGTTAGTAGGGTAGGCCTAGATGATGGGATTAAGATGGAGGTTCCAATCATGGTCAACATCGTTTACAATCTTCTTGAGGATTTTGAGTAGTCATTGTGTGCAAGCCACCTAGTCAATGTGTAGATCATCGTAATAGTAGAGAGAAAGGTTGCTTTACTCTATGATGCATGAAGCTCAAAATGGGTTGTGGAACTCAGTACAATGGTTGAAAGAAAGGTTGCTTAGCTCTATGATGCATGAAGCACAAAATTTGAAAGGGGACTTATCTAGGAAAAAATGAGCAACTAGGGAACAATCAAGTGACTCTTCGGTTGCCCCCATTTATTAGGTGGACATGATGGAGAAAAATGAGCAACTATGAGGTGATTGGATGGTGAAGGATAGCAGATGAGTGGCTGGTTTTGAGAGGACTTGAAGGGTAATGGGATCCGCCTTATATAGATGGTGCCTACAAACAGGGTTTCATTTTGGTACTTATCCAAGGTGCCACAAGAAATGGTTTTCACCAAAGGATGAATTATTTCTCTTTACTATTTAATTTATCTATTTTTTTGATTTTTTTATTGGGATGTACTCATGCATGGAATTGTTTGAGATGGATGATGTTGCAAGGTACATCCAATGCTTGGTCTTTTGGGTAGCCAATTGATATGCTCTTGATCCATACTTAGAGGTGACTACATAAAGACCCAACCAATTAGGTTCAAATTTTCCTTTCTTTTCTCGGTCTTGGAGATTTTTTCTGATTTTCCTTGAGTATGAGGTCACCAATTTGAAACTCTCTAGGTCTGATCTCTTTGTTATAGCTTCTTCAGTGACGATTCTAATAAGCTTGCAAGTGGTTGAAGGTGTTGAGGCACCATTTGTCTAGTAGTTCTAGTTCATGCAAGCATGCAACTCAGTACTCCTCATCATTAATAAGGCTACATAGTGAGATGTGTGAGGATGGGAGCTCAAGCTTAATTGGTAGGATAACTTCAGTATTGAAGATTAAAGAGTATGGTGTGGTGCTGGTAGGCGTGCAATTGTTAATAGGGTAGGCCTAGAGGATGGGATTAAGATGGAGGTGCCAATCATGGCTAGCATCATTGACAATCTTCTTGAGGATTTTGAATAGGGTTTTGTTGGTTTCCATTTCTTGGCATGTATTTTAGAATACAGTTTATTCTATCATATTAATCTTTTGAGTATTCTTTGTTTAGCTTATAGGCTTTCTTGATCTTGGGTGGCTATCTTCATAGCCAAATGTTACAATTATATCTATTGGCACATTCTCCCATGCTTTGAGCAAACAGATTTCTACCCTATTTGAGTTAGTTATATTTTATGGAAGATGCATTTGGTGCTCCCTCTTGACTATTTTATCTAGTTATACTTTTTAAAGCTTCTCTCCACCCACCTCATTCTCTAGAGAGCATTTAGAAAGCTGCCAGGATTCTTTTTCAAATTGATAGTTTGTTCAATACTTTTGAAGCTCCTATCTTGTGATGGTTGCTAGTATTGACTACATGTGGTTTCTTACATTGCATTTGATCAATTTGGGTTGTACCCTAAAAGGCTAATAGCTATTTGCGCATTCTTTCTTGCTTTGGGTGAATAGATTTATTCTTCATTTTAGTTTACAATATTCTATGGGAGATGCATTTGGTGTCTCTGATTAGTTCAGCAGGTTGCAACATTTAATGTTCCGTGGACCTATTTTAGTCATTGATATAAGTTATTTCTTCCTTTTTTGGTTGGAGTAACTGAAAGGAGAGATCTTTTCTCTCTAGAGTGTCAAGATAAGCAATACTACCTTCGTTTGATCTTATAATAAGTTGTGCACTGACAAATAGAGTGATCTTCATTCGTAACCTCAAAAAGATTTTAACAATCCTCACTATTAAACCTCTAACATCCACAAATGGGTTGGTCATCTCAATTCACTTTGCTTATCTGCTGATGAATGCAGCACATTCTTTAGTAATTTGACTACCCTTTCCTAGAGAAATGCTTTGACTTCCTAATCTTAAAAGGCAATTCCTTTGCATGAATCTGGTTATTGATCACATCTCTTCATTCTCTGTGTAGTGTATTCTCGTCCAACAGGAAATTGCCTCTTTCAGCTGTTGTTCCTTGTTCCCTACAGCCCACGACATCTTCTTTCATTATTATAATATTAAGTACTCCTAACTTCAGTATATCTCACGCTTTTCTCCAGATTCTACATATTTACTCACTACTGCTGAGTTTTCTACTTAGCATACATGCACTTCTCATCTCCCCTATTTTCCATGAATTGTATTTATAACTCATTTCTTCCAATTGTTTGTTACAATGGCACTAGAATGTGGTATATGTTGCAAGTTCCTCAAGTATATAATGTGGCCTCATTTTAAATAAAGTCCAAAATGGTTGTTTTCTTATCTGTAAAGGTAAATATAAAGGTAGTACTTTAGGTCGCTGCCAAGTGAGACACCACTTTGGTGTAGGAGATTCCCTTTATGGATAATGCCTACAAGGGATTTGTTTTTCTATTTACCTTATATGTTGTTCAACAAGGTGTACAATCCTACCTTTCCTTGGATTTGAATCTATGACCTCTATGGAGCACACATGCCTTCATCCCCAGGCCCACTCACATTATATTAATATGCAAATCCAAACAAAATGGCTTCTAGCATAAAATTCTTGGAATGTAATATGTTCAATGGTGGCTTCATCAATATGTGGATTTATTCTATTTAATACTCTTTGGAATATTCTTTGGCAATACTAAAAGCTTCAAATACAATTCAATCAAGTTTTTGCTTAAAGGGAGTTGATTATGATCAAACAGGAGTCACTTGTTATTGTTTCTAGCCTATTTAGGGAGATACTTAGGTTAAAGTTTAAGAGTAAATGCTTAAAGATGCAAAGACAATGCCTCTTGGAAAGGAGGTCACTTGTTATCATTTCTAGCTGTATAAGAGCGAATTTGCATCCCATGTGCAAATCCCTTTTTTTCCTTTATCCACCTTAGAAAACCAAGTTCGGAGGCTTAATTCCACCTAAGCCCGCTGCTTGCATCACACTTGGTGCATGTTTTGAGCGTCGGTGGAGGCATTTCTATCAGGGACGCCCGCACAACGCGCTTACGTCCCTGACAGATTCTCGTGTTTGGAGCTTGCAGAGGCGTTACACTTCCCATTGGGGGTCGATTTGTGATGCCCTCCTTGGCTGACCGACTGGAATATGGCTGTTTCTCTTCATCTTTTCTTAATATTCACTCCTTGAACAAGCATTTCATCTCTTCTACTATCTCTTAAGATCTTCTTCCATCTTCTTCACATCTCTTCACCACTTCTGGAATTCATCCACAATCCTCTCCACAAGCTCTAAGCAGCTTCTTCACCATCTCTTCAATCTCCAAACACTTGACACTTCATAGCAGCAACATCAACACTCCACCACTTCAGTAGAGCGTGGAACAAAACACCATTGTAGTAGAGCTTGAGTTCCTCTCATTTTCTCCCCCATTAGCCTTGAGCGCTCTTGGTGGAGGTGGTAAGCTTTCACTCCTCTCCTCTATTACTTGGTTGAGTAGCATAACACCGTTTTGCAGTGCTTTAAGTGCTCTTTACTTCATTTCTACTTTTCTCTCTATCTATCTGGCTGTCCGTGGAGGTGGGGACACCAAAATGGGGTTTGACTGAGGCAGGCCCCTATACGGCCACCCAACAATTTCTCTCTTCTTCTTGTGTACAGGTATTGAAGACAATCACGAGCTGGAAGCGTCATCACCCGTATGGTCGTAAGAATTTCCTTTCTCCTCCTTGTCTTCTCAACCTTACTTTATTTCATTTCTATCACTCTTTGTTACTTTATCATGTTCTGTTATTTCCCTATATTCTGTAAGTTCTTAGCAATCGGATAGAAGCATTCACTTTGCTGTTTTCTGAGACATTCTCGTTCTGTGGTCCGTACGGGACGCCAGTGTGCTGCACTGTTGTCCGTTTTCTGCGCTGATGTCCTTTGGTCGAGAGCTTTTCAATTTGTCCAGAAAATCTCTGTGACTTGCTCTTTCGTATTTTGAAACTCTCGCCGTTGTTCCATTGAGGTAGTATAGGGCAGTTCGCCCCGTGAGGCTCTCTGAGTGAAGAGAACTCGTGAGTAGTGAATCCCCCTATATTACACTAGCCTATTTAGGGAGATACTTTCTTTGAATCCTGTTAGATTGATGCAAATTTTTCTTCCAGATGCATTTCTTTTTCATTTTATTTAAATTCTTTTTCAATTTTTCTTCATTACTGTTATTGGCTCTGAACGAATGAAGTATATGTTGCCTGCTCCCATGTTAAAATACATGGCTTCCTTATAGCAAGCAAAATATCATAATATTATTTAATTGCAGCAAATATTCAATCCAAATTCTTCTGGGTTAACTTTCCAAGATGAGAAATCGGATGTGTTGCATCAGCATGCTAGTTTGGTAAATAATGTGCTTCTCTTCCTCTGTTTGTCAGCATCTGTGCCCAAATTTCTAATTTGATCTTTTATGTTGAACATATTCACTCTCAGGAAGGTGAGCAAGGTCGTCTTCCAGTACTGATTCTAAGGCTTAAAGACAGTGAACTAAAACAAAGACCTGCTGTTGTTTTCCTGCACAGCTCATATAAATGCAAGGAGTGGTTGCGGCCATTGTTGGAGGTAGAGAAGCTATTCCATATTTAAATCTATATATTTGGCATTTTATCTTTTGACTTGAACTTGAATGTGGTTCTGGAAATTTGAAAAATGTTCTTAGGCCAGAAGTATTATCTGAACATGTGCAATGTATTATTCAGGCATATGCTTCCAGGGGATACATAGCAGTTGCAGTGGATTCTCGTTATCATGGTGAACGGGCAAAATACAAAACTGCTTACAAAGATGTAAGGACTTTTTTGCATAGTTTACCTTTATCAAAGCTTGTTAGATGGTTATTTCCTAGAAATTCTGGGTATCAATTCTGATAATGCCTTTGTGAGTTAACTGCTATTCTCTGGATACAGGCTCTTGTTTCTTCCTGGAAAACTGGCCAAACCATGCCTTTTATATTTGACACGGTAGTCCTATTCCTCCTCACTTTTTTATGTATGCATTTCTCACTCTTAACACACATACACAGATTCATTTCTACATATTTCACTTTATTTCTAATATTTTTAAGGTCCTCACATGATAGGAAAAATATGACATGAAAAAGAAGTAATAAAATCAAACCAGAGGGTAGAAAGAAAAATGACAAAAGAACCAATAATTCCTAGAGTTGCTATACAACCTGGCTAATCTTTATGTTACTGGCCAGTACTAACAGTCATTTTGGGTGGTTTATAGTATATACTTAATAAATCCCATTTATATAATGTGATTCTGTGAGATGGTTGTGTGCTGCTTCTCAATATCACACGAACTTTGAGAATATCAGAAGGTTATTGGTGTTAAAGATGGGGTTTTTCTTTCATCAAGTCTTTTCATGTATTCATTTTAAACTGAAAGTTGTATTGTATGCTAATTTTTTTTTTCTTCTAAGTCTTGATTGATGAGCACACGATTATACTAAGAGGGGGTGGGGAGGGCGGCAAGGCAGGGTTGAATCAGTATAATACAATCTTTTACTTCTTCAACTTAACAATCACAAAACATCAATTGCACAATATCAATAATAGGAACACAAGAACAAACGATTTATGTGGAAATCCTATAGGAGAAAACTACGGCATAATATTGCTTATATAAAACTTCTCTTACAATCTTCGTAGGCACCAACCCACTAGAGACACCAATCCCCACTTACAAGATTTGCAGGCACCAACCTACTGGAGACACCAATCCCCACAACTGAGCACCGACTCAGCAAGAGACACCAATCTCTTTTGATAGGAGGCACCAACCTCAATCATAACAATGTCTTTGTCTTCCTCAAAAAATATTATAACAAATCTGCTCAAATCTTCTTTGAAATCTGATATAAATCACCTTGACGGGTCTGCGTGAGCTCTAATTGTGTTGCAAGCAGGAAGGACACAGTCAAAGATTGTGTCGTCTGACTTTTCACCTCTCCTTTCTACTAACGAAATTTCTCTCCTTATGTGTTGATGGATGTCCATGCTTCATTGTTCTTGTAGGCACGATTGATGGGGGGAGAGGGGGAATGCCATTCCTTGATTATGGCACAGAGGAAAAACCTCCCTCCCCGTCCTCACCTCCTTTCAAAAGACATTTAATTTGTTTTATTATTTTGTTCTGACACTTTCCTAGTCTTTGACCATGGGGGATGTGATACAACTTACAAGCATAGATGGTGCTAAATGATCTGTATCTATTGGTACTTCCACTGAGTTCGTTTCAAGTGCAATAGACATACACCTACCAGGCGTTGCACTTCGATTCAGACCACATGACAACCTGCTTTCATAAATCAGGACCTTAAAAAAGGCTAGATGTAATTTCCAGTAGCCTCTTCAGATGGCTTAAAGTTGCAGATGTATTACTAGTTTCTTCTCTTAAGCAAATATTCTTCAGCTTTAGATGTTGGAGCGCTTCTTCAATGACATCATAATTGATTATTTGAGGAAATATCATTATGTCATTCAAGATTACAGCCTACAGTTGCATCAGTCTAGGTTTGTTTTTCATTGGTTATTCTCTAGCTAAAACTAGTTCCAAACTTGAGAGTTCTAATGAGAAGGAGAATGGCTTGTACTTTACTAGTACATTTCGATATAAAACCATGTCTCCAGCCTTTCACATCACTTTTGTTTGGGGCATGTTGGAGGCTATTCCTTAATTTAGTTTCATTCTTTCGATACTTAATTTTAATTGTTGTCATTTTGTTTAGCACTCGTGCTTAGTTATTGTAATTTTCTGTACTTTTGAGTCTCATCGACTGACTCTGGTCATTCATGGATATAATTAGAAATTACTTTTTTCTTAGCTATTACTATCTATTCCTTTGCGTGGTGGTATCTGCCTGCTGTCGCCTGCTGTGGTTGAAAAATGTTGTTTATATAATATAAGAAGGGCCAAGGCACAATAGTGGATCAAAAGAGATTAAACAACATAAGAATAGTCCATTTTTTGTTCGACTTTTGGTGCTGAGTTGTTTCAAATACAGAACTAGTAAATGATATAATCAAACAATGGCACAGAGGAGAAAATAAAATCATTTAAAGAGAACTAAAAGGTAGAATGAGCAGGAAAGGAAATCCAACTTGGGAAGGACAGAGACCTACATAAGAGTAAGGGAAGCTAGGCAATGGTTCCCATTGATGTTCTGATTCTAATTGAAATCGTGCAGAAGACTATATCTATGCACCATTTCGTAGCAATATTGTAATAACTTAAAGAGGCTGCAGCTTCTATATGACTGAGTACTTTAATCCATAGACTATATCTTTACTACTTTATCTCAATGCAGCATGTATAATTTAGTTACATGCTAATTTGCATTGTCGAACATCATGTACAGCATTATTTCATAGCAGATGGTTAATTTTCTGAAGAATGTGGCACACAGGTGTGGGATTTGATAAAGTTGATGGATTACCTCTCTACAAGGGAGGACATTAATCCCTCTTCAATAGGAATTACTGGTGAATCACTAGGAGGTGAAGGATTTCTCTCCCTTGAATATTAAATCGGAAGGTAGTTCTGGTTTTTTGCTTTAGTGCTTCTGAAAATGGCAACAATCATTAGATCCTCATAGGAGTTACTAGCTATAAAGAGCATCACACAGTATACTTTAGGTTGCTTGATGATTTGTGTTTGTCAAGCATTTGAAATGATTATGTATCTACTATAGAACAAATGGAAAATTTCGATCTGATTTTATGAATGTGGACAAGTGGTTTTCAGCATCTGATTAGCATTGGTTTGATACTTTGGTATAATTGTGAAGGAATGCATGCATGGTTTGCTGCTGCTGCCGATCCACGATATGCTGTGGTGGTTCCAATCATTGGGGTTCAGGTGTGAGTTAAATCTGTTCTATTTAGAGTTTCAGTTTTTTTTTCCTTTTTGCAATAACAGTCTACCAAAAGTTCAGTCTTTGTGACTATCATTCATATGTGACAGATCTGTATAAGAAATTAATGGCATTAGATGTGCAGGGTTTTGGGTGGGCCATAAGAAACGACAGATGGCATGCTCGAGTTGCAAGTATACAAGATGCATTTGAAGGTGAGCACTTGAAGACAACTCATTTCCTTAATTTCATTTATTATCCATCTCAATAGTTACTATTGTTTTCTTTGATCACAGAAGCCAAAAGTGATCTTGGCAAGTCTTCTATAGATGCTGAAGTGGTCACATTGGTATGTACTACCACTTTGTCTGTCCATTTGAAGAAAATAGTTTATATTGGACTAGTATTTTAGTTACTGCTTTATCTGGTCACCTAAATTATACTTATTGATTTCATGAATCAGGTTTGGGACAAAATAGCCCCTGGATTAAGAGATAAATTTGATGTGCCAACCTCAATTCGATCAGTTGTGCCACGACCACTTTTGATTCTGAATGGTATAATTGTTTTTTTTTGTATCTTGCAGTATGGTATTGGCACAGAGCTTATAAAAAAGCTGCATCCTGAAGCACTACTGAAGTTATAGTAGTTAATAATGACAGGTGAAAAGGATCCTCGATGTCCTGTGGAAGGTTTGGAAGAAACAATATCTAGAGCAAAGGAGGTCTATAGTAAGGCTAATATTTCAGGGAACTTCAAGGTGTATATCTCGTCTTTTTAACTTCTTAAGGGTTTTTTTGTGTTCTTCACTTTAGTCTCCAAAGGATGGTAAACTTGTTTAATGAAAATATGCCTTCAACTGTGTTAGTATAGTAATGCACATCAACCTTATGCATGGTGATTAGTACAGTTTTTCTTATGTGTACCTCAAATGAGAAGATGATATACTTATTTATTTAGTTCTCTCCATATTTATTCTATTTGGAGACAAATCTAACTTAGTTTATTGGCATCTATTTTGTTAACTTTTTTAGTAATTATAGTCTTGAAATATGAATATGATAATTGGATGAGGGATGGTTCCTGGAACTTTCATGACTTGGTGCAACTATTCTGCTATTTGCTTCTAATATGGTGTACCTTTTATCTTTGTTAGGATCTTTATAAGGATTTAAAACATGAGTTGCTAGTTCCTAATGATTGACTGAATGTATTTCTTACTGAGACATGATTCTAACAATTTTTAGACTTTCTATGCCACATTACTATTTAGGTCTCTATCTGTATCAGTATTTGCATAGCTGACAGTTAATCTGTTGTTGAATTCCAGTTTATTGCAGAATCAGGCACTGGGCATCAGATGACGCCTGCCATGGTAAAAGAAGCCAGTTATTGGTTTGACAAGTTCTTGATGACAGGTATTACTCCTTGTAATACAGAGGTTGAATACCTCAGCTGAAAACAGCCACTAGATTTAGTCTAATGAATAATTTCCTTCCTGAATTAAATATTGGAGTAATTTCTCATTTGACTCTGAAGGTGCGGGAATACAATCTTGCTGTTGTATCTTTGTGGAATTTTGTCAGCTAGAGTAGACCAAAAGTACTCATTTCTTGCCAACTTCATAGGGACAGTAGCTTGTTGTGAAGTATGCAAGAAGTTGTCTGTGCTCTAATAACTTATTATGTACATTTGTGCGAAATTAATTTTGAACCTCTTGCTTTTGCAGGATGAATGGATGAAGAGTGATTGGAGTGTCTCTTGCTGGTTTCCTGACATTTATTGCTACAGTATCAAAGTAACTGGAACTGGGAAATAAATTGCATCATGATAATGGTTATTTATATCTGAAAAGTAAAATCCACAATAATGGTTTTTTACAAGGCAGTCGTAGTTATACTAGGTATGCCAAATGTTCTATGATGATATGCAATTAGCTTGAAGACAAAGTGGAGTGAAAAATATCTTGACAGTTGACAACATGCAACTCTGTCAACTCTTAACTTGTCTAATGGGGATCTAATGACCAGGGACAAAAATTTAGCTTTGTTGACTCTTACTGGGTGATGGTGCACAAAAGGGGATCTAATCATCCCAAACTATAAATCTGTAAATTTGGTTTGAGCAAGCAAAAATGAATTCCCCCCCGCCTCCCGCCAATTCCAAGCTTTTTTAATCCTTCATATTCCTGACAATATAATTCATATACTTCAATTGTATGTATTTAATAATGATAATTCATCTAAGCATAAAAATTATTGAATGTGATTAATAACATTATGGAATAATAATTTTAGATGCATAATTTTTCTTAATGATAATAGTCTCACGAACCTAGTAGAAGTTCGGGCAAATTGTATTTTATATGAAGCATTTATTTGTGAAAGGGAGAATAGAAGCCCTTTTAAAAATAAAAATAATTTTAGGGTAATTAAAGTAGACAATAAACATAATTAGCAAATCAGCCTAGGACTAAAATAGCTGAGAGGAACTGCTTGGAGTAAAGTGCTGAATTAAATTTGAAAATTTAAACAGAAATGAAGGGTATTTATCAGCAAAGCTAATTTTGATAGGTTGGGATTGATGGTTGAAAGTGATTTGGCTCTTTGCAAAAAATGAGGAGTAACTAGATAAACACATTAGGATTTGCAAAACATTGTTTGTCATTGTGGGATTGATTGTGCGCTTACAGATCTGACCTGTGCAAGTAATCTTGAAACATTGCTTTTAGCTCTTCTTGAATGCTTGACCATTTTTGAATAAAAAATGGGTTGTGTTGTCGGGAGATTGTCTATGGCTTTCTAAATAATCAAAGACAACAAACAAATATATACCATATGCCCTAGGTGTTGATGCAAATAGGAAATATATCAATAAATGCTTTGATTATGTGAGTAAATGTAACTTGAATGCTCTTGTTAGAGGATTTCTCTAGGATAATTAAAATTAATCGAGGCTAGTCCTTAAATGCAACTTGAAATGATACAAATGAAATCTTTCATATTTCAAGTCGGCACATAATGACTTATTGTGATAGGTGATTAGAAAATTGGGTCACTTAAGATGGGCCAGTGGGGCTAATTGGAGAGTTCACTTTAGCTAACATAACTAAGAGATTCTTCTTACCACAATATTGATGTGTCATAATGCATAATGCATGATGATTGTGTTGATTAGAGGGTGGCATGGATGGCTTGGAGCATTTTGAAAAATCTTTGTTCAAGTTACGCAACATTTGGATGAAGTGAAAAATCAATAATGACAAAATCATTGCTTTGTATAGGGGAAAAAACATTGTTCATCATGACAATCCCTCATATACCATGGCAATTGGATGACTATTATGGTGATCTCACAAACATTTTGATGAACATGTGATTGTTTGTCTAGTGAAATTGACAATTTCATTTTGTGTGAGATAGAGAATGGAAGATGAGGGTTTTTGTAATTGAATTGATTCAAACTATGTCCTTCAATATTTTGTTGCTGTGAAGGGAGATACAAGTACTATAATACTTGCAAACCTAAAATTTGAAGGGATGGTTTAGGTTGTAAACTTTGCTTGATATTCATGTTACATGAACAAGTGGAAAGGTGAATAGGGTTTCTTAGTTGCAAGGTTGACAAGGTAGGTGTGAAGGGACTTTTAGGCATTGACAAAGCTCTAATTAAACTACAAGGTGGTGTAACATCTCTGCAAACGATACATGAAATAATGGATGAGGTGCTTATGACACACACTTGTTGGAGATTTTTACCCAACAAGACTTTATCTAGGTAACTTGGTATCTTGTGTGTATGCTTTGTTTTACATGATTTCATGTTGTAAGATGATGGACATATGTTTATGATATTTTTCATTCTAGTTTGGGTTGTTAGACAATAGTGGAGGGTTCTAGAAGTGAGTTGACACAAAGAGTAACCATCATTGGTGATCATAAGCAATATAACCTTTGTGTCTCACTGATCATTAGGTTGACACTAAATTTGAATTTGAAAACTAAAATTTCAAGGGTCATTTCTATAATTTCTCAACTTACTTTGATTACTTGTGTAAATCATGGATTTGATCTTGGGCGGTGAATGGATAAAATTGAGGATCAAGACTAGTCATTGGGAGTGAGTGCAAATGGAATTAGGTAAGGTTTGGGTTGTGCGCCAACTTTTAGCAAGAATTGTGTTGTTTGTACATTTGTCATTACATAAGGAATAACCAAGTCAAGTGGAGTTCAAGATGAAATGAAAAAGTATTAAGGTTACATTTTTAGCTATTGCATTTTGCCCCCATTTTGACTTGCTTGCAAACTTCTAAGAAGATGCATGCCAAATTAAAACAAAGAAACAAATATGAAAATACATTTATTCACTCATAAAAGCGATTTATATTAGGACATAGATGTCACTTCTTGGTACATATTCCTTTGAAATGAGTGCTCCATCTTAGAAATATGCTAAACAAAAATAAATCAATGGTATCATAAAGCATTTGAAATGAGAAGGTAATGTCTATAATCAAAAGAAAAGAAAGAGAAAAATGGTTATTTCGATTTACGTGATCTCCTTGCATGTGGCTACTTAGTTGAAGGACAACTTTTGGTTTAGATGTATGCTTACTCAAATTGTTGTAATCCGCTATATAACGATAGAGATGCCAACATCTATATAATTTGGTTGTTTCCATAAAAAAGGGGTTGAGCGATATTCCAATTGTGGTGGAACAAAGATGTTGGCTTGGGTACAACAAACCAATAGATACAGCCTTGGGAAAAAAAAAGCAATGTGATAACATTATAAAATGGCATGTGAGCATGATATAGTAATTGCAAAAATAAATAAGAAGGATTATTAGTGACCTTTTATTTCTCCCTTGATGCAGAAGCATCCATGGTTGACAGGCTATCCTGCATTAACCAAAAGGGATTTGAATTTGAATTTGTATTTGAATTTTGGTGAGGTTGTGAGATGAATTTGAATTTCATGTGAGGGATGTTGAATTTTATTTCATCTTGGTTAATTTCATGTTTAGTCAAAGCTCATTTTGAAATGGTCAAAATTGGCATAATGCAAATAATGTAAAATTGCAATTTGAATTCAAAAATGCCAAGAAAAGCATGATAGGCATTGGGATATGAAATAAAGGTGTTTTAAAATAATTATTTAGAATCCCTAAAAAATAGGAGTTGTGGAAGTGGGTGCCAAGGTCTGCTTTCTTTTTTGGATTTTCTTTTTCAGGAGCTAGTGGAGGAGCGATCAAACGTAACTCCCAACATTCATGGAATGGAGAAATCAATTGGATTTTTTTTTTTTAAAACATTATTTTATGTTTTTAATTTATGTTTTTGGTGCAACTACATGATAGGGGTCATTCCAATTTGGGGAAAGGGGAATTTGAAGGAAATGAAATGAAATTTCATTCCGACAGGGAGTTATGAATGCATTTTTCTTCTTGTAGCTTTCAGTTTTCGAGAGGAGAAGTTGAAAGAGAGTTGAAAAGAGGTTGTAGCATCCCATGAAGGTTTCTTTTTGCTATATGTTGTAGGTGTGAGGAGCTATTTGTAGCAACAATTAGATTGGAATTTTATGGTTAGAACTTGTTGAGTGTTGTGAGCATTTGTTGCAGGTTGCATAACTGAAAATTGTGAGACATAAGTCTACTTGTAGAAGGAAGAAAATACATGAGTTTAGTTATCAGTTTTGGGGGTTTCAAATGTTGTTTATTGCAGGTGTCGAGTGATTGATAACAACAAATAGAGTGCCAATTCTTTTAGTGAGAAGTTATAGGAGTTGCAGGTGGAATAGAGGTGTTGGAGAGTGCATAGATTTGTGGGAGCTCACATAGTTTGAGCATGAGATTGTTTTTCAATGTATTTCATTAGCTTATGTGATATTTGTATGGGGTTTTATTATTGTTTATCAGTCCTTTGTGACTAAATATGAGTTGTAATAAGATTTTTCTTTGAAGCATAACAATGGTTGCAAGTTGCAAACCAAGATTGTGTTGGATTGTTTGCAATTTCTATGTTGTTTGAAGAATTGACTATGAGAGGGTTTTAAGAGGGTTGTTGTGGGTATTAAATGGACATATGTTTCTATCCATCAATCCTTTGTTGACTAAAAATGTTTTGTAATCCTTTGTTTTTACATTGCAATATCAAGTTTGCAAGTGCAAACCAAGTTTTCTTGTTTTATGAGCAATACTTCCAACAATTTGATTTAATGCCTATGTGGATTTTAAAGAGGGATTGAAGCAGTTTTTGAAGGGAGTTGCAGCCTTTCTTATTCCATCACCCCTCCAATTGATTGCATGCAAATACTACAAGTAATTTGGAGAAGAGTAGAAATGATATATAAAATGTTGTAACCTTGGAAAACTCTATAATCATCTAGGGATATTAAGAAAACATTAAATGACAACATAGAAAGATAGAAAGGTATGTGTTGATACAAAAATTTTATGGGCCAACAAATTAGCTCAATCATCTATTGATGGTTAAAACAAAATTTTACCAGTTTAACAAAGGTGTCTTGTAACAACTTGTGAAAAGTCTAGGTGTGGTGGATGATTTATATTAATTGCTACTAGTGTTACTCGAGGATGCGTCCCCGGGTCTAAACCCCTTGTCCTCGTCTTGGAAATGACCAGGGGGACGACAACAATGTACCATGATCTTTTTATTTTGGTTTTCTTATCGTAATTGAAAAAAAAACTATATTGGCAATGAATTATTAACAAAAATGTCATAAGCTAAGTTTCTATAATGTATATATGCATGCTTTATCCTTTTTTTCATATGAATATTTAATGTTTCCCTATATATTTTAAATTTTTCTATATTTTATATAGTCGTCCCCTGCCGTCCCTAAATTTGGCCCCAAAAATCAGAAACTTGGGGACTCATCCCGTCGGCCCCTGTCGTCCTCGTTCCAAAAACTTGGGGTAACCCTGATTGCTACGGATTGATTACAAATGCTTTTATTAACTAACTTGTTTTGGAAATATGAGATTAAATGTCGTTATAATTCAATCAATAAAAAATAACAATAATTAATTATCTTGTCCATAATTAAAATTTGAATGATTTTGAATATCTCATCTATATTGTAATCCAATCAATTAACATAATAATTATGAATGAATTTATATATATATATATATAGATCATTAATAATTGGTAGATTTAGAAAATCTAACTAAATCATGAAAATAAACTACCCTAAACAAATCTAAAATATAGTTGATACAATCATATCAAAGTTTTGAAGAATACCCTCGACAAATAAATGAAGGAAGCAAAAGATACTTTTTGGAAATAAATGTGGTAGTACCATTTTAATGGAGAAATGGTTATTGCCAATCATACTAGATATACAAAGGAGAATACTTCAGTGTTAGAGTTAATGTTAAAATTCTTTTATAGTTATGATACACAACTTAAATTTTTGTATTGTTTCTCTAGAATATCTTATTATGAAAATAAACTATCATAATATTTGTATATTTTCATTTTTTTCAATGAAGTTTTTGAATATTGGTTATAAGTTGGATGTGATTATAAAACCAACTTCTTATAAAATAAATTTATATTATAATATAAGATTACAATAAAGTTAGGATTTCACAAACAAATTATTTAAGTCATTTATCAAATAATTTTTGGAAATATTTAAAACATTAAAATATAATTTAAGTGATTTTATAAAGTATACTTTTATAAAATTTGAGAATCACTTAAATATGAAATAAACATGTTTATAAAACCACTTTAATAAAATATGATGACATAGCAATATCATTTTGGAGGCTAGGCGGCCCACACTAAACTACACTTTTATCTAATAGTAAGAGAGAAAGACAACACTACATTCTCTTTAGATGCGGCATTTAAAAATAGTATCCCCTATTTTTTCTAAAATATCTTTTCTTTGAAATCAAATATAAGTATGCCTTAAAAAAGATGAAACTTTGATCACATATTTCTATTATATCTCATATATCAATATATTCATAATTTCAAAATATCATGAAAACAATGATCTATATCAACAATCATCACCATCACAACAATGATAAAAAAAAAATATTTTCATATATATTATGTTGACATGAAATTACATGATAATCAAAATTCCAAACAATCATAGATAATTATAATCTAGATACTAGAATATACCATAAATCTACATATACAATCAACACTATTGAAATCAAAGTACTATCCATGTTTTGAAATATTGAAGTTTTGAAATGTCAAGAAAAACAAGTAAAATGTGAAAGCATAAATTTACATATGAAACACATAAACTATCTATCAACCTCCTTTTAATAGCTAAATCTATAAGAGAAATTCCTCGACTAGCTTTGAACCCATGAAACTTATAAGATTTTATTCACAAATTGTTCCAAGTGCTAGTACCATTTTCTTCCACCCTACTTTAATTTTTTTGTATAATTTCATAATTATGGTAGGGGAAAAATAAGGCCTAACATGTTTAGAAGATGAGGGTATAAAGTGCATGCATTTTACGAAGGTAAAGGGACTACTAATTTAAATATGGGATAGAGGTGTGGATGAAGTAGGAATGGGTGAAACAACAATATTTTGACCTTTAGACAATTCAAATGGTTGGGTTGCATATCAAGAAATCAATAAATCATATGTGGGTTGATTCAAAATAAGTGGATAATTTATGAAATTCACACGACATTCAATTGTTCATTTGTGAATCAATTGTTTTAAACTGAAATTGAAAAGTCTTATTAGTTTGATAAGTTGAAAACTGGCAACTAGAGATAATAAATTCTTAAGATGAATTTAAACTTCAATTTTACTTCTAAATCTAGAATTACAAGTGTCCATTTAGTCTCAAAGTCTATTTTTAGCAATTTTAGAACTAGGCAAGAAGAAAAATTCATATGACTAAGGTGAAGCTAAATATAAATCATATGGATGGCATTGGATAGTACCATGAACATGTACAAGGGTTCATAATAATTCTTTAAGGAATCTTCCCACCATAAAATGAGTTAACCGTAGGTTTGAGAGGAGAAGAATCTCTAACATGAGTCATCCCCACAAAAAGTATCTATAGGAGAATGGGAAGTTGAACCAACATGTTGTATATCTATAAGATCCTTATTCATAAGTGTATGGGTCATAGAATTAAAAAATTCTTGGACCTCTATTGTAAATCTATATTGTTAGATTGAGAATGTGAAGGAAAGAGTTTTTATAAATTTGTAAATTTTGATTAGTTGTGGGAACCAAATGATTGCTCTCATCATTAACACCATCAACACACATAATACTATTATATATCAAGTCCTACAACTTATGATTGAGTCTTATAAATTTGTGTGATGGTCATTAACACCATGATACAAAAATATTCTCATTACATCCTTCAGGGATTCCTCTAGATGGATATAGATGAACATGAGGAAGAGTTATCAAATTAGGATTCAATAACATTGAATCACATTGTCTATAGGTTCACTTGATATTATAAATTTTATAGTAGTTTGAGGCTTAAATGAAAGATAATTAGGAGTTGTATTCACATGATTAACATTAGGGTTTTCTTCTTTCCTCGTCATTACCATTTTGAAAATCTAAAAAGTACTAATGAAGGTGTGGATGATACAAAATATGACCCATATTATAAACCATGGGAAGCAAGCAACTTGATCTCAACATTCTTAACATGAGCATCAACATTCTTAACATGAGCATAAAGGTCCATGAAGGAAGAATAGTGTCATAACCCAATTTTATTGCGTTTTTAATTATAAAATGATAAATTGAATTATTGAGGAAATTCAATATGTTGAATGGAAATTATGATATTTTTGAAAAGATTGAAAGAAGTTGACTGTCATTGACTGTGTGATATTTTTGAATTATCTTATATTTTATCACAAATTGAACATTATTGATGGATTTTGTAAGTGCAAGTGTGTGCAATTGTAGGGTGACAGGTTGAAGGACGAGAACACGGTTGAAGTAAGATCATTTAGCCATATTGAACAGTAAGCTTGATGGAATTTGGGTGCACACACCACAAAATAGCATGATAACTACATTTAAAATTCATATTGGAGAATTATATTTATCTAAATTGAAATGATTCCATGATTGAAAAGATGTGCTTGTGAAAAGTAATACATGAGAAATTATTATTTAATTGTCTATCTTAATCTTATGTTTTGAGAATTTGAAAGAAAATGATAATATAACTTGACATATAAATAAATGTGTGTATTTCAAAAAAGGCTTATATTTAGGGGGAAAATAGGGTTTACCAAAATCAAAATGATAGATCACTGATTCTCACCCTAAAACATGTGATTTTGTGTGTGATATGATGCAAATAATATAATCAGAAACTTACCCTAACTATTATAGCAACTACGAGGGAAGTTTTTAGAGCTTGAAATGATGTGTACCTTGTTGCAAGAAGCCTTTTTTTAGGGAACAACAGACTCATTCGCCTTTAGTCCCTATTAGGGCTTCTGAAACTAAGATCTAGGTTATTTTCCTTGATGTTTGTACTCTTAGATCCCAAGTTATTAGCTCCCAAACACCTGTAATAAATTCTATAGTCTTGTTTTCATGTTCTTGCACTATAAAGGTCAACTTTGCAACTTGAAAGCTTTTGTAAATTTACTCTAAATTTCTTCTCCACTTGATCTTCAACCTATAAATCTACAAAAGCACACTCAAGAGGAGAAAAAATTATTGATTGTTAGTGACTAGGGGTTTTCTTAAGTCAAACCTTGTTTAGGTAATTAAACCAAATGATGAGATAAGGAAATCGAAGCATGAAACATTATGTAATTGATAATACCTTGGGTGTTGTCTTGGAATTTAAATATGCAATCTAACATAAAGTGACCATGAAGAATGTAGATCTTGATCTCAAATAGATGTGAAACAATTCTTGTAAGTAGATTTGAAATGCTACATCAACTACCTTATCTCAACAACATGCATGAATGCTTTATGCCTGAGACATGATGAAATGATCTTGAATTGCTGGAATAAAACCTTGATAATTTGCCTTGAAATGCCTTTGAATTGCTCTTGTAAACTCTTGTAAACTCAAATTTGCTATAATGCATGAATGCTTGGAAGTCTAGGATGAAACTATGTGAATTAACCCCTTATTTATACTAAATCTAGAGATTAACCCCGAAATTAATATAATTCAAGTAGACACTAGATCTAGAAATGAAAAATATTAAAATCCCACCAAAATTAAATTCAAAAAGGGAGTCCTTATTAAGGGAGGGACCATTCACCACCTAGGGCGAATGGGTCCTGACACAAGTTCCCAGGACCTTGCCTTTAGGGGGTGAAATAACATCTAAAACCCATGTCAAATCTACAAAGAAATGGGGGTCCTATAGAGGGAGGACCCATTTTCCACCTAGGGTGAATGGGTCCTAGCACCATTTTCTAGGACCTCAAATTTTCCAAATTAAATTTTTTACAATTTGAATATTGGGTGTTGAGATGAATCCTCGAAAGGTGTCATAAATAAGGCTTAAATTTGAATCATAGGGGCTAATTAACTCTAATTAACCATAATTAATTAAGGAGACCCTAGATAAATGTGAAAGTGTATTACAAGACTTTACAACACCTTAAATAGGGTACAAATTAAGTAAATTTTATTAAAAAGGGGCCCAAAATCAAGGTGAATGTGTACAACACATTACAACACTAAACCTAGGTGAAATTAGGTTAATTCAATGACAATTATTCCCAAATTAAGTGAGGAAAAAAGAGCTACTTTTTTCGTCACTACATTTTTCCCCCAATTTAGTGAGAGGATGACCCCATGTCAAACTCACACTAAAGTAGACATTCAAAACACTTAAGTATGCAAAAATAACAAAGATACATAATCATACCCTATCAAAGGCCTAGAAAAAATGAAAAAAAAGGATCAAGCACAACTGTTTCAACACGATGTGGAACGAGGATGTTTTTTCTTAACAAGCGCTGCTCTCTCTAGGGTAGTGGAACCTTAGTCTTTCCACTAGGTGAGTTATCCCATCAAGATGGTTTAGTGAGAAAGGCATGCAAGTGTGTTGGCTTCTCACTGTACAATGAGAAAGTCATGCTAGTGTGTCAGCTTCTCATTGTACAATGAGAAAGTCATGCCAGTGTGTCAGCTTCTCATCATACTAACCATACCAAAGTTAGCCTCTTGATAACTTCAATAAGGCACCACAATGTAATGCTTTTTGTAAATGCTTTTGAATGTATATAAAATTTTGTTAGAGGACAAGTCAAGGATATCAGATCACCACTTTTGGGATGCCTCGCTCACATCATGCCACAAAGGGAGATCATATGCTTGAAAATATCACACTCTTGGAGGACATCAAACCTAATGACACCACCAAGAAAAGGACACGCCACAATCTTGAAGAAAGAAAAATCATGCCATGAAATTTTCCGAAAGATGTAATTGATGTATGCCTCCACTTTAAAAAAATTTCTACACCATTGCTATGAGGAATTGCTTTAAATTAGTCAATGTTTTTTCCTAAGACATGAGAGATTTCCTCGAAAAACACTATGCCAAGTCATATGTTTCTAAAATAAAGCCGCATCATGAAATATATGATCCCACAATAGTGGTTTACAATTTTTGGCCAAACTAGACACTAAAATAATTTCTTTTAAGTAAATCTTCACTTTCGAGCACCTATAGCGGCTAAACCATGAGGAATTTGAAGATGATGCAAACTAGAGTTTCATGAAATTTTGTCTGTAGATTCTAAATATATTTTTTTCAAAATTTTTGGAATTAGATTGCACTTCTTTTTCCATCTCCCTCAAAAACTAGTTTTTTCCAGAAAACAACATTTTAAAAAAGTGACGCCCACCATATAACACATAAATTTTTTTCCATGAAGGATAAAATTCTAATTCTTTCAAATTTAGATTTGTACCTTTGATATATAGTGCTTCTAATTGGTTAGATAGTTTTTTATTGAATATTTTTTCGTTAATCAAGCTTTGAAGTCAAACCAATTACAATTCAGACATAGTGCAACCGTATAACGTGTAACTTTTTTTGTATGTATCAAAATTCAATTTTTATTTTTTTGTTGGATCAAGGACTTCAATATCTAGTGCACTCATATTTTTCAATTTTTTTTTTTGATAATATATTATTTTTCTACATGTGTAGAACAAAGAGCTTGATTTTCGGTGAAAAACCTATATTCACAAGAAATAAAAAATAAATATAATAATTAAATTAAATTTTATTAAAATTATAATTTTTTGGAAGCTTATAATAGGGACTAAATACTTTAAAAAAAAAAATTTAAATGAGTTCATTTGATCCCCCAAAAGGCAAATCAAAAGTCATTTTTTATTAACATTTTGATAGGTGTAAAGGAGACTCCGTTATAGGTATGGTTTAAAACTAGAGGGGTTTTATCCAAGGGGGATTTGTATAAGGTGGTCTGATAAAAAACTCTTCAATTTAAATCCTTTAAATGGAACATTTCAAGGATTAAATCATTATATTTTCTAAAAATATGTGATTTCAGCAAAAATTAGGATCTCATAGAAATTGTAAACCACTATTGTGGCAGCACCAAGGAAGGGTTGCCCCCACAAATACATAAGGGATCTATGGATTTGGGGTTAGTATATCTTTGCTACAATGTTTTCATAGAGCTCAGAACTGCCATCATTACCCAAATACTCAGAGAATTGGAAGAATGACACAAAGAGATTGAAAACAAAGAAAAATCCTTTTAGGTCAACATGGAAGAGACCTAAATGTCTTGATACCTTGCGTCATCCCCACAAGACAAATGAAAAAGATAAGAGAAAATATTTTGAGTCAACATGGAAGAGACCTAAATGTCTCGATGCCTTATGTCATCCCCAAAAGGAAAACACAAGACAAATAAAATGATTATGACATATAGAACAATGAAAGGTACATATAGAGGAATGCACAAAAAGAGAGAGATACATCAAACAAAACATTACGGGGGATCACATTACACACATACAATCACATAAAGAAACATGAAAAGAAAAAGACTAGTAAGGCACATGTGAGTCAACCTAAAGCAGGTCTTCCACATCCTAATCTTAGTTAGTATAAACAGAAGGCAAACAAATAGCCAAAGGGACAAGAGCAAGTATCGAACTAGGGGAAGGCTATCAAATTATTTCCCTCACTTAGTGCAAGGCAAGAATGAGCCGAGGTAGGTGATAAGAATGAGCTCCTTGCATCAAAGAAAATAATTTGCAATGAATGTTTAACATGTAATAGTGAGATGTTTAAGTTCCTACAACTATTACATGGCAAGGAGCAGAATGCATGCTTTAAGGGACTATTTCTATGATATCAAGCTATTTAAATATTCATTGTAAAGAATGACAATCATTGGTACTATTTCCAAGAGTTCTATGATATTGACAATGTGGAACATTTTCATCTTTAGGATATAGTTGTGTTTCTCACATGGGTGGTAATGTTATAAGTCCACAGTGTACAAGTATCTGTAAATTCCTTTCATTTGCAGATGGTGGATAAGGAAATTGTAACTTCTTTAATTTGTAAGGCCTTCTACACTTTCTATATTCACCAATTTACCTAGGTGGATATAAGTCAGGAGGACCTACGATGACCTTTTCTTCTTTATCATTGTCATTAGGAAGTATTGGTTGCTCTTTAGGAAGGAGGATACTTATGTTGGGAGGAAGATCTAAGAAAATCCTATCATTGTGATGAGGCCTCAGTTGTTGTTTAGGAAGAATATTACTTATATTGGGGGGAGGATATCCTAACCCTTTGGTATCTTCAATTGGTATTTTCTCTAAGAGTTGATGGATTTCATGTTCATTTGTTGTATCACATCCTTGTTTTCTTAATATCATGAATCCTTTGCCATATGTTTCTTCAAGGTTAATTGATGTGTTGGTTACTTTGTTGACATAGGATGGTTGAATGTTTGCTTGGCTAGAGGAACTAGGCTCAACTTGTATCTTAATTTTAGGATGTAAAAGGCCAAACTCCTCAAGTGATGGGATGGTAGGGGGCATTGGTTATTTCAATGAAGGGTAAAAGGATGCATTAGTTTCAAGGTTGTTAAGGAAATCATTTATAAACTCATTAATGTTGGCATCATCTTCACCAATGATGCCAACATCATTAGGAGGACATGCACTAGGAATTGTGTGAGCATGGGTAGGTTCAAGTGCATTAGGGTCATTTCCAAAGACAACTTGAAACATCCACCAAAGAGAACAATGATTTCCACACATTGCTTAAACATGTATCCATTTGCAAAATTTTAGATCTAAACAAGGTAACTTGTGGATTACACAAAGTAATAAACTAAAAATGAAATGTTTGAATGCAATTTTGAATTTTTTCAATGCATTAAATGAAGAAATTTTAAGCTATATGTAATGAATATGATGAAACAACAAATTAGAAAATTGAAATAGGAAAGTAACAACAACAAACAAAAGTCTAAAATTGAGATTTCAATTTTCAAAAAATACTGCAAATTAGGATCTAACAAGTACTCATTCACCAATAAGGGTGAATGGGTCCTGGTTAGGTACTTTTGAGATGTTTTTATTGATTTAAGAGTGATTTTTACTTCTTTTTCAAATGCCAAAGAATTCAGGTTTGACTTGATCAGGGAGTCATTCGCCAGTAAAGGCGAATCGATCCTTGATTAGGGTTTTGAAACTATTTTTGAATGATCTGCAAGATTTCAGTAATGTCTTTCAGTTCCAAGTCTGAGACAATAAGTTTCAGTTTCATATTTTCCAAAAATGCAATGAAATAATGTATGCAAAGACCTAATTTGAAATGCAATTTTGTTTTGATTTTCAAATGTAGTTTTATGAGATCTAAATGATATGCACAATGACTGATCTGTTTTTGTATTTTTAGATTTAAAGAGATGCAAAACAATGCAAATCTAAATCCTAAATGAAATGCATGTTTTAAATGCAAAGCACGAAATCTTAAATGAGATCTAATTCAATACAAATGAGATGCAAATGAATGCAAGATCAAACCTAGGTTGCAATAAAAGACTTCAAAATAAAAAAATTGCAATATTCAAAGAATCGGGTTCACCATTAATGTTTAGGGGGGAAATATGGTTTATCAAAGTCAAAATGATAGACCGTTGATTCTGACCCTAAAATATGTGATTTTGTGCATGATATGATGCAAATAACAATAAAAAACTAACCCTAACTGTTATAGAAACTATGAGGGAAGTTTTTAGAGCTCAAAAATAATGTGTACCTTGCTACAAGAAGCCTATTTTTAGCACACAAAGGACTCATTCGCCTTTAGTGGCGAATGGGTCCCTGTTAGGGTTTCTAAAACTGAGATCTAGGTTATTTTCCTTGATGTCTACACTCTTAGATCCCAAATTGTTAGCTCCCGAAAACCTATAATGAATTATGTAGTCTTGTTTCGTGTTCTTGCACTATAAAGGTCAACTTTGTGACTTAACAAATTTTATAATTTTTCTCTAAACTTATTCTCCACTTGATCTTCAACCCATAAATTTGTAAACACACTCAAGAGGAGAAAAAAATGTTGATTGTTAGTAAATAGGGGTTTTCCTAAGTTAAACCCCATTTAGGTAATTACACCAAATGATGAGATAAGGAAATTGAAGCATGAAACACGAAATATGTAATTGATAATATCTTGGATGTTGTCTGGGAATATAAATATGCAATCTAACATGAAGTGACCATGAAGAATGTAGATCTTGATCTCAAATAGATTTGAAACAATTCTTGTAAGTAGATATCTAATAAGTTACATCAACTATATTAGCTCAATAACATGCATGAATGCTTTATTCCTCATACATGATGAAATGATCTTGAATTGCTACAATAAAATGTTGATAATATGCCTTGAAATGCCTTTGAATTGCTCTTGTAAGCTCTTGTGAGCTCAAATTTTCTATAATGCATGAATGCTTGGAAGTCTAGGATGAAACTATGTGAATTAACCCCTTATTTGTACTAAATCTAGAGACTAACCCTGAAATTCAAATAATTCAAGTCGACACTAGATTTGAAAATAAATATTATTAAAATACCACCATAATTAAATTCAAAAAGGGGGTCCTTATTAAGGGAGGACCTATTCACCACTTAGGGCGAATGGGTCCTAGCACAAGTTCCTAGGACCTTTCCTTTGGGGGGTGAAATAACATCAAAAACCCATGTCTAATTTGCAAAGAAAGGGGGGTCCTATAAAGGGAGGACCCATTTGCCACCTAGGGCGAATGGGTCCTAGCACCATTTTCTAGGACCTCGAATTTTCCAAATTAAATGTTTTACAATTTGAATATTGGGTGTTGGGATGAATCCTCAGAAGGTGTCATAAATAAGGCTTAAATTTGAATTAAAGGGGCTAATTAACTCTAATTAACCACAATTAATTAAGGAGACCCTAGGTAAATGTGAAAGTGTGTTACAAGACTTTACAACACCTTAAATAGGGTACAAATTAAGTACATTTTCTTAAAAAGAGGCCCAAGATCAATGTGAATGTGTACAAAACATTACAACACTAAACCTAGGCAAAATTAGGTTAATTCAATGACAATTATTTCCAAATTAAGTGAGGAAAAAAGGCTACTTTTTTCGTCACTACAACTTATTTAAGGGATAAGAAAAGCCACTTCATTTAAACAATTGATGCTTGAAACAAAAGTTCATTTTTATGTAAAAGTTGATATATGAACATGAAAGCATCTATATGCAAATATATATATATATATATATATGTATGTATGTATGTATGTATGTATATGCATGTATATATATATATATGTATGTATGTATGTATATGCATGTATATATATATATATATATGTATGTATGTATATGGCTCTAGGAAAATTCACTACCAACAATTCACCGATAGAAAATTCACCGTCAACAATTCACTGCAAAAAAATTCACCGCCACCAACAATTCACCGCCATGGAAAATTAACTGCCAAAAATTCATGCAATTAATTTTTCGCGCAATGAATTGTCATGATGGTGAATTTTCCCACGGTGAATTGTTGGTGGTGAATTTTATGTTGGTGAATTGCTGACAGTGAATTTGTCGAATGCCTATGTATATAATATATGTATATATATATATGTATGTATATGTATGTATGTATATATATATATATATATATATATATATATATATATATATATATATATATATATATGTATGTATTCATATATATATGCATGTGTATGTGTATATGCTAATACATACATGGGTGATCCCACAATACTGGTTTTACAATTTTGGCCAAATTGGACATTGAAATAATTTTTTGTAACTAAATCTTCACTTTCGAGCACCTATAGCGGCTAAACTGTGAGGAATTTGAAGTGGATGCAAACTATAGATTTTTGAAATTTTGTTTGTAGATTCTAAATATTATTTTTTCAAAATTTTTGGAATCAAATTGCACTTCTTTTTCCATCTCCTTCAAAAACTAGTTTTTTTTCAATAAACAACATTTTTTAGGAGTGACACTCACCGTATACAACATAACTTTTTTTCCATGAAGGATAAAATTCTAATTTTTTCAAATTTAGGTTTATAACTACGATATCTAGTGCTTCCAATTGGTTTCATAGTGTTTTATTGAATATTTTTTCCTTAATCAAGTTTAAAAGTCAAACCATTTACAATTCAAACATAGGTAGACTGTATACAACGTAACTTTTTTGTATGTATCAAAATTCAATTTTTTTTTGTTGGATCAAGGACTTCAATATCTGTGCGCTCATATTTTTCAATTTTTTTTTTGATAATTTGCTATTTTTCCACATGTGCAAAACAGAGAGCTTGATTTTTGGTGAAAAACCTATGTTTAATAAAACTAAAAAACAAATACATAATAAAACCAAAGCATATTAAAATTATATTCATTGGATAGGTTGTTCCGAGGACTACCATCATCTAGTTGGGTCTATGAAGTCTCCTCCATTTTCACCCTCAACCTAAGCTTCGAAGGAAAAAATTATGGAGTTTTTTGGTGCCAAAGGGTGAGAAGGTGGGAAAAGGGGGGTTCAGGTGAACTAGGCCCCAAAAACCATTTTTTTTGCATGGGATCATTTTTTGCAACTTTTCCTTCCTCACTGGAATTGTACACCACTTTTGTGGGTTTACCTACATACATATATATACATACATATATATATATACATATATACATACATATATATATATACATATATACATATATCTATATAGATATATACATACATCTATATAGATATATACATATACATATATATATATATATATATGTAAATATAAACATATATAAATATATATATATATATATATATATATATATATATATATATATATATATATATATATATATATATATATATATATTTATATTACTTAACATTTGAATTTAAAATTTTGATATTGAATTGATAGAATTCAAATGAAAATCATGAGAAGATTCCATAAGTCATGGTCTGTATCCAAATTATGGCCAATTAATTTGAATTGGATATAGTGGGGCAACAATAACATTAATGTTGAATTATGAAGGAAACAACCCATTTTCATGCAAATAATCTTTCCATTTTGAAAACATATCACTGGAAAAAGAAGAATGAATTGTATCGACTGGTATTCAAGTAAAAAGAAAGGGGCAAGAACTTGGTTGTGAGGAGAAATTAGGGAAAATCTTGGAAAGAAGCTCGACTCGAGGTAAATCGATATTTTTTCTTTGGAAATATGCTTGATATCACTTTGTTTATTTCAAACGACATGCAATATTCTCTAAGTTTGTTGAGTTTGATAGAATTAGTGTTTGAATATTATACAAACTATAACTATAATTGGCTTATAGCTCAGCTGATTTGATGAAAATTGATCAACTGATGGTCTATGTAATCCAAGTCCTATTGCCCAACCATGAAGCTTCTAGTTATGCATTCTTTGATATCCTTTTGGCATGCTGGCCGATCTTAGTAAAGCCAATATTTGGCATATATTATTGCCCTTATCTATTTTCCCATGCATGCGAAATAATCGAGCCATTAAATGGCTATCAAATTTAATCTGATTAGCGAAAAATGTATCTTATGTCAATCAAATGTAAATCGAATATGTAGATCATTTTCCTTTGGGAAATGTCTGTATACCTCCACCCTTTTTTTATATATGATGTTTGATGTTACATTTAGCTAGGCCAAATGGTGGAGGCCACACCCTATAGGTATATAGTTTTTCTTAAAATCTTTGAGCCATATAAAAATTGTCACCAATGTTCTTCAATTGGTATCATTCACCTGTATTGAGGGAGGAATAAATTTATTATTTATATCTTTGCATTTTTTATGGATCGATCTCTAAGATCGACTAGCCATAAGCAATTGAACACAAGTGAAGCCTTGCATGTATAGTTCGAATATGCCATTAAAGGGAATTGATATTAATTGAGGTAAAATTGAAACTTTCATTTATCTGAAATTCATTCTTGGAGTGACTAGTGATTTAATTATTTATTTTATCTTGCTAATAACATTAGGGACATGGGTTATCTTCTAAACCCCTAGAAATACTGAAAATTGTTTCATGACTATTTGGGGTTTCACAACAACAAGCATGCCATTCTACATTTATTTGTGCACAAAGGTTATTAGTACCAATTACATGTTGAATACTTGAATGATGGTGATTCTTTTCTTTGAATAAGTTAGTTGGCCTGAATTTGTTAACAAACTTGAAAGCACTGAACTTGTAACCCCCTGGAAACAACACTAAATTCTATTATTATAATGATTGCTATTTGTAAACATTGTTTTGTAATAAAATGTAACTATTTAGTTGAAAACAACATCACTATGTTATAAACAATGAATGTTATATTTGTAAACAACATCATTTTGTAATTGTTTAGCTGAAACAACATTGTTTTGTTATAGACAGTGAATGTTATTTGTAAACAACATCATTTTGTAATTGTTTAGCTGAAACAACATTGTTCTATTATAAACAGTGAATATCTATTTGTAAACAACATCGAGTTATGTAATTGTTTAGATGAAACAACATTTTTCTGTTATAAATAGTGAATGTTTATTTGTAAACAACATTGTTCTGTTATAAATAGTGACTGTTTATTTGAAAACAACATTGTTTTGTAACTATTTAGTTGTAAACAACACTATTCTATTATAAAAAGTGAGTGCTTATTTGTAAACAACATCATTTGATTATCACAACTTGGTCTTGATACAAACAATACAACAATATGTGAGAAACTATTAAAACATACTTGTTCTAGATCTTTATTTCTTGAATTTTTGACAAACAAATCACCAAAATGAACATTATTGGAATGATAGCAATATGATTTATTGGTTTTATTTTAGAATGTATGCACAAATTTATAACTTAAGTTGGCACATATATGTGTATGCACGTAGACCTTCATCTACGTAAATACACATACTTGTGACATACCTTCTTTGGTTACCTATTTTCTTTATTCTTAAATGAATATTGTAATACGATGAATGTAATCATGTGACATGTGCTTGAAATGGATGGATAATGTATTGATCAGTTCTATTTGATTTACTTTTTGAATTTTGAATAGAATTGAACAACAACACCTAATAGACTAGAAAGCCTAAGGGTAGATGCTGCTAGAGGGTAGTTAGTTGCTATGAGATAACTTGATGATGAAAGTTACCTTTTGAGATAGGTGCCAAAATTGATTTAAAAGAGTATAGGTTTTTTCTTTTACCAAAACCTATTGTTTGTTTTTGCAACAATATTCTTATGCTTAGCCAAGCAATTAGTTCATTATGTACATGTATGGACATTGTGATAACACTCTCTACCATTCCTAGCATAGGACTTGCATTTTCTTTTCTAACTTGTAGATAGAGATGCATGTTGATGTATAGGCATGCACTAGATTCCACCTTGTAGATTGTTCTCATGCTAAACTTTCCGTGTAGGGTCGGGTATTCTTCAAGTTGGAAGAATTCTACGGAAGCATAAGCTTCATGGTTGGGTGGTAAAGGGCTTCAACCATGTTCTTGTCCACCAGTGGAGGCGAGCGTCAAGAGGAACCTTGGATGTTTACAAGACTATCTTGGTATATGATGTAACCTTGATGTAAAGTTTGTACATTGTATTGACTTTGTGGCCTACGAGCCAAGTTAATATGGATATTGTAATTTACTTTGAAATTGAATATATATACATATTTGATTCATTTTAATTCGACATGTGTTGCTATGATTTACAATAGCTACTTAGTTATGTCTTTTTAAATTGAATATATTCAAATGTCTTTTGTACTAATATAAATTAAGTAATAATTTAGAATGGGTTATTACAAATAGTTGTTCAAATATACATTATTTTAAATAGGAGAAAATAGGCCCTTAAGAAAAATACCATGCAATTCATCACCAACAACATGATGCTTCATTTTAACACAAAGAGATTAAAATTGTATAACATTATCATTAATGCATTAACTAGAAATCTGGACACAATTTAATAAATTAGATATAATTTTTAGGCTCATACTCACTCAAAAATGGTTAAGTAATGCTATAGCTATCTAATCAAAATAGTGGATAGCTCTCCAATAGTCAATGAATATAACCTTTGAATAGCATGATCTCTAAGAGTGTAAGGAAATAACTTAGCTAAGATATATTGTCATCATAAGTATGTCTAAGCATTTTCCATTAAAGGATTACAAATGAGTAGTAGGATTATCTTTACTATGATAAAATACAAAGTGAGTTGCCACAAAACCAATAGGTAGTAGATAGGATACAATTTTAAATGTAAGGGTTGTGTGATGTGCTACAAAATAATTAATAGAATCTTGTTCACTAGACATGGAATCATTGTTCTTCTCAACTCTATCTAGCTTTTGTAATAGTGCATGAAGGGTATAAGTAGGGATAGTGGTGGTAGTAGTAGCAAAAGTAATAGGAATATAAAGAGGATAGGAAATAAGAGGAAATTAAATGACACTAGAGGGATGAAATAAATCACTATGAGGTAAAGAAGGTGTGATACTAGTGAGATGAGATGTCATGATGACACTAGTGGGATGGAAGGTAAGTGGAACACTACTAGAAAGAGTAGTGAGGATATTAGAAGAACTAGAAAATGAGAAGTGGGGGTCTATAATTTCCTTGCTAATATATTAATAAAAATATTTTAAATATATTTAAAGATAGTTACTTAGGGCTTATAAACCCTAAATTACATTAAGGTTTAGTAGCTACATTAATGAGTCTATTTTATACTTTATACTTCATTATTTTACTCTAAAACAATAAACCTTAATTTCTCAAAATTTACACATTAATAATAAACCAACATATATGCTTTAGATTTATGTATTTTAACAAGGTTTAGTAATGACTTAGAATTGATTCAAAACTTATACATCAACCTATTATTTCCCTTTATGGGTTTTAAATTAGCATTGATACTTAGATTTACAAATGAAGTTGACTAATAAAAGGTAGCATGTTTGAAAATAGTAACATAATTTATGGCAATAGTGACCATGAACTACATTTACATTGACTACCCATTTACTAGTCGGGTCCTCAAATAGAAGATGTAATTGTAAGATTTTTCTTATGTGAAATATGAATAAAAATACATGAAATTACTTTTCTACAAAAAATATATAAACTAAAATACACTATTTGTGCCCATGACCCATGACAATTGCAATGTCACATGCAAGTGTGATATCATTAATATCTACCACCATTAAAGCTCAAATGCAAATGTGGGTTAGAATTTCTCATTGAACAATAGTGTTTTTAAACTCAACTACTCATGAAACAATATGGTTTTCATCCTTTGGTCATGATAGATCCGCGAGAGTAAGTCCTCAAATTTATTTTTTTGAACATGAGTGCTCAAGATAGTTCTTGTTAGTTTTGTGTATGTTCAAAATTTATCTCCATTCATAGGATTCTAGTCCAAAATACCATCCACAAAGAGGCCAAAATTGGCATGGAGATCATTGGGTACTAAATCAGTACATAAATGGGGGTGCTCATACCTAATAGTGTAGTTTCCTTTGAATCACACTCAAAATCTATGTCCACGTGCACAAAAAGGTGTTGGAGATGTATGGAGGAATATGCTCAAAACTTGCAACAAATCCAAAAATTAATGGCATGAAGATCTATGACCATAAACCCTAAATACCACATTAATTGTGGCTAGGGTAGTACACTCAACTCACATAGTAGAAAATACATGCAAAAAGCCATATCCTCCAAGTAAATAATATTGTTGGTGATACAATACCATAGTTGGAGCAACATATTGAGAATAAGCATCATGATGTCATGACATGTTAGGTAGTAGGTGGGATGAATAGTGAGAAATGATGGGAATGGTTGGAGTTCTAAAATTGGAGATACTAGATGACTACACCATAAGTTAGGGATTAAGGTTTGGAAGGGAGGTATGCTGATGAGAGGAAGTTTAACTATTTGAAAAAGGATTGTGAAGAAGTGGTGTTTGGTGGAGAGGTATGATGGGATGGAAAAATTGATAGCTTGAAAGGAGAAGGCAATAAATGTGGGAGATATTAATGGGTATTATTGAATGGGGAGGTTTGAAACTTTAAGGGAAGTATAGAACAAAGTGGACTTGGGAGGAAATTCATTTTTGGAAGGAAAATTCTACAACTTTGATGACTTACACTAAATTAGAAAATTGGCCATGCCTCCATACTTGAATTTTTTGGGATATTAAGTAGATCCATGTGGGATGAATGGGTATAACTTTTACATATAAATTTGGATTAGGGGGAACATTAGTGATAGGAAACAGGAAAATTCTAAAACACAAAATAGATTATAGGAAAAGGGGACATGACAAGTCTACCCCACTCAAATTTTCTTGCCTGAGCAAGAAATTGTAAGTTCAAGTATCCATCTCCTCCTATCTAGAATTCTCGAAAAATGCTAACATTTCCCAATTATTCTCAAGTAGCATCCTCTATAGGTAGGTTCCTCCAATGAAATAGATAAGTTATGATAGTTCTTTGTCCCAAATTTCCCCACCTTTGACTTCAGTCAAATAGTGGAAGCAATTGCTCCTCCACATGCCTCCTTTTGACATGATGATGAATGACAATGTCTCCAAAATCCCACAAGGCCCAAGGACACCACATATATTTAGCTCCACAATGTTTATGGTAATTCCTTGCATAAGTAACTACTTTGGGAGTTATTTTCCCATACTTATGTTACAATACACTCTTATTCATTTAGAGTCTTCCTTAAGATCTTTTTACATGGAGATCATAAATTCTTCAACATGGTTGATGGGTTAAAAAAAAAATTGTTAGTTAGATCATAGACATTGTTTACTCAATTCACATAAGGGTAAAAGCACAAAATTGTGTCACATTTTTAGCCAACTTATCAACACAACTAAATTTAAGTATTTCTACCTAAAATTCAATTTTGGTCAAACATATGATCTAGTAAGATTCATTCTAGCTAAGTTAGATACTTCCACAACTTTTTCAACTAAAATTGTTGGCTAAAAATATATGGAGCACCACTTTGAGTCCAATTTACCAAAAAATTAAAATTATTTGAAAAAATTGAAGTTTCAATAACTCCTACTAATGTAAATAATTTTTTTTTAAAATATAAAAATACCCTTTTGTAGATCCATAAGTGTAGTTTTCAAAAATATATAAATTTTAATAGTTTAATTATTAATTATATTTTATATTTTATATTTTATATTTACTAAAAGTAGGTTATTAGCACAAAATTTTAGGTTGATTACCATGCCAAGGAAAATACTAAAACTTATTAAAAATAAATAAAAAAATATGATGCACTAGATAAAACAATCTATTTCAAGATGGTATAATTTTTTTTCCATTTTAGATAAATATTTAATATGAAAGTTGACATTTGATGGAAACATCTGTTTTTTGATTCACACACATTTTAATATTTATTTAGAAATATATATTTATCAAAATTGGAAAAAATATATCCATGCACTAAAGTTTCAAGTTATAAATACACACAAAAAATTTAAAAGAAAAAAAAAATTACTATAAAAAGTTTGATATCTCATGCAACTTCATTTTTCAACATTTTATCAACAACTAAATTATAGTGTTAATTTATTAAAAACTAGTTTAAAATATTTTTTTATTTTTATTTTTAAAATACAAACATAAAATATACTAAAAAATACACACTTTACTAGTTTACATCATTTCAAAATTCAAAACATATATGCCACCTTTTAGTGATTCAAGTTTAAAAGTTGGATCAGTGTTGGTCGTTTCCTTTATAAAATGTTATACAACTTTGTGCTTTTACCCATAATTGACATCACATTTGTGACAACATTTGATGTAATGTAGTAGTTGAGAGTGATGATGGTAGTTGTAGAAACCTAAAATCTGACATTACCCAACCACACCTAATTTTAGGCCATCCTTATCCCATTAATTAAATAAGTATTTATTATTTATTTAATTAATTCTATCTGTTCCCATATTTATCCTAATCATTTAATTAAATAAAAAATTATCATTTATTTAATTATTTCCCTCACATGATCCTAGTGCTTTAATTAAATAAATATTTTATTTGTTTAATTAATTCTCCTTTTATCCTTTATCCTTATCCATCTAATCCTAGTTCTCCATCTTGTTCACATGGATCATAATCTAAAGTTTCCATCATGTGACAAGTGTCGCCTTCACATGTCTAACCAACTCCTTGTCTAGATTCATTGAGCCTAGACACCTAGCCAAAAGTCAAACTAACTTTTCATCTTATCCACTCATCTCATGTAAACCTCTTAATCTCATCCATTCCATAAGGATTTTTGTCCTATCTCAATCTTAAACCTAGATTATATCATTCATGTGCCACTTGTCACATGACTACATATTTTATCCTAGCCCTAAATTCAATCTTAGTCATTCATCATTAATCATTCATAGCCATTGATTTTTCCTCTTCAAGACTCTATATCTAGAGTCTCTCATCATTTATCATAAACTCTTACAATCCAATAATCAAGCTGTCATATCCTAATGCTATTGTTTTTATCTCTCATCTTGCAATCATACCAAGCTTATGCTAGAGTATTGAGCAATCCACATAATATCAATATCAAAAGAGCAAATCAAGTAGAATAAGGATGTAGTCCATGTCCACTCATCAAGGAGTGAGCAAAGATTCTAGGTGAAGGTATTTTTTTCGTATTGCTTTATCTTCTATTTTGTTTACCTCCAATGTTTTCCTTATCTTCATTTTGGTATACTTGGTGGGACCCACATTTCTTTTTAACCTTATTTGGTGAAATTTTTGTAAGTTTTTGTGATGTAGAAAGTGTTTTTAGAGGTCCCAAACTGTGAAGTGGCACCTCTATTTCATAGAAAGGCACCCTTGTAGCACATATATGTGCCTTTTTTCACATACACACACCTATGTTATGCAAAGATGCACTTCATCACTTTGAACCACACCTTTATTCTGTGCATTAGATTTGATCATTTTGAGCTTGAAATAGGGATTGAATGAATTTTTATGTATTTTTTATAAGATATAATCATTCTAAAATTATGTTTTTGTAGGTTTTTTCACTCTTTGAATGCAAAAATTAAGGTTTCTATAGTTTTGTTGAACTAGGGTTTCTTATAAGTTTTCTAGGAGATAGATAGGGTTTGCATCATTTTGAGATCCTTTTGGCATACTATATATTTTTTTTTGTAATATATATTTTTTTTATAGTGTGTCCTAATCTTATAATGTAGATTTTTCAGCTAAGTTGGTGAAAAACCTCATTTTTTTCATTTCGAGGCATACTTTTAGGCTTTGTCTATGAAATCATGCCTCTATTTTATAGATTGCTTCCTTTATTTCATAGAGATATGCCTCTACATCATAAAAATATGCTTCTATATCAAACAGTGGTACCTCTGTTTGGTATAACTATGCTTTTGTTTTAGTTTGCATTTTCTAGGGGTTTCAAGCTAGTTTTCTCATCTAACCTTTATTTTGGGTCAACTAAAAACTAGTGTAGCTTGTAAATGAATGTAAAATATCCTTATCATAAAAATTACTAATGGTTTGATGCAAGTTCATTGGTTCAAGACTCATTTTCTAACTAATATAGGAATCTAGAGTAGTTTAGTTGGTTAATGAACACTTTTTTCCATGTTTGGAAGGGTGTGTAAATGTATGCTCTCTCCTTGCACTTATTATGATCTTGGAGATCAAAAACTTCACATATCTTTATTTATTTTATGTTCTATGTGTTATCCCAAGGATTACTAGTTTGTGTGTATACTATTGACTTGTATTTCATGCTAGGTGATAAAAATACAGGTACTATATTATTTCCCATTAGGAGGATTTCTTGGGGATTTGATACCTCAAGGGAAACCTCAACCACATTTTCTAGTAGGGTATGCAAACGGGGAGAGTGAAATCTATACCAAAGTGTGACTATCATCATTCAAGCCAAGTCACAACACCCTCAATCTACCAAAACCTATTTGGTGAATGAGAGGAGAGACCCTCCTAATCTTGAGCACTATCAAACAAGCTCACTACTCACATATCCACTAAACACTTTGTATTGAGAATAATTTAATAACTTTTGAGAATTTCTTGGTGTGGTGTAGGGTATAATATCATGCCTGAAGTTAATCACTATGTATCTCCTTGAGTAGAGGTATATGCTCTTTGGGAAAGATCTTAGGATATCAAAGGAAAGAGAAAAGGTGAGCCCTTGTGCCACTAGATCTTTAGCTATTGACTCTTGAAAGAGAGGTGTTTCACACCAAAATTGAGATATTAGCCTTTGGATGACATAATGGTCCTTGCTCTTAAATTTGTTGATAGGGAAGTTGGATGAAACAATCACTGTTTCATGCTCTGGGTCTTGCTTGGAATACCTCTAGGGTGTTTCACTCCACCACTTGAAACCTATAGGACCTCTTCCTTCTTAGGGTCCCCTAATTTCTCCTTTCCAACCCAACTATCAACTTAGTTCCTCCTACCAAGTCAAGACTTGGTGCTCTCTTGAAACACTTGCCTTAGCCCTTAATCCACCCTAAAGGCTACAAATCCTCCAAATATTGAATTTAGCTTTGTAGGGGTGTGGAGGTGTTTCTAATGACTTCAATCCATCCTACTTTGGTTCTTGAGGGTACACCTGACTCCATTTCCTAGTCGTTTCCACCAAACCCTCATTTAGGCCTAAAAAGGCTACTAGCCCTAGGAGCCCCAATTAGGCCTCCTTCTCTGAGAAATCGGGTTTGTTTTCAAATCTTTCCCAAGAACACCCCAATATTTTCTTGGGATTCCTAGTTCACATGCACACCTCTCAAATATTTTTGGGGTCTTGGGTCTCAGCTGTCCGTACAAAGGCTTAATCCATAATTTGGCAAAATTAGGCCTTTACAAACCCTTCCCAACTTCACTGCAAACTGTTTGGTATTCCTCACACTAGATGGATTGATAGAGCTTCCTCCTCCATGCTATGTCTTGGAAAGGAACTTACCTGCCCTCTCCAAAAGATAATTTTTCAAGAATTTGACACCCCTACAAATCAAGTGCTTTGCACTAAGGTCTTCCCTAGCCGGACTCTTCCTGGCTCACCTAGGGCAAGACTTCCACAGTAGCTCCTATGTTTTCAAAGGCCCCAAACCATACCATATGTACATACATGGAGTCTAGTCACTATTCCCAAAGGGCCGTACAATTTGTACAGTGGGAAAGTGAACTAACACTCCATTTTCACAAAACTGCCTGGTTCAGACCAACAACAGTAAGAAAACCAAACTATCTACAAACAATGCTTGAAATTGAATAAAGAAACTAACTAATTCCACACAATGCTTGAAGAACAACTACACTACACCCTACACCAATTACAGTGCCATGATCAATCCATTAAAACCTCACTTCAATGCAAAAATAAGAAAATTCACTCTCGAACACAATTGCTTTTCTTGGATTCACAAAACTTCAAAACATAAAAAATGCTTCCAACCTCACTTCAATGAAAAGGCATCCCATAAATAGGTCACCCAAATCAGTTATCCTCACCTTGGATCTTCTTGGCTGCTTGTAGCTCCAATTGAGCAACATTTGCAAGAATTTGAAAAGAAGCTCCTAAAAGTCCAAAACCTCATTTTGAGATAAAACCTTATGACACCTATTCTATGGTCAACATGACCTTCATCAGATTATCAACACCCAATCAAAAATGCCACTAAGGCACAACCAAAAATGAACAAGAATAGATGATAGGTTGGCCTAAACAAATTGACAAAATATGACCTTCTAGACAATCTAAGGTAACCTATGGGTGCTCCTGCACCATTCTCCACCCTCTGCACAAACACTAAGGAATGTGGGGAGAGATCAGAGATAAATCAATACCCTGCTTCTTGAACTGAGATTCATCCACCCATGTAGCCTCAAATTCTAGTTTGTCCTTCCATTTGATGAGATGTTCCATGTATTCCTTATGCCTGGTAGACTTCTTCACCCTTGATTCCAAGATCCTCTCTACTTGCAGCTTGTGTTTAGGAGGTAAGGCTATGTTACTCACATCCTTCAAGACATCCACAGTTCTCTGATCCAAGTCAGTGACTGGTCGTTTATACCTGATCAAATAAGCCACATTAAACATTGGTGAAATGCCTAAGTCTGCAGGTAGCACCACCTTGTAGGCATTCTTTCCATATTTTGCTAACACCTGACATGGTCCCACTCTCTTCATCCGCAACTTGGTTGATGTTCCTAGATTTGTTGAGATGGACCATGACATAGTCCCCTACTACAAATTGTAGATCTTTCCTAGACATATCCACCTTAGCTTTCAACTCAAGTGAGTGGCATCTGTAATTGTTTTCTTCACTTGCTCTTGAATCTCCTTCATGGTCTGAGAGAAATCTTCAGCATGGCCACTCCTATGATCCATAGCTCCTAAATCTCTAAGTTCACACACAGCTCTTGGGTGCATTCCATACACTATTTCAAAAGGACTTCTGCTTGTGGTCCGGTTCACACTGTCATTGTAGGCATATTCAGCTTGTGATATGACCAAGTACCATGTCTGTCCATACTCCTTGGTGAGGCACTTGAGAAGGTTACCCAAGACTCTATTTATCACCTCAGTTTTTCCATCTGTCTGAGGATGGTAAACTGATCCAAAAGACAAGTTAGTACCTAATCTACTTCATAGAGTATTCCAAAAATGACTCATGAACTTCACATCCCTGTCTGAGACAATGCTCAATGGAAATCCATGGATCCTCACAATCTCTTTGAAGAAAAGATGAGCAATATAGCTAGCATCATGGGTGGTCTTGCAAGGAACAAAGTGACTCATCTTACTGAACCTATCTACCACCATATAGACACTATCAAACCCTGTCTTAGTCTTAGGGAGTCCTACCACAAAGTCCATGCTAATGCATTTCCATGGTGTGTTGGGAATAGGTAGGGGTTGATACAAACCTACATTACTATATCCCCCCTTGGATTTCATACAAACTACACATTGGTCCACATACCTTCTGACATCCATTGGCAACTTGGGCCAATAATATAACCTTTGCACTAATTCCATTGTCTTGTTAATACCAAAATGACCACTAAGACTACCATTGTGCTTCTCTTGGATAAGATTCTCTCTCATTGAACCTTTAGGAACACATAACTGATTCCCCTTGAACAAAAGTCCACTCTACAATGTATACTTTGAGAATTGACTATGAAAGTGATTCTCAAAATCAGAACATACCTTATATGCCTCTGAGAAGTATTCATCTTCTCCATAGAGATCCTTGAAACTCTCTATCCCAATGCTCTTTATTTGTATCTCTTGCACTGTCAGCAACCTCCTACTTAATGCATCTGCCACCTTATTCAACTGTCCCTTCTTGTGCTTGATGGTAAATGTGAAGGCTTGGAGGTATTCCATCGATTTCAAATGTCTATTGCTCAACTTATCTTGTATGTTGATGTAGCTAAGTGCCTGGTTATTAGTAAACACTACAAACTCTTTAGGTAGGAGATAATGCCTCCACTTTCTAAGTGACTGTACTAGAGCATATAGTTCTAGGTCAATAGGTAGAATACTTTGTCTTAGCTTCATTGAGATTTTCACTAAAGAAAGCTATGGGCCTGCCTTCTTGGCTTAGTACTCCTCCTACTACAATTCCACTGGCATCACATTCCACAGTGAATAACTTATCAAAACTATGTAACAAAAGGATGGGTTGAGTTTCCACTTCTTGTTTCAGTTTCTCAAAACCTTTCTCAGCTTCAAGAGTCCATTTGAACTTAGTTTTTAGGCCACCTTTGATTGAATCAAGTATTGGTGCACATATGCCACTAAAGTTCCTTATAAACTTCCTATAAAATTGAGCTAACCCATGAAAACTTCTTACCTCTATCCCAGTGGTTGGTGTAGGCCAATTTAGGATAGCTTCCACCTTGCTTGGGTCCATCTTCAATGATCCTTGGGATACTACAAACCCCAAATACACAAGCTATTTTTTGAAGAATTCAGAATTTTCTAAGTTGATGGCTAACCTCCTGCAATATTTTAAGAACCAACTCCACATGCTTTAGATGTTCTTCTACTGTATTACTAAAGATGAGTATATCATCTAGATATACCAGCACAAATAACCCTGTGAAGTCCTTAAGCACTTCATTCATGAGCCTCATGAATGTGCTAGGGGCATTTGAGAGGCCAAATGGCATAACTCTCCACTCATATAACCCATCAGTTGTCTTAAAGGTTGTTTTCCACTCATCTCCATCTTTGATTATGATCTGATGATATCCACTCTTGAGATCCAACTTGGTGAAATACTGAGCTCCTCCAAGACAATCCATCAAATCCTCAATCCTAGGAATAGGGAACCTATATCTGATTGTAATTCTATTTATAGCCCTAGAGTCAGTGCATATCCTCCACTTACCACCTTTCTTGGTTGCTAAGACCACTGGTACTGCACACAGACTGATGCTCTTCCTAATTAATCCATGGTGTAACAACTCCTGCACTTGTCTAGCTACTTCTAGGTTCTGATCTGGTGTAAGCTTGTAAGCTACTTTGTTTGGCAATGAAGCTCCTGGTATTAAGTCAATCTGATGACTAATGGCTCTCTTTGGAGGTAAGGTTGCTGGTGTTCCATCCCTAACTATATCCTTGAATTATTCAAGAAACTTCTGGACTGCTCCTGGTATGACTATTTTCTTAGTCTTATCTTCCTCCTTGGGTTGCACCATGACCACATATCCTTCCCCTCCTTGTTGTAGAGTGTTGATAAACTCCTTGCCACTACTTAACAAAACACTAGGGGTATTTGACTGTCATTCTTCCTCATCTGACAGTGACTATAGTTTGAATGTCTTTCCATCCTTCTTGAATGAGATAGTGTTCTCCTTTCTATCATAGATGGATCCTCTGTCATACTACCATGGTCTACCCAATAGAAGATGGTATGCATCCATGGGAAACACATCACAAATCAACTTGTCCTTGTACCCTCCAATGGAGAACTCCACCGTTGTCTGCTCATTTACAAGAACACTCTGCCCTTTGTTCAACCATGTCACCTTGTAAGGGTTAGTGTGGGGTACTTTCTCCAACTTCAACTTCCTCACTACCTCCTCAGAGATAATGTTATCAATAGACCTTGAATCCACTATAACCTTGCACACCTTTCCAAATATTTTGTATCTTGCCTTGAATAGGGCTCTCCTTTGCTTTGGCTCTTCTTTGACTGGTTGTTTGATTAGAACCCTATTAAACATCAAGTTCTCCCCCATTTCTAACTCAATGTGACTAAACTCTAGTGACTTGACATTCATAGTGTCTTCTTGAGCATATGCTACTCTCTTTTCTGTATTTGAAGAAGTTGCTTTCTCTGAGCACCTATAAGCTGGATGTCCTACTTGACCACAGTTATAACACTTCATACTAGCAAAGTATGAGTTACTTCTGCCTATACCTCTTCCTCTATTTGAACCTCCTTGAGGTCGTCTACCTCTTTCATAGCCTCCTCTAGAAGTTGTTTCACTGCCATGCTCTATGAGTTTAGACTCTCCCTGACTTCTTTGTTCAGTCCCTCTACCTTGGTATCCACCTCTATGTCCTCTTTGACCTCTGCCTTTACCTCTGTTCTTAGAACCCTGGTCTTGTTTCCTCTTACTCCTCTCTTCAATCTTTATAGCCAACTGATAGCTTTGGTGCACTGTTTTGGGACTTAGAAGAATCATCTCCTCTTGAATGTTCCACTTCAAACCATTAAGGTATCTAGCCACCTTAAGACTTTCATCCTCAGATACATTAAACCTCATGCAAAGTTTTTGAAACTCCTCCGTATAGGAATTTACATCTTGGTCCCTTTGTCTCAAGCTCTGTCTTTTCTTGTGCAACTGAATTTTATAATCATTTGGCATGTATGCTTCTCTCACTTTGGCAGTTCCATTCCCTTCCAAGTAGAAATGGGATTCTTTCCTTCCTTTTCCCTCTCTGTCTGAATGAACTTCCACCATGTCAAGGTAGAGCCTCTTAATCTTGACTTTTCCACCTTCACCTTTTGTGCTTCAGTGACTCCATCACAATCAAAATGGTTTCCCATTCCCTCTATCCAATCCATGACTAGATTAGCTTCCATTTTCCCACTAAATAGTGGTATGCCTTCAAGTGCTTTTCCACTCAAAGCTTTCAATGCCTTCAAGAAAGGATCTTCTTGCAAAATAGGGTCAGGTTCAGGGATCTTGTCTTCCTCTGCAACCTCTTCACTCTTGGGTACCCTGCCTTCCAACCTATCACTGACCTCATCGGTCTTGGTTTGCATAGTATCCATTGCTTGCTCAAGTTGAGCTATTCTTTCCCTCAATAGCCTATTGTCTTCCTCTTGTTCTTCAACCTTCTTGGCGAATTCTACATTTTCACCATGTCTGTAGAACCACTAGACTCAATCTTTGACATATAATATTCTATCCCCAATCTTTTGTTGCTCTGATACCAATCTCATAGGGAGGTTGGATGAAACAATCACTGTTTCATGCTCCGGGTCTTGCTTGGAAAACCTCTAGGGTGTTTCACTCCACCAATTGAAACATATAGGACCTCTTCCTTCTTAGGGTCCCTTGATTTCTCCTTGCCAACCCAACTATCAACTTAGTTCCTCCTACCAAGTCAAGACTTGGTGCTCTCTTGAAACACTTGCCTTAGCCCTTAATCCACCCTAAAGGCTACAAATCCTCCAAATCTTGAATTCAGCTTTGCAGGGGTGTGGAGTTGTTTCTAATGACTTCAATCCATCCTACTTTGGTTCTTGAGAGTCCACCTAACTCCATTTCCTAGTTGTTTCCACCAAACCCTCATTTAGGCCTAAAAAGGCTACTAGCCCTAGGAACCCCAATTAGGCCTCCTTCTCCGAGAAATCAGGTTTGTTTTCAAATGTTTCCCAAGAACACCCCCAATATTTTCTTGGGATTCTTGGTTCATATGCACACCTCTCAAATATTTTTGGGGTCTTGGGTCTCAGCTGTCCGTACAAAGGCTTAACCCATAATTTGGAAAAATTAGGCCTTTACAAACCCTTCACTGACTTCACTACAAACTGTTTGGTATTCCTCACACTACATGGATTGATGGAGCTTCCTCCTCCATGATATGTCTTAGCAAGGCACTTACCTACCCTCTCCAAAAGATAATTTTTCAAGAATTTGACACCCCTGCAAATCAAGTGCTCTGCACTAAGGTCTTCCCTAGCCGGACTCTTCCTGGCTCGCCTAGGGAAAGACTTCCATAGTAGCTCCTATGTTTTCAAAGGCCCTAAACCATACCATATGTACATACATGGAGTCTAGTCATTGTTCCCAAAGGGCCGTACAATTTGTACAGTGGGAAAGTGAACTAACACTCCATTTTCACAAAACTGCCTGGTTCAGACCAGCAACAGTAAAAGAACCAAACTATCTACAAACAATTCTTGAAATTGAATAAAGAAACTAACTAATGCCACACAATGCTTGAAGAAAAACTACACTACACCCTACACAAATTGCAGTGCCATGATCAATCCATTAAAACCTCACTTCAATGCAAAAATAAGAAAATTCACTCTCAAACATAATTGCTTTTCTTGAATTCACAAAACTTCAAAACATAACAAATTCTTCCAACCTCACTTCAATGCCGAGGCATCCCATAAATAGGTCACCCAAATCAGTTATCCTCACCTTGGCTCTTCTTGGCCGCTTGTAGCTCCAATTGAGCAACATTTGCAAGAATTTGAAAAGAAACTCCTAAAAGTCCAAAACCTCATTTTGAGCTAAAACCTTATGACACCTATTCTATGGTCAACATGACCTTCATCAGATGATCAACACCCAATAAAAAATGCACTAAGGCACAAACAAAAAATGAACAAGAATAGACGATAGGTTGGCCTAAACAAATTGCCAAAACATGACCTTCTAGATAATCTAAGGTAAGCTATGGGTGCTCCTGCACCATTTGTATTTGGCACAATAGCACAAAAGCACCTAGAAATATGAGTATAGTTTTTCTATGTGATTTGAGATGAAAAATGAAGGATAGGACTGTTACATTTATAGATATTTGATGATATTGATCACAATGGTCAAGATCAAAAGAGAGGTTAAAAAGATCAATGGTTGAGAATTGATGAGAGGAATTGAGGGTTAGTTAAGTGGCTGCATGATTTTAGATAATTGATTGCATGATCTAGTTAAGATGATTGATTTAAGTGTTAACTCATATTGATGGTTAGTGGACTGAATTAATTGCTTATAGAAAGTTCTCAAAGTGAGTGGGAGTGAAGTGGATTTTATTGAGGAGTGAATTGACAGTAAGTCTTTTGTGAGGTGGAATTTGTATGAGTATTTAATAATTAAATAAATTTAGATATTATTTACTTTTGCAAGGTTCAATTCAATAAATAAAATAAAATGATATTATTTATTTTTGAAAGAAGATAATATTGAGAGATAAATGAATTAATTAATAATTAAAATAATTATTTTATTTAGGAAGCGAGAATTATTTAATTAAACTTTGGAATAGAGGAATAATTAAAAGATTAATTAAATAATCTTAATTATTTAACTAATGTAGAAGAATAGATAATATGAATTTAATCAGATAATATGAAATTATTTAATTATCAAGATGAAGTGAAAATGATCTTTAACTTAATCATTTAGTCAAAATTAGGTGTCTATAATTACTTAAATGAAAAACTAAATATTTAACAAACTATAAACTTTATCTCTATCATATTTATAGTTGAGTTGGATTTTTAGTATAGAACCATTTATTAAATTACTCATATTTATAAATATAAATAAAAATAACAGCATAGAATTTTTTTTTTTATCATATTATAGGATCGAAAGGGGTATACAAAAGAGCTTATTAAGAATCAACTTTATTAGCATAGTATATAGTAGTAATTTTTCACATCATAAGGTGATATAAGCTAGATTAAACATTATAGAATTAAGAGTTAGAATGTAATTAAGTATTTTCTAGAGACTATAAATGTGTTCAGTAAATTTGATGGTCACATTATTAATATGGTTAGAATATGGTTTTCAACTCATTTTATTTATAGTTTGTAATGTTTTGATTATATTTTATCCTATGAATTGTTTGAATTTAATTTTCTTTTCATAATGCATTTGAGTAATTAGCCTTTATTTTGGTCACATTGCTCTACTCATAGTAGGTACATGTTTTTGAACCTTGCCAAATATTTTGCTCTAATTTTCCACACCTTTTGTCTATAGAATTTAGTATTGAAGTCCTTTTGAATTGAAATTATACATGCAACTTCTTAGGTTTTTAAATTTCAAAGGGTTCATCAAATTTTAGTGGAAGTTCATGTGTCACAACATGAATGAAACTAATAAAAATATAGTGTTGAAATTATCTTATACATTTAATCCTCATATATTTATCTCAATATCCTTTTCCACACCACTAGATCAAGTCATATCTTGGAAAAGCTTGCCTCATGCACTTTTATTTTATTTTTGCATTAAAACTAGAGATCCTAAGTTTCTAGGCTTAAGTTGTTTTCTCATAGCATAAAGGTGATTTTATTCTATCTTAGGGCTAGTGGACAACCATAATAAGTGGTTTCTTATGAACTTTACCTAAGTTGGGAATAATACTCTATTGATACTAGAGAGAATCTAGGTGTTAGTGCTAGCTTGTTAAAGGCTACACCATCTGGTCTTCCTATTTTTTATTAGGTTATAGGATCAAGTGATTGTTTAAAGAAATGGGTACATGTGGGCCTCTCAATTTAATTTATATCTCACGCTTTTATTATTCATAATTAAAATAAAATAGAAGATAGTACATTGTGATCCCATTAGCTAGAGAGGTGGAACATGAAACCCTATGATATAAAGCTAATAAAATGGTTGCATGTATTCTATGAAGAGATTCACTATGTTGGTGAACTCTTTGGATATCATCTAACTGAGGTTCCACCTTAATCCTTGTATTTTTCCTTTACTTTAGATGGTAAAAATAAACTACATGTAACTTTATTTTACTTGTTGAATATCTACAACAAATCTTGCTAAAAATTTGTGAAGGCATTGACTGGTTTTTCATGGAGTTTAACTTACGTGCTATCCACATGTCAACTACAAGTTGAAATAACAACAATAAAAATGGTGTGTGGCTCGTTTAATGCATTGAACTCATGTTCATCAATCTCAAATTAATTTATCTAATCAATTAATTCTCAATGAGGTTTTAATTCATTAAAAGGTTTTAAATTTTTTGACCTTATATAAAAGGAAAACACTTAGTGGGCCTAGAATTTGATTTTGAGTTAATTGAAAATCCATAAGCTCTATGAGTTTGAGAAATTAAAAGGGGTCTCAATGGATTATAAACTTGGTGATCTTATTCCTCCTCTACAATGAGATGGTTATCATACAAGTAAAATTCAATAAGTTTTCCATCTACAATATTCATTAGTAAATTTTCCCAATCCAACAATTCTAGAATGTAGATCTATAAAGAAGTTGAGCACTTTTTTGACCTTGAGATCTTAGTCATAGTGAAAAGGATAAGTAAATTAACTTGATATTAATTTTTTTGATACATAGAATATTGAATGCCCCTAATAGTTGTCTCTCTCCATACCACCTCTTAACAATTAACACACAAACAACAATAAATCAGTTATCTCAACTATTAATATCAACCATTGATGTATTGCCATAGAAACAATGAATGTTGTGGAGCATACATTTGGTTCAATTATCTAATTATCTTGTAGCATTTGTTTCTTTATTTGTTAAGTCCCCAAACAAGTCAACTATACACAAAATCTTTCTTTAAAATCTATAGCTTGGGAGAAAAGAGAGAAGGGGTGAGGTGCTAATTGATTTGCTTTTCCATTTTATCATTGACTTTAATATTCATCTGCATGTCTAGTTAATTAAATGTATCCCTAGAAAATAACCAACATTTTTTTTTATTTAAAATTATCATGACCTAAACATATCTAATATTTTTGATTGGTTGAAGAAAGATCAATGTTTAGAGGAGAAAAATCAAAGAAAGTTTGGGAGCCACTATATTTTACCAAAGCGCTCCAATTAGTTGTAGCAATTACCATGACAAATTCATCTTGTGGAAAATTCACCACCACCAATATGATATTACTTGCTGGTGGTGAATTTCCCATGAGGTGAATTTGTCATGGTGATGAATTGTTAGAGGTGAATTTGATGATGGTGAATTTGTTGACGATGAGTTGTTGGCAATGAATTTTCCTAAAACTAAATGATACACAATTTTTTATTTCCTTAATTAAACCTTATTAATAAAATTATTGTACTCATTTGAATTTACTTTTAAATTAATTAATTATTGCTCACATGAAATAGGTTATAGATTTATCTCAATATGATTCATGATAGAGAGTGAAATGACAATTAAAAATGAACATTGTTTTCTTTTGGCCTTTTCTTATAGGACATACATATAACTTTTAGTTAATTACGAAGGTTGATAATTTTAAGCAATTAGATTTATTATTCTGATGTCAAAGTCAGTTAAACCTATTATGATCGACGATTTCTTAAGCAAAACTTCATTGGCTCTAAATAATACCATTTCATGTATGTTTAAATTCTTTACTTCAAGTTAAAATTAAAGGAGGCGTTTAAAGTAAAATAAGTGTCCCGATGCACCTATTTACTTAGGTCATCTTATTCTATGTTACAAAATCAACATCATAGTAGAATCAGGACTGTAATGATTGACGTCCAGAGGAAGATGTTAAAAGTTGCAGAACATTTTGCACTTTTACCTCAGAGCTGACATGTTAAGATCCTCCTCACGTTATAAATAAATAGCACGTCTTTTAGATCTTTTGGTGATAATGATAAAATGTCATCCTTAGTAGTTAAAAAAGGGGCACACCAATCATTTTATTTATTTTTCAAATAAAAGTGGCTTTGCCATGAAATATTAGCACACCAATCATATTTATTTACCATGTCTAAACATATTTAATGGGGGACAAATCTGTATCTACTCAGAAAAATTAGTGGTTCATGGTGAATTGGGGGAATGGTAAGTCGTGGGTAAAGTCCTTTAGACATTTCAATGCAATGGTGATGCATGTATCCCATCTATTATATTAATATCACAATTTATAGTTTCCACTGGTAGGTCAAAAATGAAATGATGTGCATATAATATTCATAACAGTGCATCAACTGAATAGAAAGAGAATATTTGAGTGCTTTATCATAGAGCCATTGCCATTTATGAAAGAGGTGTTTGTGTCTTAGCAATTGATCTTAGAATAGGTGGGAAAATAGATATAGGGAAAGTTCAGAGTCAACAAGTTTTGTTTGTGTATTTTTTAAAATTTGGTAAGCTTTTAATGGGCCATTTATATACTTTAATGTGCCATGGAAATAATTTTAGTGTTTGTAGTCAATGTGTCAAATGAACTGGACTGGTGGACCCACAACACATGAACATGTGAACAATTAGTGTGCCATTGATTTAGTGTTTTTTTAACATTAGTTATTGATGCTATTTGCTATGGTCTTAATCTCAAAGTTAAGCTCATTAACATATGTCAAGTGTAGAGATTTCATTTATTATTTCAACCTATATTTGATATGTAGCATTCCAAATCATAGCATTTCAAATTACTTTATACTGTGACAATAGAACTTGTTAGGTAACATATTGTAAAGTTTAGTTATATTGTCTTTTAATGGGAAAATTGAGATCTAACAACAATATAGAAAAACTATTTTTAAGTATTTTTTTCAAAAAAATGGGCATCTTGATTTACTCAAACATTAAAATAGAAAGTCAAAAACTTATTGATAGTAAATTTCACCTATCTTTGATAAATATGGGGTGGGGGCAGATTCCCTCCATCAGGGAGGGATCTTGTGAAGCTTGCAAAGGATCACAATCAGAATGGTGTTGTCAAAAATCAATCTGAAGTCACTGATTTAGTGTCGCCTGAAGGGGAAAGCTACACACAAAAATTTTAGCTAAGGGAATGATCGAAGGGACAGAAGAATATTGTTGGACATTGGTGCAAAGAAAAAGAAAGAAAAATGAACTAACATTCAACATGCAACTCCGTTGCCATACAAAAGATGGAGCCAAGGCTATTGGTGGTGTGCGATGACCACTTGGAATCTCATCTTTGAGTTTTCCATTTTTGGTGTTGTTCTGGGGGGTTGGGATCTAGGCATTAACGCTCTTTGCTTTTTGCATTCACTCTGGGGATGAGGTCCCCTGCATGTGGTCTCACTGGTTCATAGCTCCAGCCAAAAGCGTTAATATATTCTTTACAACCTTAATTGCGTATTACGAATATAAAAAAAAAAAAATTACAATAAAAATAATATTAAAAAATAAAATTTTGTTTTGATAATGTGTAAAATAATAGTTATGAAAGAACTTCAAACCTTTCACAATGAATTAAGTAAATATAACAAAGAAACTTAAAACTCAACAAAAGGCCACAATATAAATCAAAATGTCATAAGACTAAAGTTGACCATCAATACTCACATAACCTCTCTACAAGAACTATAAAAACTAGAATAAAAGAATACAACAAAAATTCCAAAGCCAAAATACTATGAAAACTTTAAATGCATCCATCAGTCCTGCCACAAGATCATTGATACTCATTGATGCTGAATGCCTGCTTTTTTTGAAATTGGTATTAATCTCTTATCCATAAGATTTTTCCTTATCCTTGCAATTAAAAAGCAAGACCAGCAAGCAAAGAGCACTAGCCAAGTTCTCATTAGCTGTCCCAAAAGTAAATTTACAAACTATGAACTTCATGATTACCACAGAGAGCTCATTATAATAAAACATCAACTTCAAACAGTATTGAAATCTAGATGATTTGTAGCATCTCATTCTATCTAAATGGTATTAGTTTATATTCTAAGAATTTGACATGCAACCGTGTACGCAATGAAGTTCAGTTATATAATAGCCCACTAAAAGAAACTATCCATGATACTGGAATATAGATGCTCATTGATAGAAAATGCCCATGATCCTCAAAGCATCTCATTCTAGTAAAATGATATTATTTAATATTTTATAAAATTTGATTTGCCAGTCTAGTGATTGATCTGCAACGATTCAATATCCAGGTCATTGGATATAGTTACACGAGTAATCACTTTTAAAAAAGTTATTCCCATATTCCCATTTTCAAAAGAGAAATGATCAGCATTTTCATTATATCTTATAGCCACCTGTATCCACTATAAAAATCTTGCAAGGATAAGCCACTAAGTGATAATGTGGCAGCCTTTTAAGAATTGACTTTCACTAATATATTGAACTTGCAAGCTAGTGGAATTTCAGCCAACCCACTTTGATATTAGTTGGGGTGAAGTGCACGATAGTCTATAATAAATAATTCATCTCATTTGCCACGACAAGAGAGCACTTGCATTTGGCAGGAATACATTGTAGAGGACAACTAACACACAGTGATAGCTACTGAGATCAGATCACATGGTATCTATATAAATTTAAGGATGAGAAATAATATTTTAAACCATCTCCATTTTCATTGATCATTGAAGAAGACGATAAACCAGAAGGGATGACGAAGAACATAAGCTTTGCTATCTTCATGGTAATAATATTGCTGGTTTTTATTGCTGGTGAGAATGGTGGGTACAGAAAGGTGGGGTTTAATTTTGATTTTCCTGACCCTAATTTTGGGTGCAACTCATCCTTTGTGGAGAAGGTGCAGCCATTCCATGACAACGTTGAGCACGCCATTAATACTGTTGTAAGCACTGCTCCAGAGAGTGGTACGTTCCATGCAACACACAGGGAGGAGAAGGGAGGAGTGAAGGTCGACGTGGAGGCCAACTGTGCAAGTGAAACCACAAGGTGTTCTGAATGCCTCCGCCATGTCAGTGAGGGTTTGCTGCATTTCTGTGAGGCAAGGCTTGTGGGTCAGGGGAAAATTCCGTCTAATGATGGCTGTTCTATTAACTATCAGGCTTATGCTAATTACTGATGCAGGTGAACGTTTGGTTAGTATGTTGTAATTAACTTATTGATATCTGTGTAACCATTGGAAAAAATAATAGCAGCTCATCATATATCTGTTGGTTGGGTTCTGCTTTGGGTAAGAACAAGTGTGAAATTTATTTCAGTAGGTATATAGCGTGCTGTTTTCTTCTGTGATGGGGTCTCACTGTGTATCTGGTTCATCTAGCCCTTTATGTAGACAGTCAGCACTGTAGCAAAAGGAATGGTTGAGACTCAAATCTGCAACCTCCCTTTTGTTTGAAGAACACCTTATCAACTCAGCTGTGCATGAATTTTCACAGCTGAAAGTTCTATTTCAACTATGAAAGCAAATGTGCTGGCTATGTATCTCTTCCCTCTTACCTATCCTGTCTACATAAGATATGAGTTGCAATGTAGAGTAATGTTTATGATTGTTATATACTATTCTTCTATCCGTTGAATGTGTATTGTAACCTACATCCTTGGTGTGTAGAGTTTGTATGGGTTTTATATTAATATATTTTGCCTTACAGGCTATTATATATTGAATTTTCTTCGTAACTGTTAAAATGTTTTAGTAAACTTTTCGCTTTTTCAAACTTAATAACTATGATTTGTCATTGTAACTATATTTTTTTTCCCTCAAAAATATCTGTTCTTTTCACTCGACACAAATCAACAAGGTTTACTGCTTTGGCCCTTTCCTGCAAAATCCCTCCTCCTCTCTCATCCGATCTATCAGTCTGCAAATCTGTTTTTCCAGATAGTTAAATGTTGTGTAGTTTAGAGTAAGACATAGCATAGCACCACCTCAATCTAATAAACCTATACAATTTCATGTCCTAAACTATTCTAACTGTAATAGCGACTAGGCTAAATCTTATGTTTTAATCATAAACCTCACGGCTATTTTACATTAAATATTGCAACACATTCTAGTTCGAGTATTTTAAATGCTTCTTAATTCCTTGAAGCCCTAGAAGTACAGTGCGATACCTTATCCCATATTTGCATAGGAAGAATAGGGCAGCGACGACCATATCCTAGTACCATGTCCATACAGGCGTTAGACTAACTTGTAGGGGTGCCTAGACTGGAACAGATAAGCATTCACCCAGGTCGTGGGGTAAGAGATAGCAGAGCTAAGTTGAAGAGTGGAGCATGAAAGAAGATCAACGTCATGCTTTTATAGATATTTTTATATTTATTTATTTTGTTTACCCTAATTTCACCTGCTTCTGCTTTATTCCATTTTCTTTCTTATCCTTATGTGGGTTTACAGAGGCATTTGAGGGTGCCAGGGAATGGCAACCACGCTTCAGCGAATAGTTATGGGCTAACAATGCATGTTTTTTTATTTGTTTTTCCTTGATATTATCTTTTAAACTGTACCTAGCACCTCAAGCTGACAGTTTGAACAATCAGAAGAAGACTTGGAAGAAAGAGAGCGGCCGAAACTTGTGGAGGGCTACACCCACGATAGGGTCGTGCCCATAGAAGCAAATCTTCCATGGTGGCCACAACCCCCATAGGGCCGTGCTTCCAAGGGGAGGTCACAATGCCCCTACCAAGTTCAATTTTTAAAATAAATAAATAAATAAAGTGTGAGGGCTTATTTGTTGGATAATGACAGCAGTAAAGGAATTAAAGCAAAATCTTGTGAAAAGATAAAAATAAGAAAAAAACATAAAAAAAACAATAAAAATAATTAAAACAATTAAACAAAGCTAATTTTTTAAAAGTTTGAAGAGATTGTTATCTTGAAATCATCAATTTCTTTGACCAATTAGAATATTCATACTTTGCTTAATAGATGTTTCCTTGACATATTGTCAAGGTTTTACCACGTAAATCTGTGTCTATTAGTTAGTTATTTCATTTCATTTTCTTCGTTATTTATTTGCAGCTAACTTTTGCTGTAATATTATTTAAGACATTATTCTCATTTCTTATTGACTAGAGAAAGGGAAAATACAATGCAATGGAGATGTTTCAATGAAGAGCTAGTGAATCCTCATTTAACCTACACCCCTTTATGTAGCAAAAACCTTTCCTTAATCTTCTTTTCCACTAAATTTGGAAAATATATTACAATTTAATGCTCTAGTGACAAGAATAGATTGTAAAAAATTAACACATATATTTGTATTTATATAAATTCTTATTGTAAAAAATTAACACATATATTTGTATTTATATAAATTCTTACTTTTGTGAAGCTTATATTTTATTATATTCTATTCATTGATTGTAGGCATTTATTTAATTTGCAAATCATTCATGCTTTCTTCTCATCTCTTTTGTATTATTTACTTTGCATATATATTCCACAACTGGAGAATTTATTTATTTTTCTATAAATGTGCACATTCAATTTGTTGTCTTTTTTTAATTTTAATAATGAAATCTTGAAAGGTTGAGATCTCTTTCTTGATTTTACTTTGAACATACCTTGGAATATAGGTAATGGAAAATCATAACACAATCTTCATTGGGAAGGTCTTACATGCTTTTACAGATTCAAAGAAACTCATTCAAACTTTCAACCTTCACAAAAGTTTGGCATTGACTAAAGAATTCAATATCTAAGATAAGTATATACCAATTATCTATTTGAAAACTCAAAAACGAAAACTTGTTTCACCCCTTTTAAAGGGTATCCTAATATATGTGCACCTCTATTTCACTGTTACAATCATTTTATAAATAAATATATATTCCTTTTTTTTCTTATAAACAAGCAATAAAGGTGTTGGTTCCCAAATTTGCAATCAACTTGAATCCGAAAGGAGTGCTAGGCTTAATTATCAAATTCAAGGAGAGATTTGGCCAACAAATGAGAGATTGAATTTAAACCCTTTCTCCCCTACACTTCGGGCTTTGTGAAACCTCAGAAGGTGTTCCCGATAGTGTACTTACAGATACGTGTGTGCCAAAGCATCTAGAACACTATAAAAATATAATTCTCCTTTAAATGTTTAATGGACATAATACCCTAAAGATTTGGATGACCTTCACGGCAATATCCAATTTAAACATGAGAGATATAATTCATTAAGTTCCACTCACAATCATAATGAGATGGATAAGTAAAGTTGATTATAATTTGTAGCTACTCACAAACAATCTCAGGAAACTGCAACATTAAGAGACTAGTGCCATATTCTAGGGTGGAGTCACCTAAATCAGGTAATTTAAAATTCATCACAATAGCCATTCTATCATAACTATACCTATTATATCTGATCATTCTTAATAATTCCAACACAAAGTTGCATAAACCTTCATTTGTGTTAATACAATTTTATTCATTCTTTGAATGATAGTAATAACACTAAACAAACATTCAAGGAAAGACAAAAAATAAATATTTGTAATCTTTGATTACTCATATTTAAAATCCATACAATATGCACTGTGGACACAATCAGCTCAAATTATCTTATCATTTACATACAAATATGAAAATACCATGATTTATTTCTCCATTGCATGACTCAAATTAATCCAGAAACCTAAAATAAACACTATTCATTTGAGACCTTGTTGTAAAATGTATTTTCCCATGAAACTAAATTGTGAGCAATCTCTCTTTTGAAATGAAACAGAAAACCACATTTAAGGAAAAATGGAATAACCATAAATGGAAATCCCCACCAGGCAAGATTTTAGATCCATAACTGCCTACACTCGAAGAATCCTCATCTACAATTCATTTTCCCACTCTTTGCATTTTCTTGCCTATACTGCAATAGAAAATTTTCTTTTTACCTTGTGAAAAAATTTCACTTCTTCCTCCATTTTTACCCTATAGCTGAAAATATATTGTTTTCATCGTGAAAAATTTTACTCATCTTTTTTACCTACAACTAAAAAAATTATGTTTGTGAAAGCCCTTCCCTCTTCTTTATCTTGTTGTGAAAAAACCATCTACCCATGCATTCTACATTTCATTTTACCTATAGCTCAAAATTTCTTTTTATTTACTTTGTGAATGCTCTTACTCCTATTTTATTGGGCTTTTGATTATTTCCTAGCAACTAAAGCTTTTATCGGTGAAGACTTTTAATTTTTATATTTGGCTATAGAAAATCACATTGCACGTGCAATGTCCTTTGATTTACCTTCACATATTTTAAATATTTCCTTTAAATATTGCCATAGATGCTTCTCATGGTCCCACCATGTACTACACTCACACAACCCAACAACCATCGTATATCGCTAATGCGATGAGAAAATGGAGATACAAAGTAGCGATGTGCGATATAGAAAATGCAGCCTCACACATTGCGAATACAATGAAGAGGAGAGCCTTCAAAACTGTGATGGGCGATAAAGAAGGTGATGTATAGCACATGGCAGAAACATAGAGGAGAAAAACAATGAAAACTGCGATGGCGATGGAGTTACCATGAGGAAACTTTGAGGCATTTAGAAGTTTGTAAAATGAATACCAGTCAACACCAATCAATGTATTGATCATTGAAGTTATCCTCCAATTTCAATTAATACAATAATGAGCGATGTGACTTCAACCAATCAAAAGCAAGAATCAAACTTGCTCTCCCCAAAAAAATTGTTAATACATTTTATGTTTTCCCTAAATGCATTTATCATATTTGCACAATGTTTAAAATATTCAAAAATATTTTAAACATAAGCATTAGAAACATTAGAAAAATGAAAATTTTAATTACTCTTGTAGGCCAAATGGAGAAATTTTACTACGCACAAACGGTGACCCCTTGAGCTGAATTTGGTGCATGTGGTCACAATCAATTATTTAGAACACAGGTTTTAAATCAAAGCTCACCTAGCAATCAAAAATCAGGTACCTCATTTATAAACTAGCCTTGGGATGTGTTCATCACACCTAAAATACATTAAAATAATGTATCATTTGAAGGACCTCCATTTTTTATGAAATTGAAATTGGAGATGTTTTAGACCAAAAGAAGAAATGGGCTTCCGTTAGAATTTTGAAATTTGAATCTTTTGAAAACACCAATTTTGGCCCTGTTGCAATAAAAAAGGGATTAATTAACCCATTCAAACTCATCCAAGAGGTGTGAAACTAAACAAGCATGTTAAAATATGCACTAAAAACATTATACTAAAGGGATTTACAAGATGAGCTTAGAGTTACTGAATATTAATCGATAAAGAGGGCCTCTAGGGAATATTTAGCAAGATGAAAGCCTAGGCTCTATTGGCACATAGAAAAGATATAATCACTTCAAATTTATAAAATTTGAATGTTCCATCAGTGGCTCCGACTAGCGATGCATGCCCCTTGTGGGTATGGCAAGATTTCAGAATCTTCTGGAAGAGTAGATTGAGTGCCAAAACCATTAGGTGACCTATAGTGTCTTCAATTTCAATTTCTCAAACCTCATTCGGTGTCCCTAGGCCACCAAATGGAAAAGGGAAGTCAATATTCACCCCTTCCAAACACCAATCTATTAAAGGAGTTGATATCCTTCAATCCATACTTGCCTCTATCACACCACAACAACATGCGTAACTTCTTTCCTACAAGAACAAGTGTTAGGCTACCTTTGAATGAGTGAGAACTCGCTCCATGTTTATCTCTACTGTTACATGGAAACCAAATAACATATGCCACATCACTACCACTCATTTCATTTTCTAATTCTATGGCAAGTGAAAAAATATGAGGATAATGATCAAGACTATATGAAGACAAAGTCTTATCACATTTACTAAACCCTCATAATGATTAGGTTTAGAAAAGATATCATGCCTCAAAAACAGTGTGCAATCCTCCTATGTATTAAGGAAATAATGTTCACACATTTGAAACTACTTTAGCTAAATTGCATCACAAGCGAGTTTACCATCATCCCAACAAAATAGCCCAATCAAATTAGATCATATATCTGAAGGTTTTGAAAACAAGACTTATCAGCATCCACAAGTCCATTATCCACATTCAAGTCATAGTATGTTTCCCACTTCAGGTTCATAAACAAGATTGTCAACACTTATTATGTTATCATACAAAAAGGTTTCAAGTGCAAGTTCAGCTTTGTTTGCAACAAATCCCTCATTATGAGTTTTCAAAATACATTCTTTAATGCAAGGAGATTCACACTCAACATTACCTCTTGTTGCATCAACATGGGAATCTGAAGCATACTGCTCATGAGAAAAACTATGAGTTACAAATCCAGAAAAAAGATCCTCATATGCATCCATGTGATTGACACAATCACACTCTTCAAGTGCAAACTCATCATAAATATTGCCATTAGTTGTACCAATACTTATCTCAACTTTTCACTTCTCATGTACAACCACATTTATGCTAACCTCGCGGCAAAAAATTCATAGATAACCCCAAAGCCAAATAACAAAAGGAGTAAAGAAGGTAAAGCATCAACAAAAATGAGTTCCATGTTCATAACTTATATTGCCAACATATGCACATGCTCCTCATAATCAACTACCTAAATCGATTCATCCAATGAATCCCTTGCATACATATCTCCTTCTTTGTTTGAATACTACTACAACAATCAACAGGGTTATATTCTCTACTGTCAAACTAAAAATCATCATCTACTTCTTCATTGTAGGCGCTTGTGGATGATCTCTCCAACTAAAATTCATTGCATACTTTTTTCATTTGTATATGATATATTTCCATTTTCAAGTGTGACTCGTGAAATCAACAAACTCCTTTGTCTCATCATCATGAAAGCTTCATTGACGCCACACTCAACACTTGTGAAGGGGTGGTGGACCAAGTGCACCATAGCACTGTTGATCACACATTTATTCTTCAAATAAGATATTTAGTTCATATCCATCATCTTGTTCTAGTAAGGTTTCAAAAAAGATCATCATTTTCTTTGTTGAAACACTTTCCACTCAAAGAGATTAATTTTGCTTCCTTCTCTTGCAAAGATTCACACTTACTAAGGATGCAAGAAAAATTGCAATCATCACAGTGAACAAAATAAGCATGCTTCTCATTTGGTTGTATATTTACATCCATAATACTACAACTATCACCATGAAGACATGAAACTTCAAAATCAACATAATCTTCAATGGTATATTCAAATTCCATAGAGGAGAAAACACTTTTAGTGTCATCCACATCATTGCATCCTTCTTTTGATATAGGAAATTGACTCGTGCCATTTTAATATTTTCAAAGAAAATAGGAGTAACTTCACATGCTTTATGTATCTCATTATGTCTTACATTTTCACCATTATGGCTGCAATCTTCTTCTGCATATATTTTCTCTGTGGGTTGTTTAGAAACAAAATCCTTATCACCAAATGATGCATTATCATCATCTTCTGCTATACTGCCTAGACCTATTTGATAAAATCTGGAAAAGGTACCATCACATCTCTAGTTAGGAAACAAGTCATTTCCTCAATCACTAGAAGTTATTGATATAAACACTTAAGGTTGGGGGCTTCTAATTAGCTGGCATGGTACTCAAACCTGATTCACAATTCTCATAGAATAAATCAATACAAAATGATTCATCAAGTCTTTCTAATTCTGGCATATCAAATAGAAATTTCATGAATCTATCATAAAATTCATAGGAGGATTCATCCTCAAATCTTTCTATATCACACAATGCATCAATATATGGTATGGATTCCACTTTGTTTTCAGATTTTTCTTTAGACACTTCATGGATATGTAGATTTTTTCTTTCAAAAAAGCATATATTATCATTTGATATTCCCTCAAATTGATCAATGAACAATGTTCCAAGCTCTTTCCATGAACATATGGAATGCATTGGAAAACTAGAAAACCAATATTCAACAATACCTTCTAAAGTTCTTACAAAAAAATTCATGATAGCATCCTCTTCCAATATTTGAGAATCTTCCATCAGATCAATGAAACCCTATACATGTTGTGATGCTAGGATAACCCTGGATTTTACTGAAATCCAGAGGGTTATACCTTTCACTAGTAAAGATCTTTCTTTGAGGACATGGTTGTGTTTTAGGCTTGACATTACTACTTGTATAGGCTGATATTTTTTTTGCGTGTAGTCACGATCAATTATTTAGAACATGGGTTTTAAATCAAACCTCGCCCAACCATAAAAAATCAAGCACCTCCTTTGTAAACTAGCCCTTGGGACATGTTCACCGTACCCAAAATACATTAAAATGATGTATCAAATGACCTCTGTTTTTGATGAAATTGAAACTAAATATGTTTTAGACCAAAAAAAGAAATGGGTTGCCCTTAGAATTTTGAAATTTTAAACTTTTTAGAACACTAATTTTGGCCCTGTCATAGTCAGAAAAAGGATCAATTAACCCATCAAAACCCATCTAGGAGGTGTGAACTGAACAAGTGTGTTACCATATGCACCAAAAAACATTCTACCAAAGGGATTTACAAGATAAGCTCAAAGTTGCAAAGAGGACCTCTGGGGCATATTCACCAAGATGTAAGCCTAGGCTCTATCGACACATTGAAAATATATAAGCAACTTCAAATTAAGGTGCCATCAAAAGGAAAGAGATTTTAACATGCAACCTACAACCAACACACCTATTAAACACATAGAAAAGGGATAAAAATATCTCCACCCAACCATTATAGGATCATCAAGCCATTAAGGGATCTCACCATTACCCCCAAAACAAGAGAACCCTAAAGGATACTTCACATACACTTAGAAAAAACAATACATTTTCCTCATACACACAAGAAATCACAATGTGTGGATGTGACTCAAACACTAGACATGAGAAAAACCTAATGTGATAGGATTTCAAACTGATAATAAAGAGCCTTGTATTCTCAAGATAAACTCCTAAACACTTAGAGTATCCCAATCAATCTCATAGGAATTCTCATAATTTTTGTGTAAAAGAACAACATACAAAACCAAAAGGGTGGAAACACAAAAAAAATTACCTCAAAAAATAAATTTGATAGCCATGGAAGAATTTTAATTATTTATTTCTTTCCACTCATCTTCCATCCTCTCTATTCTCTTTGTATTTTCCAGCTTGTCTCTCCCTATCCGCCAAAATCAACATTTCACCTTTTTTTAAAGAAATATGCAGAAATCCCCATTTCTCATCTCTCATTGTGAGAATGAGACTTGCCACCCTCTTAGTTGATCTTTCACAAAACTCCCTCCATGAAATATACCATTTTTTCCAGCTTTTAAAATGGTAATAAAAGAAGCTTCAAATCTCACACATAATATGATTGTTTCCCTCAAGAAGAATCCTGATCCCTAGTCCAATGATCTAGGACTTTAGGAGACACCAATAAAAGTGAAAATAACATTTTAAATCCTTATTAGACCTTGCATGTACTCAAAGTTAACATAAAAAATACATTACTCATGTGATGTTGGAAAAGGGATCTAGGGTATAAATCACACTTCTTCAAATATCATAGGAGAAAGGACTAAAATTGATCTTAAACATCCACTGGGCTGCTAACCTCAATGGAAGAGATAAAATGGTGGATCAAGTTTTAGTCCTTTATGATGGATGTGTAATGATATGATTAATTTATTATAATTGATTTAATTTGATGATGCAAAGATGTACCTAGGTTAACTATGAAAATACAAAAAATTGACACGATTTCTAGAAATTATAAAATTGACAAACATAAATAGAAGAGGGCAGTCACAAAGGAACCTGGACTTTGAATTTGGGATTGATCTAGCTAGGCAGTGGTGTTGGGTACCCTAGACCAAGAAGAATATATTCAGAATTAGATTTCAGATTCATGTTGCTCCTTACCTATAGGTTCTTCTCTGGAATCAATGTTGAAACCTCGTCTATCAATGATAAAATCTAGTTTCTCTATTTTTTTACTTGTAGGACTTGAATGCTTGAATTAAAAAATAGGTCTTCAATCCTCTCCAAATCTATTTAAGATTTGCAACCTACACATAAGAAAGAGGGGAAAGGGTTGTTCCATATAGAGGCCTGCCTTTAAGTCAGAGCCCATTTTGATATTTTTTCCTCCACAATGGCTATGATGATGTAAAAGAGAGCTTACCCTCAATAAAGGAGAGAATAAATGATAAATAAGTGATAATTTGATCATTACGATAGCTTTCCACTTAGATCCAAGCATTTCTTGATTGACTAAAGTCATTGCACTCATCATCTTCAAGGATAAATTGATACTTGATTTTAAGTCTTGCAAGTGTTAGTACTCACAAAAAAATAGGTATGAAACATAAACAAACTCACATGAAATTATGATGCATTGCTATCATTATGCTTGACTGAAATAATACCACTATAATTTTGCTAATTCTTCTCTTGACTGCTCAATTGCTCAATTTACAATAATAGGATTGCTTCTAAAAATTACTAGGATTTCAAATGATGAAAAGGAATCATATTTATATGCAATTATTTAATTTTCCACAAATTAAATACCAAAAATTGGCAAATGATTTTGAATTTCTAAATGTTAAAATATTGACACTAACATATTTTAAATTAAGCTAAAATAGGCTAGACAAGGCTATTGGGAGCCCTAGCCTAGACCTACTATTTCAAGGTCTTAAGTATTAGAAAATGAATATTAAATATTTATTTCCAATTATATTTCTATTTTTTTGAATATTGTTACAAAATTAGTAGATTAAATACACAATTGGGTCCAAGGACATGAGGTAGAGCTAAAACTAGTTTGAACTTGTCAAGGGTGGCAATTTATGATGCTAAAATTAGCCTTCACTTTAGTGAGTATGAACTTATGCTTAGAATCACTTTAAAGTAGGAATAAGCCAAGAAGGGTTCAATTATCCAACCACTAAGAGATAGGATGACATCAAATCTAGGGGTGTGCTAGCCCCCAAGCTCAAGATCCTATGGCACAATAATTTAGAGATAAAAGAACACACAAATATGAGGTGTATAATACACCATGAAAAACATGAAGTGTACAAATGAAGACACACATGAAATAATTAGCATGATACAAACATATTGAAAACAAAAAGAAAATGAAAATTAAACACACAAAAGACATAAGGAACACATATAACAATCACAATACAAACAAAAACACATAGTACTAAAGAGGATTTGAGTTGGTAAGGAAAAGAGACCTTGTTCTTAAATTTTCTCAAATACCAAACTTTATCTATCAAATATGGTGTTAGACAAAATGGTGCTCTCATAAGGACTAGCAAGTTCCATTATGCTAAACCAAGTGCTCATGAGCTACATAGATCTACTAGCCAGCAAGTTGTGTTATGTTAGGTGTCTATGTAATATAATGGGTTTCACAAGGCTAGCAAGCTATGTTATGCTAGTTGACTCACGAAAAACATGGTTACACTAGAAAGAAAGTTGTGTTATACTAGGTGGCCATTTTAAAAATGCTCAAAAAAATGAATCAACAAGTTGTGTTATGCCAAATTCATGGACTATTTTGCAAATCATGTCTTAAGGAGTGCATAAAAGTTTAATGTCATAGGGGACTATTTAAGATCATAGGGGACAAATCACTTGAGGGGGTGAATAAAATTTTAATGTCACGAGGGACCGTTTAAAATCATAGGGGAAGAATCACCTCAAGGGGTTTATAAAATTTTAATGTCATGGGGGACCATTTAACGTCACAAGGGTTGAATCATCTCAAGGGGTGTATAAAAGTTTAACGTCATAGGGAATGAACCCTAAATCACACCTTTATGGTATTATAAATAAAACCACCACCAAGGGTGCATGCCAATAAATTAATCATTATACTTCAAAGAATACTACTCAATGCATGGGAGGTCACACCTTAAGGAGTATCATATATGACACCACTACTAAAAGAGGAAAAATCATGGAATGAAGGGCCACATCTTAGGGGTATCAAGAATTATACCACTAGTAAGGGGACATTGTCAAAGATTGAGAAAGCCACACTTTAGGACATATCCTATGTGATATTACCACTAAAAGGGATAGCACGTGAGATACAAGGCCAAATTTTAGGGGATATCATGTACATAATAACACAACAAAAGGGGTCATATGGCTTAAACTCTTATCTAATATTCTAATAGATGGGGGAGCATGCCACCCTTAAAATGTTAGTTTACTCGCTACACTAATATTTTAAGGAGATAATGAATGAAGAGGGAATGGCTTATAAAGGATACACACCTCATGAGATCAACTATCCTTTCCCCCCAAGTGTAAGGACAAGAACAACCATATATGGATATTATTGTGTTTCTCCCCATTAATAAGATAAGGTTGCATCAAATGATTTTGTGCCCTCATGCATGGAAATGGGCATCATATGATACTAAAACTGCCACATAACAAGGAGCAACACCATAGTTATTAATTTATTATTTTATATGGATCCACATCAATATTATTTTATTCTATTCCAGTGATGGATAACCTTGGTTGCTTAGCCATTCAAAGGACTGCAATGAAGAGAGTTTCTAATGAAGAATAGGTAGGTAACAGTTAGACCAACCTCATAGTATGGTTTTGGCATACCATGATGTGGAAATGGTATACTTGACACTATTGAGTTGAGGGTGGACCCTTAGTGTAGTATGGGATACACCAAATTCTCTTCCCAATTATTTGATTATGCAAAATACTAGAGAAAATGATGGGACCCATGGTGTATTGTGCAATGCACTAACATTCCTTTTCTACTTGGGATGCACTAAGGGCATGTGTGTATTAGCCAACGTGAATGTGTTTTTTGGACATAGTTGTGATGTGATGTATATATGAGCCTGTTAGTAATGTACTTGTGATGTATGTTGGAGCTAGTCACAATTGTGATGTGATGTGCATACGAGTTCATCACTAATGTACTTGTGATGTATGTATGAGCTAGTCATTGTGTACACTAATCTTGTGTATATGTTATGTACACCCAAGTCCCTCCCTATAGGAATTGAAGAATTATGGAATAATATAACTATGTGTGTTTGTGTATATTTGTACACTATGGATTGGTTATGTTTGGTGGTACCAACATTTGATGGTAAATAGTATCATCAAGAATGAACCCTCGAGGCTTAGGTCTAGTTCTAGGAACGACCTTAACCTTGGGAGCTTACCACTCCTATATGTAACCATGTAAGTGGAAAAGTAGATTTTGGAAGTTAGCACCTCTAAACTACATGGATGATGCTCAGTCGATTAAGTTTGGTATTTATTTTGAATTGAGTTGGTACTTGTTGAAAAACAAAAAACAAAAAAGTTGGTAGCAACCAAGGGGTGATCGTTACACATTTCTTAGCATTAATGGTTGTCTCCCAACTTGATTAATGCTCCTTCCTTTCCTATTTTTTGGGTGAAATTACCACAACCCTTCCATCATTCTCACAAATTTTTGTTATGCATATATTTTTTTAAATTCTAATGGTATTACTAAAAATGAATGTTTATGTACATATGTTAATATTTATAGATATTACTATTATTCTTGTGACGTATATTTATTTTGTATGTATATATTTTATTTTAATAACTTAGTGGTAGGTTTTGTGAAAGGATTCAATCCTTGAAATATAGTTATCAACACTCAATCAATAGTATCTAGTGGATGAACTAGCCTTCTACCAATAAATTCTTGTAGAATGTCTAAGAATTGAAATTGTATAATCAATTATCAGTCCCAGTGTAGTAATTGACAAGGAGTTAGGGTCACAACATGAGTCTTAATGAGGTACTTATAGTCATGTAATCTTTTTACTTGTGATTTGAACTAAAAAATATAAAAGTAGGGTTACATGGCATGAAAATCATTCTTAGGATAAAGTTTTTAAGTTTGTATTGGTGCACCCTTGAACATGCAAAACAATTCAATTTTTCAGACACATATGTCATCATAAGAGTATTAATAACCAATTAGTCTTAGAGATAAGACATTTAAGTAAAACTATTTCTTCAACTAATATGGAAATCAATTAGTTTACAACATTTTTAGTCATGATAGATGTCAGCTAGAATACATTTCATTTCCTTTGAAATAGGAATCTGAGAGAAGTATAAATATTTTAGTTTAGTGCAGCAGAGAGCATAGAAGCATTTGACTGCAAATCTCTTGAATTTTGTGAAGCTAAGAATATTCTTGACCAATTCTACAAGATCGTTGGTGTTTATGTGCATAGAATTCTGTATTGATGGTCGTTTGCTGTTTACGTTCTGTGCATTACCTTGCTGGTGTTCACTATTTTTCTTAAAACCTTCAGTAGAATGGCTGGATTTCATAGTTTCGACGGCTCCAAGCTCAATCCAATTGAAGAGGCTTTGCTTATTCTCAATACTCCAATCGAAGATCTGTTTCTTACTCCTCATTCTGTAGGAGAGGAATTTGAGAGAATTAGTACTACAGAATTTCGTAGCTTTGACGGCTCCAGATTCAGTCCAGTTGAAGAGGCTTTGCTTGTTCTTAGCACTCCAGTTGACGATTTGTTCATTTCTCCAGTTTCTGCTTCCAAGGGTGTGGATAGGAAATTAAAGGTAAGCTTTCAACTGCAGGAATTGTTTTATATCTGGTTTTACAAAATGTACAAGGATTTGCTTTATGAATGTCAATCCAAGCTCTGACTGTTTTCATTTTTCCTCTTTTTCTAAGACGTTCTAATTTGAGTTTTTCTATAATTTTAGCTGCAAAGAGAACTGCTAGACATCAAAGCACAGATTAAGGAGCTGGGATGGTTATTGGAGGTGAGCTTCAGTCCTTTAAATATGATTTTATATAATTTCTTTTTTACTTGCGACTTGATAATTGATATCCCCTGCTTTGATATTCCAGAGTTCCCTAAGGAGAACAGAGGCATTGCTACCAAAGTTCGCAAATCAGAATTTGGTAATGGCATGTTAAAAGACATGTAATCTGCACATTTGTATCATCAAATATAAGACCCCTTCATGATGTTACTTCTCAGTCGATCTTGAAGCAAAAATAATGCAAATGGATGAAGCAATCCTTCAAATGTAAAGCATTGTAGAAGAAAAACCTTTGGCTAGGCATTGACAATGATCACTGAATAAGCCATGAAGATTTGGAGAGAGTTGTAAGAGTTTTTTAAGAGGGAATTTTTTTTTTCTTTCCAAAATTCATATTAAGAAGAGAACCTAAAGAAAAATTAATCCTTGGTTTCAGACTCCGTTGAATAAATCCTATGAATACAATACTACTAAGGAACATGGTGAAGAACTGTATTATAAATTAGTGTTAAGACTTCAAGTAAAGAGCTTGTTGAGCCTCCAACCATCTGAACTATAGATAAGCTCTTTACATATCATGTCTAATACCCATATTTGTGTCCTTTGTATAAATATCTGATGCATCAATTAAAAAATTAATTGGAAGAAGCTTATTTATGTTAATGCCTACAAGGCATAGTAGATCAATAGCCTTGACACACCATTCAAATTATATCTCATGTTGAGCTAGTTGCACATGTGAGGGATAAGTGTTTTACACCTTGCTAAGTACACAACCTATTCTTCTTTTCTCTTTTATCCACCTTTTTATGTTACTAAAGAAACACTCAATGCTTAAATTCATAGAGATACTCTTGATTGTCCCTTCCCTCTTCACTCCTCACTAGAGTGAACTCCAAAATATCAAGTATAATTGTTGAATCATCATATGACTTGATATACCTTCAATATGGGTTAGAAAATTCTTTACACTATAATTCCATTTACCAAATAGTATAACTTAGTATTCAACATAACCCATGATTATGTCCTATTGGATAAGGTTTAATGAATAATAGTTGTAGGGTTAATCAACACCATGTCTAATTTTTTTATGCAACATAGATTTAATGTCAAACACCAATTGATGGCTAATCGTACATTGTAAAAACTATTATTATGTCAATTTTTATCTCATGTTAATTAAATTAAATCTTTAAGTTATATCTAATGTAATATACATTCATGCAAAAGTAACTCCTTACATAACTAAGCCAAGAAATTTTTTGTGCTCCTAAACCCTACTAGTGAAGTTGGTAGTTCTAGTATCACTTAAACCCTATTAACTCTTAAGAGTAATAATAATTAAGGTTTAGTTTTCTAATACAAACTTGATTTGGAAGGAGAATATCAAGAAGGTTTCTATATGTATATTGATATGTACTATATTATCTTTCCTACTAACCCGAACCCTCCTAATCAAAATTCAACATACATGCAAATAATTTTAGTAATTGTAGAAGCAATATGCTAAGATACTAGCCATATAATATGTTACTTGATATTATTAATAAATATATGTTATTAAACAAAACTTTGTATCATATACTATTGTCCTATAACTTTTGTTAGCAAATAAAAAAGAAATTGTATTATGGTGCTTAAAAATAACATCCTTAGGATGCACACACCATATAAACTATAGTGAATTATTCAACTAGAAGGAAGTATCCCTATCTCAATCAACTACACTTGAAAATATCATTATCTTCTAGTTCAATGATATCAATATTCTCAATATTTACTAATCTCTAGCATCTTTTCCACTTAGCCATCAAGGATAACATATAATAGTTAACCTAGTAACAAGATACTAAAATATAAATATTAAAAATAGTATATAGTTAATGCATCCCAATATAGTAGCCATGGACTAAAATTTATGGATGCCAAGATATAGTATATAGTGATATACTAGGTATAATCATGTAGTGTAGAAAACTGTCGTCATGTACATTTTCACACTTAATTGGAGGAAGATTAATGTTTAAATGAACTTAAGGTTGCCTTAATCTAGTGATTGTGATGTGTTGTACACATCCACATTGGATTTAGGGCCCATTTAAGCTAAATAAACCTAACGCTACCCTAATTTGATGTTGTAAAGTGTATTTATTCACACATTCACATTAAATTTTGGAGGCTTGTAAACTAAATTGACCTAATCTAGTGTTGTAATGTGTTGTACACGTTCACATGGGATTTTGAGCCCTTCTAAGCTAAGTAGACCTAATTTTACCTTAATTTAATGTTGTAAAATGTATTTATTTACACTTTCACATTTATTTTTGGGCCCCCTTGCATTTATGACCTTTATATCATCATTGTGGGCCCTAAGGCCCTATATTACTTCATCCCAGGAATATTTCAATTAAAATTCTGACTCCCAACACTTGAGCAATCAAAATAGGCCTTGTGGGATCCATACCACGACCTTGAGTGTGTGATTCCACCAAGGTGGAGACCAGCCTGCGATAGATGAAGTGTGAGTCCAATGGTGGGACCATACCACGATAGATGAGTGTGAGTCCATTTGAAAGCCTATTTTTAAGGTTTTGAGAGAAGCTTAGGAGTTTTAAGTTTAAAATTTTATAGATATTAGAAGCTATTGGGATCAATTAACGAGATATTAGATGGATTAACTATATAAATGGGGTCTCAAATCAATATTTAACATAAGCTTACATGATATCAAGGCAAGCACTCAAGAGTTAAGCATTCCAAGACTTTATAAGATCATCAAGAGAGCATTCAAGATCATTTTTAGGCATTCAAGGGAATAATACTTCATCAATTGTTGTAGAAATTCAAGATCCATCATAATGTCAAGATATCGAGCATCAAACATGTTTTTGAGCTAGTGTTGTGATGTAGCATTGAAGATCCAAGATCAAGCATTGTTCTACACCTATTGTCAAAATCAAGATCTACATCCTTCATGGCCATTTCATTTTGAGTTGGACATTTACAAGAAATTATTCAAGGTATCATTGTCCATGATTCATGTTCTTTGCTTCATGTTTCATGCATTCATTTCATTATCTCATCATTTGGTTTAATCACCCACTAGGGTTTTGACAAAGGCAAACCCTGAGTTTGACAAAGGCAAACCCCTATTCTCTAACAATCAACTCTCTCTCTCTCTCTCTTTGTGTGATTGTAGATCTAGGTGCCTTGGAGCATGAAGGACCTTTGAAGATTAGGTTACAAGCTTGGAGAAAGTTGTTGGAATTGTCCCCTCATTTACAAGGTTATAATCTTTGCTAAAAAGTCACTGAAAGCCCCAAAATTAGGGTTTCAGATCCAAAAACAAAGGGGAACAAAAAGAGAATCCATTGAAGACCAGATCCAGACTTTAAAGTTCTAGAAAACCCTAACTAGATTCATACGCCAGTCCTGGCGTATGAGTCCCAGTTTAGGTCATTTTTTTTCAGATTTTAGCAATATTTTGGATACCCTTTTTCCAGAAACCAATTCTTGCATAGAAATCCAGATCTGGGACTGATATGTTGGAAAGAGACACTAAAAATTTCATTTGGTGTTGTCATTGATGGCAACCCTAGTCAGTGATTCGATCTGCACTTCAATAGTTGCTTATACCGGATGTCAGATTGAAGTTTTTTGTTAAACTGTCAAGTTAGAATAGAGCATCTGACAGAGTTAATATGTATATCAATTCATATACAATTTATGTTACCATTTTGAGTTGTGGATATTAGGGAAGGTCATTCGATGTATGATCTATCTTTTCCTTGAATTATAGTGCCTCATATTAATTCGTGTGCAAGTTAGAAGATCCAGTTGATTGATTTTTTATCTATCAATGCGAGAAAGCCGACTAAGTGAATATAACATGTTGTGGATATTCAAGGAGTAATTGTTTGAAGTTTTTTGTACTCGAGCATGTTTTTTTGGGTCATCACTATGTTGTGGCCGACTTTGGTTGATTCACATTGCAAATAGTTTATTGATTTGGGCCGACGGTTTGTAAATAATTTATGTTTTATTGAAGACAACATGTGGTTGATTAAATATTTAGTTGCAAATATATATAAGCGATCATTTATATCATTTGGATGTATGTATGAAGTTTGTTGATGTATGTTGTGAAAGTTAGAAGGATTGTAAAGCGATTGTGCGTAGTTTCACTTTCGTAGAGCAAAGATTTATGATCTGACTTTAAGGCAGTTAGAGTTTCAAGAGCAGAAGAGCAAAATCAGTCAGAGTGCAAAGAATGTTGCAAATGAGCCTAATCGAAACTATAATCTGGCATTAGTAGATGCTGCTCTCTGAGTTCAAATCCTTTGGATGTAATCCAAATCCTTTTGTAAGACAGTGAGTCTTCATTTTGTATTTGAGCAGTGAACTCTAGGCAATGTGCCTGAATGCATGTCCATTCCTTTTGTAAACACTTACTTTTGAGTATACTCATATTGTGGATTGGCCTTCCACCTTGGTTTTTCCCCTAACAGGGTTTCACATAAAATCGCTTGTGTTATGGTGGTATGGTTGAGTTGCTTTGTGTTATTACATCTTGATTTTTGGTTGATGCGCTATAAGTGGTTTAAAGATGAGATTAATAAGGCCAAATATTTTAGAACAGCGATTCACCCTCTCAGTGTTCCTTGATTCCAACAATTGGTATCAAAGCCTAGTTCCTTAGAAGAAGTATAACAGCTTGGGGAAGATCTTGGAAAGAAATTCAATGGATTCAAGTAGTCTTCAATGAAAATTTTTGGTGACCCTAGATGATCTTGATCAATCAAATATGAAGTTAGGGAATTGCGGAGGAAAACCTCTCCACAGTGTTGAAAATTAATTCAATCATTGAAAGATACAAAATCAGCGAGTCCGGGGGAAAGAAAAGGAACTCTATAGTCCAGATCAAAGCATAAATAAAGTAAAAGCATGGAAGATGATCACCTAAGTTAATCCTTGAAGGGAAAGATAGAAGAATGTGAAAAGCTCACCAGAGATAATGCTATCCTAAAGCATGAGATGGAATCTATTGTGATGGGGATGACAAATTGAAGACATAAGAAGAATAGAGAGAATCTTGCTCATTCCTTTAAAAGAAATCTAAAGAATCACCGGTCGAATTATTGATGGATTGATTAGCGAACTTGAATTTGAACAATCTATAAATAATGGGAGCCCATATTGACTAGTGGAGAGACCCGGTAGTTGAGTGAACCCGTGATGGTGGCGGTGAAGAGGTGGTGGCGGAGAGATGGGCAACCACTTAATGGCGATGGTGGTGCTTGATTTCTTTTTATAATTGGAGGCAGCCGGTTTAAAAACACATGCAATTTTTTGAAAGGTGAGCAGGAGGCGTATGACCTCCTTGGCAAATTATTTTGCCGGCTCTTTCACCAAAATTGACAAAATGAAAGTCTTGGGGTTTGGCCACTACGAAGATGCAATGGTGACCTCTATTTGTGCCCAAATGCTCACGAAAATTCGACTACCTCAAAGCTGCAAAATCTCAACTTGGAAACCCTCACAGATCTGGAAAATGGTGACCAAAATCTGCAAAATAAAAGCCAATCTTGACTTTTTCCAGAGCTCTAAATCCAATGGTGAAGCCCAATCTGATCCAAGACGCTGCATAGATGAACTCAAGGCATGAAACCCTCGAGGAGTCCCGACGAACTCTGATGATTTTCTAAAAGTATGAAGAGTACGTAAATCAAAACTTTGATACATATTAGAAACCAAGATTAGATTTTAAATTAAAACCTTTGTGAGGAGAAAAATGAAAAGCTATTGCAAAGAAATAATGCGGAATAATATTATTGAGATTCATGAATTACATGGGATGATTTATTTTTATAAAGAAAGGGTATGCATAGCCTAATCTTATCTTGAGCAACAAGATAGCTCAATAAGATAAGGATAAGGAATAATTAACTTTAGAATTAAATACCTAAGTAAAGTTATGCAAGTGTAATTAAATAATGAATTACACTAAAAATGTTAAAATGCAAAATGTAGCAGACTTGTGGATTGCACATGGGGAAAGGAATAAAGGTTGAGAAAAGTGTAGATTGACAATAATAGAAGACAAAATTGGAAGGGGCATGCTCTGCATAGAGAACAACATAGCTAAATTCAAGAATTCGATAAGTGAGGTATGCAAAGAGGATAGAAGAGACTCTAAGCTGCTAGTAGAGAATAAATAGCATATTGTTTATTGTAGAAAGAGGTGGTGCTAGGTTGAAATAGCCAATGAAAAAGAAATACATATAAATTGAACTAAAGGTAGAGAGGAGTTGTGGTAAATTTAATTGCATTGATGTAGAGAGGGGTGTGGGAAATAACGTATATGTGTGTAGGCCAAACTAAATAAAGGTCACACCATATATAGAAGAATAGAGAATTCATGCCTGATAATGAGTAACATGGGATTTGAAGAAAAAAAATTTGCAGATTGTAATTGGTTGTAGATGGTAAATATTGTTTTCATGGAATAAGAAATCAATTTAAAAACCTTGAATTGCTTTGAAAAGTTTTTGTTATTGAAATTGTTATCAAATTGATATTTCTTTTTTGAAATCTTGATTTGGTTATTTTTATTTAATGTCTGTGAAATTATTTGTGATCTGCAATTTTGTGTGAGTTGGATTGTGATAGTGGAAGAGAGATTTATCCTCTTGCATCACACATGATTTCTTTACAACCAGGGATGCTCCTACATCAAACACTTGAGGTTGGAAGAAAAATGAGTCCCTCACTTTCCAAAGGATAAAGGAAAACCAAAGTGGTCCACCTCAGCCTGAGAAATCCATGATGAATCCTCCACTGATTTGTCTTTCCACTTTACCAGATACTCCTTGTATTGCTTTTTTTTAGTGTTCCTTCCAATTTTAATATCCAAGATCTACTCAATATGCTCTAGTGGTTGATGTGGTAATTTCTCCTCTAATCATAGTTCTTTATTATTCCCACTTATTTGTCATTCATGGTACTCATAGATGTCTGCAACATTGAAAATATGTGATATACCAGGTGTCTCCAATAACTCCACTTCATATACATTTCCTAAATCAAACTTCTTGAGAATCTTACATGGTCCAATCTTCCTCATCTTCATCTTATTGTTGTAATGGAGTAAATTTTCACCCCTAGGAAAATTCCCCATTTACATCTCCCCTACTTTAGAAAATAAAAATTTGATGATCCAAATCCACATCCACCACCCTTCTCCATCCACTTGGAGGCTCATTTCCACTTTAGTGGAGGAATCCTATTAGGGATGTAAACGCATTTACCGGATGTCCATGCACCGCACTACTGCCCTAATAAGATTCCTACTTCCTGCCTTTGGAATCCATAGAGGTGTTACATTTCTCGATTGGTGATGAACTGTAACATCTCTACCTCCCTTGACCATCAAGAAACAGGTATTTTTCCTCCTTTTGCTTATTCAAATGCTCTATCTTTTTCATTCCTTCACACTCTCTTGATTCTACATCATCCTACAACATACTTTCAACTTCATTCTCACACTTCCAATCTCTCACTTCACTCTATTGTAGCTGCAAGCTGCTACTTTCTTCGTTCCTCCACTTCATTTGTTGTGATAGTATTGTTAAATTGGAGAACTTTCAAGCTCACCCCTTCCTCTACTTTCCTTGAGAGCATGTATCTATGAAGGTGATATCTTCCATTGTCACTTGATTTATCATCATTGTATTTACATAGTAGCATATTGTTATTTGTGTTCTTGCTTGGAACCTCTATATCCATACATATCTTCATTATTTTCTATACTAGTTGCTATCTTGTTATCCATGGAGGTGGAAACACCAAAGCAAGGGACTGACTGAGGCAGTCTTCTAAAAATAGCCTCAACATTTTCCTTGGTCTTTTGTGTGTAGGTGTTCTTTCATAGAGCTCTTCGAGTATTCGACTCTCGAGTAGAAAGGTCCATTTTTCTTACCTTCTCTTTGTAAATTCAAACTTAGTTTAGAGGTAGTATTCTTGTTGTACTTTATTTCCACAACTTTTCAAATATTCTATCGTAGAGTAAAACCTTAACAATAAGGTAGTTAGTTAATTTTTTGGTGTTTTAATTTGTTCTAAGGACTCTATGTCCATATAGACGCTGACATCGATCGAAGATTCCAATATTCTGCATTAGTGTCCGTAGTCTGCACTATGATCCTCAGACAATAAGTTACTTGGGTAGTGGATTGAACTCTTAAAATCAGCTCTCTTGACACCGTGAAACATTTCGTTTAGTAGAAGGACAATAGCACCCAGATTGCTCTTTCTTTTCAACCTTAACATCTTAACCTTTTCAATTCATTTACCAAAGCTTGAGGTAGTTTAGGGTAGCCTATTGTTTAGGAATCTCATGTGACCTGGAGTCATGAAGCAGTTGTTCCCCCTTCTCTACATTTTGGTGAACCTGATGTGAACTATTTTGAGTTCATCCCTTGGTATCGAAGGACCTTCTCTATTTCCCTAGGTGTTTGTTAGGTTCATGTGTTGTAGGGAGTATAACCTTGCAACCTAATATATGACCCCTAGTTGCATAGCTAGAATGGTCTCTAGATATTTAGGAATGTAGTTTGGATAGGTCACTATTGGATGTATGAACCTTTGGAGTCTACTGAGTTTGTTGCTCTTGTGTACGTAAATATGGTTTCATTCACACTTAATTCCACTCACTCAACATATATTTCACATTGCATGACCTACCTATGAACAAAAAGTCTTTCTCTTTGTAAATTCCTACTTGCATCAATGGGAGCATCATAATTGGTGTCCTAGTTGACCTTGTGAGTTGTGTGAACATTATAATGGAGGATGTTTTTCTAATAAATTTTCTACATAGGGAGGAATATGAGGATTCAAAGACCACCATACATACACATCATGAACTCTCGGTCCCTCCCTTTGGTTACATCACCCTCTCAATCTTGGTATAGCCTAGGGCCATAGATACCTTTTTGATATCATCTCGAAGTTGGATTTGTTTAGAGTGATATCACTAGTGTTGCATGGGGGCTACTCATTAGATCACTTTAGGTTCACGTTGGTCATTTCGTTTCCCCCAAGGATAGAATTTTTGTATCACACCTATGTCAAGTACAAGACCAAGGACATAATGCTGAAGGTGACCTATTGTGCATCCCGCTACACCATCTCTACCTGCTTCCTCTTCTCAATAAAAGGGGAAAGGGAATATTGCTCGTAGCCAACCTCTTCTTTTGTTACTCTATTTTCTTCCACTTCTCACTCTGTTGTGGTGCCTTCCACTCTTGTTCCCATGCTTACCATGGGGAGCCTGATAGTGACCACTTGGTAAAAAGACTAATGTCAAGTGTTTGAGCTACCCGTCTTTCCCATAGTTCCTAGACCCATTTTCTATGGTAAAGGGAAGGGCCCTCATGGATTTTCCCCTATGTATCGGCTTCCACAACCTCCTATCACTCTTGCCACTCAAGCAGTGAATGGGAAGAGGCCCACTACTTAGGCACTTGTGTCTGCTTCTCTGCCTGATGTTTTCACTCTTGTGCTTCCTACTCTTACTCCCATTGAGGAGATTTCCCTTCCACTAAAAATGGTTGTGGAGGACACACCTATGGCAGAATAGGAGCCTCTCATTCCTTCTCAAGAAACAACTTCTAGTTCCTAGAGATGACAAAACTAACTTGCACATGAGCATACACATTTGAGAAAGGCTCTGACTGCTGAACAGGTTTCCTTGTAGAAGATAGAAGGGGAGCCAACAAATCTTTTTTTGACATCTCCTGCTATGCCTCCTTCTTCTTCTCTTTCCACTTCAGTTACCCTTGCCTGATTTTTTCTTTTAGCTCCCCCATGAACGCTGATGACCCTCACCATAAGAGGGTGTAGGTGTTCATCTCTCCCTCAGTACATCCCCCTATTTTGATGTCCCTTCTGAACATCCCTCCAATTTCTCGGCCTGTGGACATGCCAAGCACCACCATGGTGTTTATTGCAGTTCTCTCCTCTTCCTCCTTTCCTTTTGCTTCTTTTGTGGGGATTTGACATCCTCCACTAAAGTATAAGTCAAAGGATGACTTCACTCACAGTGAAGGTTAGAAGAAGGGATCACTTTCTTTGAAGGGGAGTTATTTAGCTTGCATCATCCTTATGATAAATGCTACCTTGACATCTCTTAAGTTTGTCACCATCTCTCTTAATAAGTTCGATGGTGGATCTCAGGAACCTCCTTCCTCTCCCACTCGGTTAACACATAGAACTCCTATTAATTGCATGTTTAACTCGATGGATGATTTCCTAGCTCTATCAACGATCTTTGTAAAATTTATGACTTTCACCTCACAAGAGCTCGGTGAAGAAGACCTTTAGGGGCCTTCTTCCTTGGCCCTTTCCATAGGTGAGTTGGAGGGTTCCCCCCTCACTATCCCACCCTTGTAGTCTAGTCTGACCTCCCCATATAATGATCTAGATTGGGATAATGATGACCTCCTAGTTGATGAGGACTACGAGATTACCTCTTCTTTATCTATAGATTAGATTTGTGTGTGTGTTGTGTTTCCCCTGTGCTTATTTTTATGTGTTCCTAGAAGACCCTTGTCACCCTTGTAGGTGCTTGGATAAAGGAGTGAAATTGTGTCATAGAATTCCTCTGTGTTTTTTCATTCTTCTATATGTTGTAACTTGATTTTTGACAATTGGGGATGATGCAAAATGTTGGGGGAATTTAGGCCTCCCTTCCATGTTGACCCAATTTTTTAATTTTATTTTATCTTCACGTGCTCTTCTTTAGTTTTGGGAACTTTTGGGATTGATGATATTTGTTCACATATATATTACGAGTTCCCTATAAGAACTGATCTAACCTTGAATTCCCTAATCCCCCTATTCCTTAATTTCCTCGTCTCTGTTTGTTTCTTGGTTTTTTTTCTTTCTTCTCCTTTTTCTTGCTTTGTGATGTTGTGGTGCTTATGTGTTATCCCTCGCATGTGTGACAACATTTCCATGCTTACATCTCATTATGTCTCATGGGCCACACATCACTCTCTTTTCTTTCTTTCCTTGGGATGCAATGTGCTCCTTTGTGTTGCACACACTATCCTAATGGGGGATAATACTATGATTTTGAATAAGATGAATTTGGTATCCAATGAATCCCTAACTGAAAATTTTGCATTTTTCAAAAATGGCATCCTTAAACAAGGATCCCCTCAATGAATTTTTTTTCTTTTAAAAATGAATTGGTAGCAAAAAAATTAGAAAAATTTCCTTTGATAAGGCCATTCTTTTTATTGGATTCCTTGATGACAAGATCATTTGCGAAAAAAATTATGCTTTTGAATTGGAGTGTCCCTTTGAACGAGCCTCTTGCTATCTTGAAGGGTTCCTGAGGAACCCCTTTGAAAGCTTCTTGTTCAATTTCTTGTTCTATGATATGTGTTCTTGTTTGCATGATGTTTTCTATCTGACATGTTCTACCTATAGCTTAACATATTGCTTTATAGGACCGAGCACTTGTGAAGCCACTCTCACAATCAAGATTCTAGGACTTAGCACCTCATCAAGCTTTCCTTGTAGGACCAAGCACCTATAAGGACCAATCAGACTCTATGGAGCCTTTCATTTCTAGCCCCCTAGGACCAAGAACCTGTGGTGTCCCCTTTGTAGGACTGAGCACCTATAAAGTGCTTTTCTTTTGCAGGACCAAGCAACTCTAGAACCTTTGTTCACTTTTCTATGGGATAGAGCACCCATGGAGCTAATTATGTAGGACCGAGCATTTGTAGAACCTTTGTTCACCTTCTTCCTAGGATCGAGCACCCATGGATCAAATTCTATAGGACTGGTTGCCTATAGAGCTTTTGTTCACCTCCCACATGACCGAGTACCTATGGAGCCACCTCTCTCTCCTACATGTCCAAGCATGTCAGATTGTGGTCTACTTCCTTGACAGTTTAGGCATACGCTCTTCATCTTTTTTCTTCTTTACCTCACGTTCGTTGACACATAGGCTGACTAAAGTGGGGGAAAATATAATGGAGAAAATTTGCACCCCTAGGAAAATTCCCCATTTACATCACCCCTACATTATAAAACAAAAATTTGATGATGAAAATCCACATCCATAACCTTTCTCCATCCACTTGGAAGCTTGTTCCCGTGTCGGTGGAGGAATCTTGTTAGGGACACACATGCCACACAAATGTTCATGTGTCATGCTACTATCCCGATAGGATTATTTCCTTTGGAATCCACAAAGACGTTACGTTTCTCCATTAGCGATGAGTTGCAACATCTCTACCTCTCTTGATTGTCAAGAAATGGGTCATTTTCCACCTTTTGGTCATACAAATGCTCTACCTTTTTATTCCTTCACTCTCTCTTGATTCTACATCATCCTACTACAAACTTTCAGATTCATTCTCATACTCCCAAGTTCTCACTTAACTCCATTATAGCTGCAAGATGTTGCTTTCTTGGATCCTCCACTTCATTTTTTGTAACTGTGTTGTTATTGGAGAACTTGCAACTCACCCATTCCTCTACTTGTCTTGAGAGCATGTAGTTGTGAAGGTGATATATTCCATCGTCACTTGCTTTTGCATTATTTTATTTACAAAGTAGCATATTGTTGTTTGTGTTCTTTCTTGACACCTCTATTTCCATACATCTATTTATCATTTTCTATACTCATTGCTATGTGGTTGTTTATGGAGGTGGAAACACCAAAGCAGGGGACTAATTAAAACATTCCTCTAAAAACAACCCCAACATTTTCCTTGGTTTTGTGTGTGTAGGTGTTCTTGTTTGGAGCTCTTTGAGTATTCAAATCTCGAGTAGAAAGGTCCATTTTTCTTACCTTTTCTTTGTAAATTCTAGCTTAGTTTATAGGTAGTATTCTTATTTTTGTACTTCATTTCTACACATTTTATAATATTCTATCATAGTATAAAACCTTAGCAGTTAGGTAGTTAGTTGTTTTTTTGTCATTTTAATCTATTCCTAGGACTCTTTGTTTGTATGGATTCCAATGCCCATCTGAGATGTCAATGCGCCACATTGGAGTCCTTATTCCACACTTTTGTCCTCAAATACATTTGGGCAATGGATTGAACTCTCAAAATCAACTCTCCTAACCCCATGAAAGATTCAGTTTAGCAGAAGGATGGTAGCATACATATTGCTCTTCCTTTTCAACCTTAACATCTTAACCTTTTCAATTCATTTAGAAAAGCTTGAGGTAGTTTAGGGAAGCCTATTATTTAGGACTATATCTTTTGACCTCGAGTCCCGAAGCAGTCGATCCCCTTTCTCTACAATTGTATGTTCCTACTAGAAATATTTCCTTCCTGAGATATACTTGTAATGTCACAAAATTGTACCCTAGGGGAAATTTCAAATTTACACATTTAGCCTTGCATTTATTACACCTAAGCACATTTATGAGAAGAACCTCATGGGTCAAAATTTCATGATTCCAGCTCCACGAGGACAAAAAATGAAGCAACAATAGTCTACCATCTCATTTCCCAAAATTTGATGAGTTGGACGCCAATGTGGTGTGTGGACATCTACACGACGCACTAGCATCCACCTAGTTTTCTAAGATTTGAAATACGAATCTTGGAATCTTGACACATGACATGTGCCCTTGCAGTTAGAATTCCAAGTGTAACAACTCCTCCCACCTCTTACAGCAACAAAATTCTCTCTTTGCTATGATTTTTGGGGTTCCTTCTCTTTATGAAACTTCAATTTTTTGATCTCACTCCATTGTCTAGCTCGTGCTTTTTCAATCTTTCTTTTACAACAAAGCTCTGTCGAACTGAGGTCCCTCCAATAGCCAAATCTCTCTTGCAAGCATTCAATAGTATGTCTATGTGTTCAAGAGGGGATTGAGGACTGTTGGTAATGCTCTCTTGTTCTTATCTATTTGTGAATAGATTAATTTGTTCACTTTGCTAATTTATGGGATGGGTTCTCCTCCTTGAGTGAGGATTTGTTTGACCACTCCTTATTTTTTCACTTTTTCTACTTTTCCTATCTATTTGGCTATTTGTGGAGGTGGGAACACCAAAGAGGGATTTGAATGCGACAAGCCCTAAAATAGCCCCAAAAATTTTCCTCGCTTGTCTTGTGTGCAGGTTGACAAAGTGAATCTTGGGGAAATCTTTTGATGTAGAGGAAGGGCTTAATCAAGATAAACAAAACTGATACATTCATACAATGGCTCAATAGTTGTCATGGCTAGACTCATCCTAGTTTCCCTTAGTTGCTAGTGAATACATATTCTTCAAGCCCCAATTCAAACATACCCAAACTTGACTGTTCTTTCTCAGTCTCAACATATTTTAATGGCTTACAAACATTCACCCCACAAAACAAATCAATAACACTAATTCCATTTTGATGATCCTTCATTGCCTAGGCCAAAACATGCCCTTTTAGGCCCTTTACAAGTATAGACTAACAAATTTGTCTCCACCTACCAAAAATAGGTTTTTCAAACCTTCTACATAATGAAAAGAACTTATCACAACAATATCACTATTGTAATAACAATAAAAAACCAACATTTTCTCATAAACTCTCATGAAACTTGGTTCTTGGACTGTTTTTCAGGGTTTAGAGACCGGACTAGTGAAGAATAATTTGTGCAAATCAAATAATTAGGCACTTCACTTTTGAATAGTTGTAGATAACATGAAAACAAATTTTTCTACCAATTTTTATAATTTTTCACTATGGAAAAAGAGAGTTATTGCAAAAATATGCCTACTAGAAGCCCTAGGCAGGGTTTTGACCTCCAGTCACTAAAAATGTGATAACTCTCACCAAACTCAATGAAAATTGTGCAAAAAAATATATTTAGAAAGGTTATTCTATCTATCAACTTCTCCAATTGGTTTCATGGCTCCATCATTCTGTATATGTTTGTACTAACACATTTTCTTTTTGTAGAATAGTAAAAATCTAGAATTGGCAATCATTAATAGGATCATAACTTTCCCAAAACATAATGGAATTTCATGAAACAAAAATCAAATGAAAACTAACTCAATAGTATAACATATTTAATCATTTTCAGATCAAAATAAGGCTATACATATCTGTACAATGCAAGAGATCTATAGAAAACATTGGAAAATCCCAAGAAAAGAGAAGCTTCATTCACAAAATGTCTCAAAATATTCCAATCCAACCCTCAAAATGAGTTGGAGGTACATATTTATACCCAAAAAAACTTCCCCAATTTTCCAACCAACCCTTTAACCAATTTGTTAACCAAAATGACATTTTTACACTTTTTGCAAAGTTGCTTGATAACTTTTCGACAACATTGTGCAACTTTTACATCTTTTTATCCAAATGACCCCAGACTTTCAAAAATGACTCCAAATGATCATTAATGGTCCAAAATTGCCTTATTGACATCAAAAAACTCAAAACAAGACAAAAACTCAAAAATTGATCTCATGTGCATGAGGGTGCCCCTACACCAAACTTCGAAGGGGAAGAAAACTCAAGTCCACTTGAGTGTAGGACTACAAAAGGTGTGGCTATCATGTCTTTGTTCTAAAACCAACTATTAGATTCATTTTTATCTTTTTCTTTCCTATCATGTATGGATTTGGCTGGTGTGGTTACAATGATGCCACCTTTAGGTGAACTTTCCATTATTATCCCTTTGTCTTCTTGAAGTTCATTCCATGTCACCATGTGTGCTTCATATGTGACTGTCTAAATTTGTAAATATATTGTCTTCATTGCTTTTTCATCCTCTTCTTTGGGTTCTTACATGCCTTGATACTTAATGTACTGTACTCCCCCCTTTCTCCTTGACCTTCTCCTCCATGAGGTAAGACAAGTAATGTTATACCATACTTGAGACCTTTGCTTGCTGCTATAAACTACATATCAAACTCTTTCCTCATTTCATAAGGTATAATAACCTCAAGAGAATCTTTAATGGAATTAAGTATTCCCTTACTCAAAGCAATTTCTCCTATCTTTCCTTCATACTCAAGGGTTTCAACTCCATAGGAATTTCACAAATACATACCATAACTTTTTTTTTTTGCCTTTGTAAGACCTACTTCATCCATCTTCTTCATTTCCTAAGATTGTATCAACTCATGCTTTCTTTCATTGTTCCTCATTTCTCCATTTTGAAAAAATTTACTAGAATGCACGTCCTCAACCTCTTCAAGTGAACATCCCTAGTTTTGATTGGGTCTTTCCTTCTTTATCATCATATCATTACCTACAAACAAATACTCACATAGAGGCTTAGTTTCAAAAACACAAGATTTTCTTGTCTCTTCAGATGCTTCTAGCACCCTTCCTTTCATCATATCTTGCAACTCATCCATTCTTGTTGTTGTCATCTTTTTCCTTCTTCATTTTTGAATGATCTTCTTGATGGGCCACTGAACCTTCTTTCTTATTGGTAAATGCCAACCACTTTCTTGTTCTGCCTTCTCAAGACACTGCTGCATCTCAAGATTCATTCTCTCTTCAAAGTTTTTTATTTGTTCCAAGGCTTGTCTCAGCTTTGCTATCTCTTGCTCAATATTAATTTTTTTAACCTTCTCATCCTTCTTCTTTATCTCCCTTTCCTCTCTTTTTCTCTCTTGTTTCTTGCTTGGAAACTTCTTACTCTTCAAGTCTCCATGGAATAATCTTCTCAACATTTCCATTCTTCTTTCTCAAGCAATTCTCTTTCACCTCGCTTCTTCTTCACTTCTCTTGATTGCTTGTGATAACTCACCTAGGTTTCCTTTCCTTTTCCTCACTACCTAGTATTTTGGCATCCAGGTTCTTCACTTCAAACCGTCAAAAGCAGCACACAAACTTCCAAAACTTATCTTTCCTAGATCTTCATGCTTTAATACCAATTTGATGCAGAGGAAGGGCTTAATCAAGATAAACAAAACCGATACATTCATGTAATGGCTCAATAGTTGTCATGGCTAGACTCATCCTAGTTTCCCTTCGTTGCTAGTGAATACATGTGTGCCAAGCCCCAATTCAAACATACCCAAACTTGACTATTCTTTCTCAATCTCAACATATTTTAATGGCTTAAAAATATTCACTCCACAAAACAACTCAATAACACTAATTCCATTTTGATGATCCTTCATTGCCTAGGCCAAAAATGCCTTTTTAGGCCCTTTACAAGTATAGACTAACAACTTTGTCTCCATCTTCCAAAAAAGGTTTTTCAAACCTTCTAAATCATGACAAGAACTTATCACAACAATATAACTATTTTAATAACAAAAAACAACCAACATTTTCTCATAAACCCTCATGAAACTTGGTTCTTGGACTATT
>VDFB02193867.1:578061587-578275264 GCA_007258455.2 Sequoia sempervirens | reverse complement strand
TTGTGCTTCAGTAGAATCAAGACATCTCAGTAAGGTATTGTCTAAAGCGCGTCTATATAGGGTGTCTCCGACGATGGTGTATTTGGCTGACTTGCGAAGGAATGTCCTATGTTGCTTATTGGATAGGCCAATGGGGATGACTTCGGCATGAAGGTAATCATAGATTTCTTTGTACCATGGGGAATCAGGACCAACAATGTCACACACCATTTCAGAATCTGGGATATCGTAGGCGGGGACCAAAAGCTGTTCGACCAAGAACTCAAACTTAGGCACGTTGTTAGGAATGTCAAGGAGTGAGGCAATTGTAGCCATAGCGTCTGCTGCTTTGTTTAAAACATGAGGTATCTAATGAAACTTGACTTTGTCAAAGTACTCTTTAAAACTATCAGCCATGCGCTTGTACGGAGCAAGCTTCTCATCCTTAGTCTCATAATCATCATTTACCTGTCTTATTACTAGTTGAGAATCACCATATACCTGTAGGTTCTTGATTTTCCACTTGACTGCCATACGTAAACCTGTCACTAAAGCTTCATATTTCGCCATGTTGTTAGTGCATGGAAATGAAATCCTGAATGATTTAGGGATGGAATCACCCTGTGGTGTGATAAACAATATCCCAGCCCCTGAACCATGATTTGTATGTGAGCCATCAAAGTACAGTTTCCATGTTATGTTTGTGTCAAAAGTGAATATGAACTCATCAGGAAAGTCTGCCACTAATGGGTGATCTGCCTGTATGGGTGCATCAGCTAATTGATCAGCAATGACCTGTCCTTTAATAGCCTTTCTTTCTACATACTGGATATCATACTCACTAAGTATCATAACCCACTTAGCCAGACGTCCTGTTAATGCTGCCTTACTGAGAAGATATTTCAGAGGATCTATTTTAGCAATCAACATTGTTTGATGGTTGAGCATGTAGTGCCTCATTTTTTGGGTAGCAAATACTACTGCAAGACAGGCACATTCAATGTTACTATAGTTAAGCTCATAACCAACCAAAGTCCGATTGATATAATAGACTGCCCGTTCATGACCTTCATCGTCATTCTGTGCAAGCAATGCTCCAAGTGATGAATGGGTTGCTGTGATATAAATAACCAATGGTCTTCCTTCAATAGGTGGCATTAAGACAGGTGGTGTAAGTAAATATTCCTTAATCAATTGAAAAGCCTCTGCACACTTAGCTGTCCATGCAAATGGTACTCCTTTCCAAAGAAGATGTTGAAAAGGATGTGTCTTGTCTGCTAGTTGCACTATAAACCTTATGATAGATTGCAACCTTCCCTGTAATGTCCTTAGTTGACTGAGATTTTTGGGTGGTGGCATGTCCATGATTGCTTTCACCTTAGCCGGATCCACTTCAATACCTCGTCTTGAAATGATATAACCTAACAGCGTTCCTGACTTGACTCCAAACACACATTTCTTTGGGTTGAGTCTCACATTATACTTCTCCAGTCTCTGAAATACCTTGTCTAAAACCTGTAAATGTTCTGCCCTTGTCTTGGATTTTACAATAAGGTCATCGACATAATCCTCCATACAAGTGTGTACTAGATCATGAAAGATAGTAGTCATGGCATGTTGATAGGTTGCTCCTGCATTCTTGAGTCCGAAGGGCATAACATTCCAGCAATACATTCCCCAAGGACAAGTGAAGGCTGTCTTAGGTTGATCTTCAACCGCAATTTTTATCCGGGTTATACCCCTCGAGAATCCATCCATAAGGGACAAGACCTCATATCCTCATTGCCATGTCAACTATCATGTCTATGTTAGGCAAAGGGAAGTCATCCTTAGGACAAGCCTTGTTGATATCTCTAAAATCAGTGCAGATGCAGATGCCCCCAGCTGGTTTGGTGACTGGTACAAGATTGGAAATCCAATCTGCATAGTCAATAGGTCTGATGAAACCAACGTCTAACAATTTCTTAAGTTCTGCCTTGACTAATAAAGCAATCTGTGGATGCATTTTTCTCAACTTCTGTTTCACTGGTTTGGCACCTAGTTGTAAAGGTAAATGGTGTAGAACAAGTTCAGGATCTAAACCTGGCATGTCCGCATATGACCAAGAAAAATTTATCTGTCTCTGTGCAAAGAAGTCATGGAACTTAGGCTTTTCTTCTGTTTTCAATTATGCTGCAAAATAAACCAGTCGTGGATTCTCTTTTGTGCCTATGTTGACCTCTACAGTTTCTTCCACGAGCATAGGTGACTTGTCCTATGTAATGGGAAGAATGTTCAAACCTCCATCCTTAGGCGCCTCAGAGAGGTTTTCACCTTCGGATGTGTCCTTTCTTTTTACTTTTTCATGGTCTAGAGGTGCCTTGCGGTTTTCACCTAAAGACTCGTCCTTTTTATCTTGTTTATTCTTTTTCTCATTTTTGCGACTGGAGGGTTGAACAGATTCCCCAAAATATGCTTTATTGTCCAAGTCAATGGTAAAACCAGCTTTATGATCCCCATTAGGTATGCCTTCACGTAATCCCAGGAACTCAGCAATCGCTTCATCGTTCTCAAAAGTATCTAAACCGGGTGTATCTTGTTGATCCCAATCAATGAGTTGGGGATAAACTAAGGGCATGTCATCGTCAGAGTTATCAAAGTCTAATGGGGTCAAGGTAAAGATTGAATTATTCATGTGATCACAAAAGTCTTGTACCAAGTCCTTTTTGCTCTTGGGTTTGGGTCTAGGTGGATGAATAGGTGGGCCTAATGCCAAGGTTTGACAATCAGAAAGAGGTGGCTCAGGTTGCCAAGAGGTAGGATCAAGCGATTCCCAATAGTAGTGTTTAAACCACTCCTCTTTTGTCATTTTCTTTGGTGGACAGGAATTTAAAGGATTTGGTGAGGAACTTAACAGCAAGTCAAGTTCTCCAAATAACTTGTCAAGGTCCATGGAAGAAGTAGAGGATAAGGAATCCCACTCATAATCATTAGAGTCAAGAGAGTTACAACGATTTTGGTCTATTGGTTCGTGAGATGTCTTAATGTCTTCTGAAGCACGTACTTCCTCAAGTAAGGGTAATGGAGTACTAGGAACGCCAATCTGAATTGGTTGAAACCCTAGCCCTACTCCTTTTGGCCACTGAGAAACAAATATTGGTTCAATTCTGCCATCTTGGTTTAAGCCCAAACCACTTTGTCCATCATATCCTTTGCTTTGCATGATTTTGAAACCCTTTCCATATAGTCTTGTAGGAATATGAGCAAGTAAAAGGGGTTGTTGATTATCTTCCTTATACAGCCAAGAAGTAACATCTTCTGTATCTACAGCCTCTTTGCTTAATTCACCCCATTTAGTGAAAGTTGTTGTGGGGGGAACATGTATAGTGATTATAGATTGTCCCCTACCTGTTGTAGGCAAACCATATGACTTAGGAGGGACCAAGTGGCTAACACAATAGGAAGTCTTCATATAATACTCTCCACAACCCTTGTCTTGGATCTCAACCCTAGGAGTAGTGGGAAGTGAAGGTGCAATAGATGTTCGGGTGAGCATGGACGGGTCAACATAAGAAGATGGTTTAGACGGTGAGGCCTCTTGGTTGACTGGCACTTGACATTGAGGGATGTCCTTTAGATTGGTGCAATAGTGGAAAGGATCAGGATCACCATCTATAGTTATTTCGGTGCCATTGTAAGGGAATTTAAGACACTGATGATATGTGGAAGGGACTGCCTTCATGGCATGAATCCATGGTCTACCTAGCAAAAGCTTATAAGGGAGGGTGAGATCCAAGACCTGAAACTTTATCTTCATTACCGCAGGACCAATTCTGATAGGAAGTGTTACCACCCCCTTTGATTTTCTTTCTTCATCATCATAAGCCTTAATGACAATACTCTTGGTGGTGTCTACGCATGCTTCTGAAATACCTAATGCCTTAATTAGTTTTAAAGTGCATAGATTTAACCCTGCTCCTCCGTCTACCAAAACTCGTCTAACTTTGGTGTCATCAACAAGGACTTCTAGATGTAAATGGTCATTGTGGTTCGTCTTATCTATGGCATAGTCTTGTTCAGAAAACGTGGCATGATGATTATTGGTCAAGTAGCCCACCATCTCCTGGAAATGATTGACATCAAGGTCATTAGGGACCATGGTATTCTGTAAAGCCTTATCGAGGATAGACCGATGCTCGGGGGAGATACACAACAATTCCAAGATTGAAATTTGGGCTGGGGTCTTCCCCAACTGGTCAAGTAGGTTATATTGTAACTTGGAAGGTTGTGATGCTTGCTGTGATGGAGGGCCTTGGATAACAAACTTAGTATGACGAGTATTGACCGCACATTCTGGATTAGCCTTGATAGTAATGGTATTGATGTTGTCATTGGCGGCGCGAAGGAAATGAATGTTTTGCCACTATCATAGTCATGTTTTATATTCGCATAATTGGCTGACATATTGGTCTTAGTACTTGAATTGGGACAGTTCCTTTCCCATGGTCATGTAGTGGGTCTGAAAAGACTTGATGATCAGTGTTCGATGTCTTTTGTTTTTGTCCACTAACTTCAATGATTCTCTTGTCAACAAGATCCTGTATGATGTTCTTCAGTTGTCGATAGTTTTATAGGTTGTGTCCCTTAGTCCTATGATAATCACAGAAGGCATTGTCATCCCACCAAGTTGGTTTAAACTGTCCTGGATCATATTGTCTTGGTTCCTGCAGTTGTATGAGGTTGTGTTGTAACAATTGTTTGAACACCGACTCAATGGGTTCCCCTAAGGGAGTGAACTCACATTTCTGGAATCTCCTTGGTGGTGGACGTTGAGTGTTTTGGACCACGTTGGGAGGTTGATTGACAGCATTAAGTGTGTTGGCAAAGTTATGAGGCCCTTTTAATGTGAGGAGGGGTCCTACTTGTAATGTTTTATCATCAACCACCCCATCATTGGTGACATTTTTGTTGCGAGACCAGAATCTGTTTCTGTCGGTGGGGGCATTTTGTACAACCATGTTTCAATTGGGTGTTGTCATCTTGAGTTCACCCTTTTCAATGAGATTCTTCTCTATTATCACCCCCTTTTCCACTAGTTCCGAAAAAGATATGCAGCAATGTACCCTTAAGTTACTCCTGAGTTTTGGATGAAGGTTTTCCTGAAACATTGTAACCTTTTGTTTTTCAGGTATCTCGACAGGACACCTACTAGCAATAGTTCTCCATCTCTGGAAGAAAGCAATGAATGTTTCACCTTCGTCTTGTGTTGTGTGGCACAAGGTTGCTATATTTATCTCATGGTCAATGTGGAAGGAGAATTGCTCCACAAATTTCTTGACTAGTTCGCCCCAAGATCTAATGCCAGAATTTAAACCTGAAAACCATTCTAGTGCAACCCCTACAAGACTTCATGGAAATAGCCTCATAAGGTACGTGGGGTCGTAAGTGACATCAATGCATATGGTAGAAAATTCCCTGATATGTTCTACTGGATTGCGCTTGCCATTGTACTTAGGAAGATTTGGTATGACATATCCGTGAGGGAAAGGTGTCATGTACAATGATCTATCAAAAGGGAATGGGCATATGTCCTTTGGTGAAAATGATTTCTTAGTTGACACTGACATGTTATCCATTTGCATTTGTAATGCCTGCATTTGTGTTTGTAGGACGTCAACTTGAGTCAAAGATGTGCTAGAAGGATTATGCGGATCCATATATGTATTCTGAAATCCAAAGTCTCGTGATGGGTTTTGATTGAACGTTGGCATCTGAGGTGGATTTGGATTCGGAATGTTGGTAAATGTATTCTGGTTTGGAATCGACATAGATTGATGTTGTCCTGGATTCTGTGTAAATGGATTCTGAGTACCACTCTGTACAAAGGGATTCTGATTCGGAACCGATGTGAAATAGTTTTGGCCTGGAATCTGGGTAGACGGATTCTGACTACCAATCTGTGAAAAGGGGTTCTGATTCGGAACCGATGTAAATTGGTTTTGATGCTAGTCTGGAAAGGTGGATTTTGATTGCCATATTGGAAGGAGGGAATGCCCCCTGTTTGTGTAATCCTTGGTATAGTACTAGTGACCTGAGCACTAGGTATGGCCATTGACTGTGGCAAGGTACCCATAATGCTAGCAGTAGGTGTGGTTGTTGATTGCGCACTTGTGACACCGACATAAGATGTATGGGCTGATGTTTTAGGTCTTTTACTCCCACTAAGAGGACCGAAGGGGGTAGATGATGAAGCCCCTGTAGTGAAACTAAATCCCGATGTCATGGTAGGTGTACCAAATGGGGATGTATGGACTGTCGTACTCTGTGTAGACGTGCTAGATGGCATAGTCGTGCTGACTTGAGGTATAGTAGTACTAGCAGTCGTGGTATTTTTCCCTTGTGTAGGTTGAGTTTGTAAGGTGCTAATGTCAAATCCTGGAGGTAAGGTAGCACCTTTAGCTAGCAATTTTCCTAAGAACCGTTGACGATCATTTGCTAGGTACTCATCTACAAAAGAGGCAAACTCAGGGTCCTGTGCGGCAGCCTCTATGTCTTCTGTTGTAACATGTCCTTGTGTGTTTCTAGTGGTAAATTTGTCTAATAGAGTCTTATGAGGTCTTGAAGAAAATGGGTTGATGAACTCGCTTGGGTTCGACATGTTTTCTCTCTCTCTTCTCTTAGACCTAGTTTCAACCATGTAAGACAAGCTCAATATGCGGGAAATGCAAAACTATATCTAGAAACTGTATGACTCTATTCTATGTTTTTGGGGTTTTCTTATGCAAAATAAGGGATGTCCTATGATGATACTAGTCTAGACTCTAAAGGTGCAAGAAGTCTAAGTGATACCCTAAAATGATCAATTCTATAAACCCAAGGTGAAGGGACCAACTACCTAAAGTCAAACCAAAGTGTCAATTTAGATAAGTCAAGGAACCAATGTAGGACAAAGATCAAGGACACGTTGAGTTTCCTAACTAGACTGATGAGCTAGGACAACTCTCTATAGGACAAAGTATATGATGATAAGACTAGGTTCAATGATAGATTTCGTTGACACTATGACCTTTCTAGAGTATAGATGGTGGACTACTCCTAAAGTTTGTAAAAGTGACCTCTCTAAAAGTCTAATGCAAAGTAATATGATCCCTAAGATGAAGGTAAACTCTAACTGAAGACAACTATGGTAATGACTAAATGAACCTAAAAGATGCAAAATTGAGCAAATCGTTTCAAGTTTCTGTTTTCGAAGACTGTTTGTATGAAGACCACTAAAACTGGTATAACCCTGCTAACTGGACAGTGACAGTGAATTTTGGTTTTTCTGGTAATCAGACAGATGCGTTTCAAATTTAACAGTTGTGGTTCAAACTGACAGATGCGACTCAAGCTGACAGATGCGACTCAGAATATAACGCATGCGGTGTTTCTAAAACAAATGCGAGTCAAACTGATAGACGCGACTCAGAAATTACAGATGCGGCTCAAAACAACCAGATGCGACCTATATAAATTAGATGCGAGCCAAACTGACAGATGCGACTCAAAAATTACAGATGCGACTCAAAACTTACAGATGCGACTCAAAATTAACAGATGCGACTCTAAAAATCAAATGCGTGTTTCTGGTGAACAATTGCGACTCTCTGTGAATTTTCAGTGACATGAAATTTAAACTGACCCAATTTTCTATGATCAAATTCTAACAATCAAAGACAATCGTAAGACAAAGTGTTTTCAGTTTCGATTTTGGACTCAAAGAACATTTAAAGTGATAACAGACAAGCACATCCTAATAGGCCAAAGGCCTAGGGTTTGTATACTTGGTATAGCCCACCTATTATACCTCGGATTGGTGATGAACACCTTTCCTTCGAGGAGATGCTTAGAATTTGGTGGCATTGGCTCCCTCCACTCATTAACGTCTTTCGAGCACACCAATTCAGAATTCATTGGGTAGTGACATCCCAAGAACCGCTATCTCTACTCAAGGGGATCAGTAGTGAGTAATCTTCGGGCATGATACTGTACCCTGCACTAATACCAAGCAACGGCCACAAATAGGTTGGTCTCTACAACAAAGGGTATTTAATTTGGGCATTCCGCCGTGGGGTGTGATCCATACGGCGCAGTCCCCTTTGGATCCATCTCGTCGGAACCACACTCGTGATTCTTGGGGTTTCCCCAAGAACCCACTTTTGTATACCCGCTGGAAGTCCTCGAGTTCAAGGTGCTACACCTAAGTCGTTCGGGGTGAGTACTTTTTCCCACCAGGCCCAAATTCTAGGTTGTAACTGTTTCTCTTACACCCGTGATCACACTTAATGCTATGGGAGAGGATACTTCGATATACCAAATCGTAAGGGTAAACTTGTGCTTTCGCACTAAACACAGTAGACACTTATTAATTTTAACCAAATGAAAGATTTGCTATGCTACCAAACAATCTATTTCAAAATTTAACTAGGGTCTTCGACAAGCGTCCTGCAGAAGATATCATTAGTAATTTTCAATTTTGTCTTTGCCAATCGTCCTGCAAAAGCTTGTTAACTCCAAATGGCCACATGCTGAAAATCAAATCTCAGTAACACGAAAATCAATTGAAAATTCCAGATTGCCGAAAGCAGAAATAAAATTTTACCAGTCAATTGCGTCGTTTTGTTACCAGTCAGATGTATCATTTCTTTTTTAGTTGCGGCTCGGGATATCACTTGTGATTCAGGAATTGTCAGATGCATCATTTCTCTGTCAGATGCGGTTCATAAACTCAATTGCGGTTCAAAAACTTCACATGCGGTTCCGGAAAATCAATTGCGGTGCAGAAACTTCACATGCGTCGTTCCGTACGAAAAATCTACAAAATCAAAAATTAAAAGATCTACGGATTCGCGAAGATGGTGTCTTCACGTCGGGTTCACCAAAATGTAACATCTGAAAATGAAACACAGCTTTTGCACAATAGAAACAAGGAAGATTAGAAGCACACATGCAATACAATACTAAATCTAAAATGCAAATTCATACGTTAAGCAACAAAGAACATGGGAAAGTAAAAACGTAATTAAAACTAGAACAATCTCACCAATTTTCAAACGTATTTCCATGAATTATCTCGATTTCCCTTCTCCATTTTGCTTGTGTAGTATAATTGCCCTCAGATTTTCAAGTAATTAGTGCAAGTATAGCCTAAGATAGTGATTAGCAAAATATCGAAGATTCAAGACAAAAGTGCTCTCAAAAGTCATAAGATTTCGCGAGAGATTGGAATGAAGAATGACAAATCAATTTATAGAAAATTGATTATTCGAACGACAGGTCAAGATTGAAAGATCAACAGATGGTTGAGATTGACTGATTAGACATGCAATTAGATAACTGATAGAATTGACACGAGTGATTCGAATTAGAAAATAGAATTAAAGATTAAATAAATGATTTATTCTTCAGTTCGGCATTCGAAAACATAAGAAATATCTTTGCATGACAAAGATGAAGATTGATTATAACGACTCTCTGTTCGAATGCACGCACAACATTTAATTAATTAAATAATAATATTTAATTAATATGCATGTGCACGCAAATGAGTTAAAACTGGAGGATTGCATGATCTGAAGAAGAGATTACTTGAAGATGCCACTCAGACATTAAATCAATAGTTGACTGAACGATTAAATTAGATGTCGAGTCGAGTAAAAGTGAATACTTAGATAACTCACATAATTATCTAAAATATAGAAGAATGTGTTAAAATAGACTTAATGAATTAAATAATTCATTTAATTCAAGACTCGATATTCGAAGAATAATTAAATAAATAATATTTATTTAACTAAGTGACGAAGGGGATTTAAATGAATAATTAAATAAATAATGAATTTATTTAATTATAGTTGAAATATGATAAAGAGTAAATTAAATAATAATTTATTTAATTTAACCGGAAGAACAAGGTTAATTAGTAAGATAATTAAATAAGAAGCGTTTATTTAATTAATTAGATAGAATAAAGAGAAGTGAATTAATTAAATATTTAAGATTATTTAATTAATAGAAGAATTAATAAAAGATGAATTAATTAAATAATTGACATTATTTAATCATGACCATGAAGAATAAGAATTATGAAGAACATAGAAGTCGCAGGCTTAAACCAGATTTCGGTGTCTACAATTCCATTTCTTCTTCCATTCCATGCTCCCACTGAACCTTGGTATCCACTTGCATAGCTTCATCATAATATTCTGGTTCACCAACATCAATTAACAAAATAGTATACAAAGAGGGAGAGAATCTTTCTGGAGGTCTACTTATCCTTGAAGATCGTCTGATAGGAGTTTGTGGTATTTGTTGTTGCTATTGTTTCCTAGCATGAGGAACCACTAAAACATCATTGTTTGGAATATCATCCAACATTGCATAATCATTTTCTTTTTTCTCATGCTACAACAACAAATATTTGTACAAAAATTTCTCATTGAATATGACATCCCTGGTTCTCACAATTTTCTGATTTTCAAAATCACAAAGCCTATAACCAAATTCATCAATGCCATATCCAGCAAATATACATTTATTTGATTTTGCATCAAGCTTAGTTCTATTTTCAGAATCTACATGTGCAAATGCTTCACAACCGAAGGTTTTGAGAAAAGAATAACTCACCTTCTTACCTTTCCATGCTTCCTCTGAAATACCACAACTCAAAGGATTAGAGGGACCTCTATTAATTAAATAAACAATAGTTTTTACAGTCTCTTCGCACATTTTCAAGGGCAGCCCAGCATGCAATCTCATAGTTCGTGCACGCTCCATTATTGTTCTATTCATGCGCTCAGCCACTCCATTTTCATGTGGAGTCCTTGGAACCATTTTCTGCCTACGAATACCATTAGAGGAACAATAATCATCAAACTCTTTGCTGCAATACTCACCACCATTATTAGATCTGATACATTTTATCTTTTTACCCGTCTCATTCTCAACCAAGCTTCTCCATTTTTTAAAAGTTTTAAAAACATCAGACTTCTGCCTAAGGAAATAAATCCATACCTTCCTAGTTGCATCATCAATGAATGTAACATAATAGAGAGAGCCACCAAGAGAAGATACTGTTGACGTGTGTTTTGGCATAGCAACATGCAAACAAAATATTGCTATTTTGTTTCTCCTGAAAGAGAAAGACAACACATGGATGTCTCAACTCCCAAGGTCTTTGTAGTTGGTTCTCAACTGTGCTAATGTTGCTCAGTGGTCAATGTAATAGTAATGTTCAAGGGGCATGCTGGTATGAGCTTCTGGATTGTTCTAAGATCAAGCATGAATTTAAACCTACTCTAACCAAGGGTTTTAAAGAAACATAAAAAAGATAGGTCAGAGCTTTGGAACAAAAAATAAAGAAAATTCTACTAACTTAACCAGACTTGCAACCTTTCAAGGAGTTTTTTAACTAAAACTTCAGAACAAAGTAAACTTGTGATTGACACACAACCTCTTTCATTCACAGTGCTAATTCAAATAACACATTTTAAGTTACCATTTAAACAAAACATAAAATAAGACTTCAATCCTTGAAAGATTCTCAAATCAAATGATTAACTTAACAAAAAAATCATTTAGAAACACAATATGAAGTAGATTAAACTCTGATTGCTTCTACTGTTAGTGAAACAGATAAGCAATATTTACAAAGCTGGCACAATCACCAGTGTACAAAGAATCTGCAATCCCAGGTTGTTTCCAACTACACTAAGAGAACTTGAAAAATACATTACAACCAATACTGAATCTTACTACTAGACAAGAAGACAAAAGAAGCTCTCATTACTAAGAATCAAGATGCAACTCTATCTCCTTTTGTTAAATGACTAACTCCTAGACTTTCTTCTAACTATATGTTCTAACAGTTCTAACTCTAAAAATTTCTAACCTTTACAAAGAGGGCAGAATGCCATTTATACAATGTGTACCAAAAGAATGCCCTGTCCCCTGCGCTAGGGTTTACAAAATATCTGCTTCCAGGAGAATCGGTTCTCAAATCTTTTTGAAGAGAGTCAATGTTGCATTCAATGCCAGGCTCTGCTGTCCCTATTGAAAGATGGTTTCGGGGATGACCTTAGATCTTCTGTAGCTACCACCTTTACTCTCCTATCCTCGTGTCCACCTTTGAACTGCATCGAGGATGCCTTAAACGCTGCAGAATATCACTATTAATATTGATCTACCCTCGTTAGTGGTAAATATAGCTGTCTCAATGAGTCATAGTTTCTTCACTCCTCCAGCCTCCTTCTGCTCTAGACCTCTCTGCACGTTTGACCATACTGCTGGAAACATCATTGGGCACCCCTGTAGATCTTTGCATCACCCAAAGCGGATCCATCAGATCTCAGAAGGAGTCCATCTGGTTTGCATTCTGTCGGTCTCCTTCAAGGTGACAGTCAATTAGTCAATGGCCCATCCCAGCTCCTTCTGATTAAGTCAAGAGGTGTCCATCTTAAATCGCATGTTGGTGAGACACTTATCGTGTCTCCCTGATGCGATTTCGTCTCATAACATTTATAGGCATAGCATGAACCAGTCGATGAAACCCTTCCTCAAGCTTTAGAAGTCACATCGAGCTCATTTTTATGTCAAGAAGACAATCCTATTTCAGGGAGACCTTACCCCAAACTCCTCTTCTCTTATCGAGCCTACATTGTTGTCGGCCATAGGCTACAGCGAGTTATCCTTGGTTATACCGATGCCTCATTCGCTGGGAAATCCATCGGTGTCGGCAAGACATTCAACGAACTCCTTTTCATTCTCGCCGAGGCCACTTTGCATCGGAAAGACCCTATCAGATTGGCAGGACGTCATGCTGAGCTTAAGATCTTTCATCGAGCTCATTTTGTATCGGCAAGACTCCTTCAATCTCGGGAAGACCTTTTATCAAAGCCAAATACTCTTCCCAAGCTCACTCTTATCGGGAAGAGCCTTCCCATTTGGCAAAACCTCTTGGCGACATTGCCCTGCTATTGCCGAGACTCTTTTGTATCGGCAGGACCTTTTGCTGATTTCTTTCACTCTCGCTGAGCTCAATATGTTTCGGTGAGACCTCCTTTCATGTCAGCATGACTTTCCGTGGTCAGCAAGACCTTTCACTGAAGCCACTTTTCTCTCGGTGACCTTCCTCTATGTCGTTGAGACTTCCTTTGGTCGGTGAGACTTTACACCGATCGAAGCTTCCTTTTGCCGAATTTGGCTATTACCAAGACCTCATCAGGTCGGCAGGACATCCTACCGAACCCGCTGCATTCGTTTAGAGTCTCCCGAGTTCTTTCTATTTCCCTGAGCTAGAGCTTTTCAGCATGACTTTCTTTCTTCACCAAGACCTTATGGCGATACCCTCTATTTCTTGGCGAGCACATTCTGTATCATGAAGACTTCTTTAAGTCAGTGAGAGATTACACCGAGGGCATCATCTTTTGGCGAGAGCCCATTTTGAACGACTGTCAGGGAGACCTTTCTATAGTTATACCAACATGTATTATTTTTGTTCCAAATGTGTCACTGCAACATTCTCTCATCGAGGAGAGGTCCCACAAATTGCCTTACGTCTCACCAAGATGCAACTTGAGTCTCATGCGGGTCACTGTGACTTATCAGAATCGGGGAGACATCATACCGATCACCTTGTGTCTTATCAAAAATCTCCCTAAGTCCACCCTTCTAGTCATCGAGACATATTGATTCTCCCACTGAAGATCGCCGATAGAATCCCCTTACACTGTATCAGTGTGACCTGAAGATTTCGCCAAGACCATATTCCAAAGACATAACTCTCACCGAGGTGTTATCCCAGTTCTTGCTAGTCGGTGAGACATAAGGCTTTTGCCGAGTCTTTACCCTGAAGTCAAAATCTTCCGTCGATATGCCTTCTCCCTATCGTCGGTCAGTGAGACATAAAGCCTTCATCGAGACCTTTCTTTGAAGGAAACTTTCATGCCGATGGGAAACTCCTAGTCGCTGAGACCTCTCTAGGGGTCTTGCCGATAGGAAACACAGACGCATATTGAACAAAATGCATTATGGGTCAGGGAGACCGTGATAATCTTATGTCGATAAGATCCATAATGGGGAGCATTCTGATTCTTTGGATTTCAAACAGTCAGAGCTAAGCCACCAGTCAGTAAGAGATTAGAAAAGTCTTGGAAACTTTTTCCTTAGCTAATTTTCATGACCAACTGGATTGAGGAATGCTTTCCAAATGAGCTTCCTTGGCTGATATCACCATGTGTGATTTAATCCTGCATAACAAAACCTTCCACTAGTCCCCAAATCATATAAAATACATCAAAATAAACTATCATGTTGCTTATGATTATTTCATTGAATACTTGGCAAGAAGGAAACCAACTCAAGTTGGGACAGAACCAAAATTAGATCAGACAGAACAAAAAAAAAGCAGGCAGAAAACCAGAAGGACTCCCAAACACAAAGAGAATAACCGAGACAAAGAAAATCCAAAAAGAAAGAGAAAGGGGGACCCATTTTGTTCCAGAATAAAATGGGGTTGTTATGCAGGGCATAACAAATGGCAACTCAGCTGGGAAAATGGTTTAACCATTTTCAAGAACCTAAAGGATTCAGCTACCCAGAGCTCCTGGTTTATGAACATCAGAACTCCAGTTGGGTCAGTTTTAGCAAGCAAGGCTGAGCTAGAATCTCAAATGTAAGCCAACAGTAACTAGCCTTGAATCTATGCGTGTGCCTGATTGTGCATCATCCTTTGATAAAATTTTCCTCATTTTTTGAACAATAATGTGCAAGATTTGAGCTACCTGAGTTGATTTCCTTTTGTGCAATGATGTCCTGGGCATTGCTCCACTACCAGCCAGGAGTCCATAGCCGCGATGGAGATACCTCTAGTTTTCTCACAGCATTGCTCTATTGCCAGTCAAGCATCCATAGCCCCGGTAGAGATATTGGAATTACCCATTTATATTGAATACTTTTTTTTTTCTCATAGAGTTTTTAGATATTTCATTTAGTTCTTTTTCAATATGTTAGATGTTTAACATTTGATATGGGTTGAAAACTACCATGGACCTCATAACAGCACTTGGGAGATCAAAATTTTCACTCAAATCTTGCAACACTACCACTCTAGGACAAATATACTACTACAAAGGAGATGATCTTGATAATTTGTGACAGATTCAGAGGAGCTAATGAAGGTCACTTATTTTGCACCTTGTTTTCAAGACCTTCGACAATTCTTATTGATAATGGGCATAAAACAAAGAGCTTAGGACAAAAATCATCCAATCAAAAAACCTGAAAATATCTAAACCACTTCTCTCCGAACAACCAAAGTATGCCCCAGATAACAACAACCATTCTAAGATGGAAAGAACAGATAAACCCCAAAGAAAAAAACAAATAGAAACCAAACAACAAAGGAAACACAAAGGATAGAAGGAAAGAACAAACAAATAAACAACAAACTATTTACAAACAAAGAGCAGCAGATTATTCACAGTGACTATTTACAAGTAGAAATTATTTATACAAATGCATCACCCAGCAAAATGCCAACTTCATGATTCAAAATAGTGTTTAAGAAACTATCCATTGACAAGTAATGGAACAAGTTCTCCAGTTAAACTACTCAACCAGAAAGCATTTTCTCCTAGGATCTCAACAATCTGATAAGGACCTAGCTAGAGTTTGTCAAATTTCTGGTGACAGCCTTTCTTTTCACTAGTTTTATCCCATAGCAGCACAAGGTCTGATATTCTAAAAGCTTTGATCTTGGCTCTTTTGTCAAACCAACATTTAATAACAACCTGGTGCCTAAAGAACTATTGCAAGGTGACATCTCTTTGTTCTTCTAATTTCAACAAAGCAACTAATCTGACTTCTATCCTATTGTCATTAGAGTAGAATTTTTACATGAACTCAAGGATAGGTATCTACAGATGGATAGGGAAGACAAGCTCTTGGCCATATACTAGCTTGAATGGTGAAGTCTTTAGAGCAGCATTAATCCTAGTCCTATCTGCCCATAACGCGAATCTTAACTGAGTGTGCCAATCTCTAGGGTTGTTTTCTAACAGCTTCTTTATTACCACTAAAAGATTCTTATTGGTTGACTCTACAACTCCATTTCCTTGTGGGTAATAATTTGAAGAATACTTCAAGAAAATTTTGTGATCATATACCCAAGAAATAAACTTAACAAAAGAAGAGGAAGAGCCATTGTCACATACCAATGAGAAAAGTACCCCAAACCTTGTAGTGATGCATTCGGTGTGGAACTTGATCACTACCTCAATTGTGCTATTTTTGTAGGGTATAGCCTCTGCCCACCTTGTGCAGTGATTAGTGGCAGTCAAGATGAATTTATGTCCTACATAAGAGTTCAGGTTAATCACTCCAATAAAATCCAATGCCCACTGGGAAAATGGCCTTACCTCGTAGACGGGCTGCAGTGGCATGGCTGCATGGCGTTCCTTTGATGCAGAAATCTGACATATGTGGCATGTTCTCAAATGCTGATGGGAATTTTTGAATACACAAGGCCAGTAATAACCAGATCTGAGGATCTGGTGGGCCAAAGAATCTATAGAACCATGACCTATGCCATGTTTCCGATGAAACTTAGAGATCACATGTTTGGCCTCTTGTTGATCAAGGCATCTCAGGTATACTCCTTCAAAATTCTTCCTGTATAACAAACCTCCTTTGAACATATAATGGGAACCCTTTAGTCTTAAGGCTCTCATTTGAGTTGAATTCATTCCCTCTAGACATCGATTGTTGAGCATTAGGTACACTATATCTGCATACCAAGGGTCATTGGAGAAGGACTGGGTTGTGTACTGCTAACAGATGATGTTGTCACCAGCACTCGCCATGGACTCAGACAAGCCTATACCTCTGAAAAGTCTCATAGAGCGCATCTCCAGATCAAACTCCTGCAAGATGGCCATCCACTTCCCTCTTCTTTCTCCCAGCTTGCTCTACATCAATAAAGACTTCACAGCTGCATCAAGAACCACAGCGATGATTTGGCTTCTGAGAATGTAATGCCAGAACTTCTTAACCACTCTGACCAGTGTGAAAGCTTGCTTCTCAAGAGGTGGGTATTTAGTCTCCACATTTTTGAAAGGAGAGCTCATAAAATCAATCGGTCTCTCTTTTGTCCCTTCTCTTCGTTGAGTTAATACAGCTGCACAAGAATGCTTTGAAGCAAAGGAATAGATGTAAAACGGTCTCAGATAGTTAGGACTGGTGAGAGCGGGTGCTTCTAAAATGGATCGCTTGATTTGTGAAAATGCATCCTTAGCCTCCTCGGTCCACTCTGTTTTAGCATCCTTTTTCATCATTTCGTTCAGGGGTTTCACGATTTCAGCAAATCCCGTGATGAACTTTCTCACGAAATTGATTTTCCCAAAGAAAGACCTCATTTATTTCTTGCTTCTTGGCCTGGAAATCTTCATAATGGACTCAACTTGATCTGGGCCGATTGATATCCCTCTCTCAGAAATTATGTGTCCTAATAGCTTCCCTTCAACAACTCCAAACACACATATTTTTGGATTTAATGAGACTCCATACTAGATACACCTTTCAATAACTTTGGCTAAGTCGGAAGCATGGTTCAGTCGACCTTTGGAGAACACTATCAGGTCATCCATGTAAACAATAATGCATTTTCCAATTAGATCCTTGAACGCTATGTCCATGGCACGCTGAAAAGTTGCTCCAGCGTTTATCAAGCCGAATGACATTCTTCTGTATGCGAACATACCCCACTTTGTAGTGAAGGTTGTCTTCATCCTGTCTTCACATTTTACCATTACCTGATTGTATCTAGAGTAGCTGTCCAGGAATGATATCATCTGAAATCCATTGATCGTCTGCAAGACTTCATCCAGAGAAGGAAGTGGGTAATTATCCTTTTCTGAAGCCCTATTCAGATTTCTGAAGTCAACACATAGCCTAATCTCCCCATTTTTCTTGTGGACTGGAACTAAGTTGGCTACCCAGGTTGAATGGAGCACAGGGAAGATTATCCTGGCAGAAAGCAATTTCTAGACTTCTTTAAGGATCAGTGGCTCAATCAAGGGGTTGATAGGGCACTGCTTTTGTCTTAAGGGTTTAATTTCGAGCTTTAGAGGGATAGTATGAGTCATTATAGTAGCATCGAATGTCTGTAGGTCTTCATACCCCCAGGCTATCACAACAATATCCTTTTTAAGTGCCCTTAGTATGTCTTCTCTAATTTCCTTAGGGCAGGCTTTCCCTATATAGATATTCCTTTCAAGGCTAGAATTAGCCAAGTTAACTATTTCATATTCACCTCCTTTGCCTTCAACTAATGCCTTCTCTCGAGCCCTTGGGTCTGAGTCAAAATTATTTCCAAGGCCACCATTCCCTTGGGAATTCTATTGGTCTTTAAATGGAGGACCCCTTCTGTATCACATTCCTCAGGGTTCCAGTCCCCTTGATCTCTGTTGGACTCATCAATAATTTTCCCCTCAAAAATGTCTGAGCTTGCTAGGAAAGAAAGAATATGTTTATCATCCTCAAAGACTTGAAAGTTCTTGATATTATTAGGAACAACTGTAATGGAAATTAGTTCTACTGAAAATATTTTGAGTTTGGAACCTTGCATAGGTTCCAGGGTGCTTGCAGCAACAGCCAATGAATCAGCTACTTGATTCTCTTCCCTAGGGATCAGGCTAATCCCAAACGCATCAAAATCTTCAATCAGGTTCCATACCCGATTTTGATAAGCTACTAGCCTTTTGTTGTGACATGTATACTAGCTGCGCACTTGCTTGACCATTATTTCTAAATCTCCTTTAACCACCAAGGCAGTGACCTTCTTCTTATGTGCAAACATTAGACCCTGAGCTAGAGCTTCACATTCTGCTATTTTTTAGTGCATTCGAATTGCAACCTGTAAGAAGGGAAGAAGGTTTTCCCTTTTAGGCTTGTTAGCTCAATCCCAACACCATGACCTATTTTATATTTAGATCCATCAAAGGTGAGGGTCCATAGTTGATCACGAGTTGGAGTTGATTCCTTTGAAGTTGGTACGGGTGCTTGAGTTAGATAAGTCACAATTAGGGCTACTTGATCTTTTGCACCAAGTATAAGGAAAGGATGCTCTATAATTTCTTTAGATACACTCTCCAATTCATGCTTAGTTATATCCTCTGACCTGTGGCTATCCTTCTGACAGTCACTAGTGTCTTTGGTTAACCCCTTGGGTTTTGGTATATTTGTGAGTGTAGGGGTGTCAAAAAAACCTTGGGGTTTCCCCTCATCAATATGCTGATTTGGAGATGGGTCTGGGGCAAGTTCAATTTGAGAAAGAATCTCCTTTGGAAGCACCCTATCTCTGGTTAACATTATTGCTTCCTTGGCTTCAAATGAGAAGCGGTCTGCAATGGTCTCAGGGTGACTTGTGCTAGCACTCTCAGATTGGGAAACATGTTTTAAAATGTCAATGCAGGGTTGGCACATTAATTCAGAATGATTTTGATAATGTACCCTTCACCAATTAGGGAGTAGGAGACTCTGTAGATCGGTATCTTCCCCTAAGAGCAGTTGATCCTATTGTAGCTTATTGACCAATGCTTGTTGGTTTTCATTAATCATAGAATCAAGGAATTTAGGTACTGGTAGTTCTTTAGGGTTGAGAACTGAGAAGGTTAGAATCTCTTCTCTTTTATAAACTCCCATCTCAATCTCAAAGTAAGCTACCTCATTGAGAAAATCATAATCAGTGATGATATGCTTGAGGCAAGGCTCACTTTCAATTCTAATCTAAATAGGAATCCCTCTCCATGGTAGCCACATATGTGAAAAGTCAAGGGAAAGATATCCCCTTAGACTTTTCATCAAATCTCTGCTAAGCAGCATACCATAGGTCTCAAGAATGTCAGCTACTTGAATGTCTGTGTTGGTTAGGACCCTAGGGTCAAATCCTACCTGAACGTGTATGTTTCTTAACTCTCCCACTACATTAACCTTGGTTTTGTCAAGTTGGATAACCTTCTTGTTTGTTTGAACTAGGTTCAATCCTAACTTCTTACATATACATAATGGCATGACATTTCCAGAAGCTCCTAAATCTAACAGACAGTTGTGAAGGTTCTTCCCACAAATTCTTAAACTTAAAAGAAATGGGGGAGTACCTACCTTGTTTCTGTACAAGGTTGCATTCACGTCCCCAGTAGGTGCCACCTTGTTCTTTCCTTTTGGCTTGTCAGCTTGCTCCAAAGCTTTTAGCACTATTTCCCTTTGAGCAGGGCACCACTTTAGAATGTCAAAATATGACAAAGAATTTTTTTGTTTCTGTATCTCAGAAACAATGTCAAATTTTGTATTACAACTCGCACTACCTTTGAAAACACCAAAGGAATTACCCCTGTTATGGAAGTCAGGTGGGCCTTGTGGTGGAGGAGGATTATTATCAACACTTTCATTTGGACGCACCATGTGATTAGGTGGTGCTCACATAGTGAATGGCCCCTTACTTTGATTTCTCAGGAAGTGTCCTCCCTTCATCTGAAAATCTTGGGCATCATATGAATCCTCCTCTGGTTCATTCTCTTCTTGCCTTGGGAATGAAGGTTCCTCTTCAAAAAGGTCATAGGTCATTGTTGTATCTACTGAGCCACCTTCTTTGTGAGGATTCCCTTGGAAATTTTGGGCATCTACCTATGCCATCTTGACAACTTTCTCCATCTCAGGGCAATTTACCTCAAAATGGGTTGCAGTATCATGTAGCCTACACCAGTTAGTCATAAAATTCAAGTCAGCCACATTTGCAGTATGCGACCTTTCTTCAATGGCTTGATAATTTTGGGAGACTCCACCATTATTTGGTCCTGTATTCCATTGCCTATTGTTATTTGTCCTTTGGTTATACCCTATGTTCTGATTTTGATACCCTTGATTAGAGGAGTTTTGGCCTAGATAACCCCTTTGGTTGTAATTGTTATGATTATGATAGTTACCTTGATTGTTGCTATTTTGCGAGGGATTCAATTGAAGCTAAGCCATGTCATTTGTGACTTGGGACAACGTTTTCTTCAAGTTTTCTACCTCATTTGTAAGCTGAGTTATCTTTTCACTCTCCACACTCTTGGCAACAGGTGGCTGACCACCATGATTTGATGTTCCAATTTGGTTAGGATGACCATGGAAACTTTGAGGAACCTATGGTTGTTGAAAGAGATCAAGAGTTTCAGTAGCAAAGAATGGAACAGGTGGTTGGGTCTACAATTCATACATAGGTCCATAATGGGAAGGAGACATCCCTGGGATAGTGTTGAATAGAGGAGTTGGGCTATGCATCTGATATCCTATTGGAGGGAAGCCTCCTAGACTTCCTTGTTGAGAACTGATTTGTTGTTGCTGCTTAATAGCCAAGTGATAGACTTTGGATAGAGAATCAATATCAGCTACTTGATATGTCCTTTGCAAGAACAAGCCAAGCAAAGGGTCTATAACCCTAAAATATGCTTGAATAGCACTGTTCTCAGTAACTAGATAGGGATCTTGCAATCTCCTATACATTCGATGGAACCTAGTGTTGAATAAAGGAAAAGATTCACCTGGTTCCTTCCTTATGGTTGTAAACTGATGGTATAAAAGAGTTGGATCCACATACACCCTGAACTGATTAATGAAGGCATTTTCCAAGTGTGTCCAGGTCAGAATGGAACCTTGAGAGAAGATTAAGGTACCAATTGTATGCCATATCCCCTAAGGATTAAGGTAACAATTTGCAGACTACATCATGGTGAGCTATTTGAGCTCTGGTACAAGCATCCTTGAAAGCTTGTATGTGCTCTTTAGCACTCCTTGATTCACCATGGATGTACTTGGGGCAGAATGTTTTAGGGTTCTTAGGCATATTATGGAAACCTCTAGGAATAGTCCCCAATGGAGAGGGATTATTCTGAAAGAATTCCATTGGTGGGGGTGGTGGTGGTTGAGCCAGCTATTGTATGGGTTGAATCAGCTATGGTGACAATTGAGATGAATTGGATGGTGGATAGATGGGTACCACTGGGATATTGGTGAAAATCCTGGTGGAGTGAGTGGAGCTGATAAAGGTGGAATAATAGTTGCCCTAGCCTTGTAATGCTTATGTCTTGTAGGGGTCTTGAATTCTATGAAAGGTGATGGATTCTCAGTTGATCGAAGAACTCTGTGAGGCCGTTCTATGGATAAAAACCTAGATTTATCCAGCTTTCCTTTCTAGGCCCTCCTTCTAGCGCCAGTTCCTGTTGACGTGTGTTTTGGCACAACAACATGAAAACAAAATATTGCTATTTTGTTTCTCCTAAAAGAGAAAGACAACACATGGATGTCTCAGCTCCCAAGGTCTTTGTAGTTGGTTCTCAACTGTGCTAATGTTTCTCAATGGTCAATGTAACAGTAATGTTCAAGTGGCCTGCTGGTATGAGCTTCTGGATTATTCTAAGATCAAGCATGAATTTAAACCTACTCTAACCAGAGGTTTTAAAGAAACATAAAAAAGATAGGTCAAAGCTTTGGAATAAAAAATAATGATAATTCTCCTAACTTAACCAGAAGTGCAACCTTTCAAGGAGTTTGTTAACTAAAACTGCAGAACAAAGTAAACTTGTGATTGACACGGTCTCTTTCATTCACAGTGCTAATTCAAATAATAGATTTTAAGTTACCATTTAAACAAAACATAAAATAAGACTTCAATCCTTGAAAGATTCTCAAATCAAATGATTAACTTAAAAAATATATCATTTAGGAACACAATATGAAGTAGATTAAACTCTGATTGCTTCTACTATTAGTGAAACAGATAAGCAATATTTACAAAGCTGGCACAATCACCAGTGTACAGAGAATCTGTGATCTCAGATTGTTTCCAACTACACTAAGAGAACTTGGAAAATACATTACAACCAATACTGAATCTTACTACTAAACAAGAAGACAAAAGAAGCTCTCATTACTAAGAATCAAGATGCAGCTCTATCTCCTTTCGTTAATTGACTAACTCCTAGATTTTCTTCTGACTATCTATTCTAATAGTTCTAACCTTTACAAAGAGGCTAGAATGCCATTTATACAGAGTGTGTACCAAATGAATGCCCTATCCCCTGCGCTAGGGTTTACAAAATATCTGCTTCCAGGAGACTCGGCTCTCAGATCTTTCTGAAGAGAGTCAATGTTGCATTCAATCCCAGGCTCTGATGTCCATATTGAAAGATGGTTCCGGGGATGACCTTAGATCTTCTATAGTTGTATCCTTTACTCTCCTGTCCTCGTGTCCACCTTTGAACTACATCGAGGATGCCTTAAACACTGCAGAATATCACCATTAATATTGATCTACCCTCATCAGTGGTAAATACAGTTGTCTCAATGAGTCATAGTTTCTTTGCTCCTCTGGCCTCCTTCTACTCTAGACCTCTCCGCACATTTGACCATACTACTGGAAACATCATTGGGCGCCCCTATAGATCTTTGCATCACCCGAGCTGATCCATTGCTTGGATCTTAGGAGTCCATTTGGATTGCATTATGTCGGTCTCCTTCAAGGTGACGGTCAATCGGTCAATGGCCCATCCCAGCTCCTTCTGATTGGATAATCATATGCCACGCCAGATCCCTGAGCAATCAAGAGTGGTCCATCGTAAATTGCATGTCGGTGAGACACTTATCGTGTCTCCCCGATGCGATTTCATCTCATAACAATTATCGACATAGCGCGGACCACTCGATGAAACCCTTTGTCGAGCTTCAAAAGTCACATCGAGCTCATTTTTATGTCAAGAAGACAATCTTGTTTCGGGGAGACCTTACCCCGAACTCCTCTTCTCTTATCGAGCCTGCCTTTTTGTCGGGCAGAGGCTACAATGACATATCCTTGGTTATACCGATGCCTCATTCACTAGGAAATCCATTGCTATCGGCAAGACATTCAGTGTACTCCTTTTCATTCTTGCCGAGCCCACTTTGCATTGGAAAGACCCTATCGGGTCGCAAGGACGTCATGTCAAGCTTAAGATCTTTCATCGATCTTGTTCTATATTGGAAAGACTCCTTCAATCTCGGGGAGACCTTTTATCGAAGCGAAATACTCTTCCTGAGCTCACTCTTATCGGGAAGAGCCTTCCCATTTGGAAAATCCTCTTGGCGACATTGCCCTGCTGTCGCTGATACTCTTTTGTATCGGTAGGAACTTCCACTGATTTCTTTCACTCTCGCCGAGCTCAATATGATTTGGTGGGACCTCCCTTCATGTCGGCAGGACTTTCTGTGGTCGGCGAGACCTTTCGCCGAAGCCACTTTTCTCTCGGCAAGCTTCTTTCGTGTCGCTGAGACTTCCTTCGGTCGGTGAGACTTTACACCGACCAAAGCTTCCTTTTGCCGAAGTCAGCTGTTGCCAAGACCTCATCGGGTCGATAGGACATCCTACCGAACCCACTACATTCATTTAGAGTCTCCTCGAGTTCTTTCTATTTCCCCGAGCTAGAGCTTTTCGGTGTGACTTTCTTTCTTCACCAAGACCTTATGGTGATGCCCTCTATTTCTTAGCGAGCACATTCTATATCGTGAAGACTTCTTTAAGTCGATGAGAGATTACACCGAGGGCATCATCTTTTGGCGAGAGCCCATTTGGAACGACTATCAGGGAGACCTTTCTGTAGTTATACCAACATGTATTCTTTTCATTCCAAATGTGTCGATGTAACATTCTCTTGTTGGGGAGACGTCCCACAGATCGCCTTATGTCTCACCGAGATGCAACTTGAATCTCATGCAGGTCACTGTGACTTATCAGAATCGAGGAGACATCATACCGGTCACCTTGTGTCTTATCAAAAATCTCCCTAAGTCCACCCTTCTGGTCGTTGAGACATATTGATTCTCCCACCGAAGACCGCTGATAGAATCCCCTTGCACTGTATCGGTGTGACCTAAATATTTCACTAAGACCATATGCCGAAGACATAACTCTCACCAAAGTGTTAGCCCGGTTCTTGCTAGTTGGTGAGACATAAAGCTTTCACCAAGATTTTACCCTGAAGTCAAAATCTTCCAGAAATATGCCTTCTCCCTATTGTCGGTCGGTGAGACATAAAGCCTTCACCGAGACCTTTCTCCGAAGGAAACTTTCATGCTGATTGGAAACTCCTAGTCGCCGAGACCTCTCTAGGGGTCTTGTCGATAGGCAACACAGACTCATATTGAACAAAATGCATTATGGGTCAGGGAGACCATGATAATCTTATGCCGATAAGATCTATAATGGGGAGTATTCTCATTCTTTGGATTTGAAATGGTCAGAGCCAAGCCACTATTCGATAAGAGATTAGAAAAGTCTTGGCGACTTTTTCCTTAGCTAATTTTCATGACCAACTGGATTGAGGAATGTTTTCCAACTAAGCTTCCTTTGCTGATATCACCATGTGTGATTTAATCCTGCAAAACAAAACCTTCCATTAGTCCCCAAAGCATATAAAATACATCAAAATAAACTATCATGTTGCTTATGATTATTTCATTGAATACTTGGCAAGAAGGAAACCAACTCATGCTAGGACAGAACCAAAATTAGATCAAACAGAACAAAAAACAAGCAGGAAGAAAACTGGAAGGACTCCCAAACACAAAGAGAATAACCGAGACCAAGAAAACCTAAAAATAAAGAGAAAGGGGGGCCCATTTTGTTCCAAAGTAAAATAGGGTTGTTATGCAAGGCATAACAGATACTTGTGCTGGTCTGCATACATCCGTATGCACAAGCTCCAATTTCTCATCTTTCTTTTGCTCCCCATCCTTGAGAAAACTTACTCTCTTTTGTTTTCCATACACACAATTTTCACAGAAATCCATATTAACACATTTTAGACCTAGTAAAACATTATTTGAATGAAGTACTTTCATACCTTTTGCACTCATTCCCAAGTCTATTATCCCACAGTGTTGATTCAAAGTCCACAACAACTGTATGATTTTCTACTTGTTGAACTATAGTAACTGTTCCTGAACATTGGCCTTTTTCTATAACAATTAAAGTAGACGGAATAGTATGACCTATACAAAGATATAAGGTTCCTACTTTCACACCTTTTGCTACCACTAAGACACCCTTTGTGACCTTCCAATTTTTATCACTAAATGTAACAACACAACCTTCATCATCTAGTTGCCCTACTGAAATTAAATTTTTGCTTAACTTTGGAACACGCCTTACCTCATGTAGTAGCCAATGATTCTCATTCTAAAACTTAAACTTGATTCTTCCCTATCCAACAATCTGACAGGGTTCATTATCTCCTAAATAAACCAACCCAAAATCCCCTTGGACATAATCAAGAAAATAACTTCTATGGGGGGTAGCATGAAATGAAGCCCCTGAATCTAATACCCAAGAATCATTAGCATTATCAAGGGAAAGAATCAAAGCATCCTCATCAGATTTATTACTTACCACATTTTCCTCTTTACTTCCTTCCTTTTTGTCTCCTTTATTTTTTTGAGACCAAAAATCTTTCTTTAAGTGACCCGGCTTACCACAGTACCAGCAATCCCTCTTGTCTCTAATTGGGACCTTTTGTCCTTTGATTTTTCTCGTGACTTCCTAGGATTTCCAAAATTGTTTCCTCTCTCCTTTGTTTTTCCCCTACTTTCTGCATTAAAAACACTTCCTGATGTGAATATTCCACCTGAGTTTTTCCTACGAATTTCCTCGCTCAAAATAACACCAACAACATCATCAAATTTCAATGTATTTGAACCAGAAATAGAATTTCTAACAGCCATTACCAAGCTATTCTAGCTTTCAGGAAAAGAACACAGAATCAAAAGAGCCCTAACTTCTTCATCAAAGTTTACTTTTACAGAAGTTAATTGACTAGTGACCATATTAAACTCATTTAAATGATCAGTAACTGACCCACCTTCTACCATTTTCATATTAAATAAACACTTCATATAAAATACCTTATTCGAAGCAGAAGGCTTTTCATATAACTTTGCCAGGGTTTCCATCAACTATTGAGTTGTCTTTGCTTTTGTAATATTGAATGCCACTGATTGTGCTAGGCATAAACGAATACTGCCAGGAGCCTTTCTATCCAAAATCTCCTAGTCCTCATCAAACATTGCTTGGGGTTTCTTGGTTTTCCCTTCCAATGGCTGCCATAAATCCTTCTGATAGAGATAGTCCTCCATCTGCATCTTCCATAACTGATAGTTCTACCCATTAAACTTCTCAACCTTCTTTCCCTCATCTACCATTACTCCCACTCAATCGTGAGACCTTCCTACAGATGATAATCAAAACACAACCTGCTCTGATACCACTTGTTAGGGTTAGAAATGGAAAATATATAACAATTAAATGCAGATTTAAGTAATAAACAAAGAAACTAAAAACACATAGAATAAATTATAACACAGAGAACTTAACGTGGTTCACCCAATCTGGGCTACATCCACCAAACTGCAACCATCCAATACTTTAATTATCCAGTGCAAAACTTATTAAAATATTGCGAATAATTGTGTTTTTCATCATACTGTAACACCCATCCGAACCCCTTTTTAACAAGCTTAGAAGCTTCCAAATTTTGGGTTCTACAAAATCAGATTTTTCCTTTTTCATTGATTTTTTCCCTTTTTCTATGATGATAGTATACCATGGGCTATACAATATAGCATGATCAGTCGCCACATACCAACAATGTAGGCTTATGTCAAATAATGATTTGAGACCTCATTTATATATACAATCCATCTAATGTACCGTTAATTGGGTCCCACAGGTCGACATTCATAAATTTAAACTTAAAACCCAATTTTCTTGCTCAAAACCATAAAAATAGGCCAAATGGGACTCATACACCATCTGTGGTGTATGGGTCCCACCTGGTTGGGACTCATATTCCCAAGGTTGCATATTGGTCCCACAAGGCCTATTTTGATTGCTAAAGTGTCGGGGAGTCAAGAAATTAAGTTTATATGTTGATCTTGTCAAGATTTTGATTGAAATATGCCTTGGGATGCACAATATAGGGCCTTAGGGGCCTATTAATGATAATATAAAGGTCATAAATGCAAGGGGCCCCAAAAATCAATGTGAAAGTGTAAATAAATATATTTTACAACATTAAATTAAGGGAAAAATGGATCTATTTAGCTTAGAAGGGCCCAATATCCTATGTGAATGTGTACAACACATTAAAACACTAGATTAGGTGCATTTAGATTACAAGCCTCCTAAATTTAATGTGAAGATGTGAATAAATACACTTTACAACATTAAATTAGGGAAAAGTTAGGTTTATTTAGCTTAAATAGGCCCTAAATCTAATGTGGATGTCTACAACACATCACAATCACTAGATTAAGGCAATCTTAAGTTCATTTCAAAATTAATCATCATCCAATTAAGTGTGGAAATGTACACAACAACATTTTTTTACACTACATTTAGCCCCCACTTTAGTGAGAGGATGAACTTGCTTTAAATTCACACTGAAGTAGACATTCAAGAGGGGTCCAATTGTACCAATGCAAATGGTCTAGGACAACAGAGATTGAGGAGTTGGTCAATCTCCTAGGATCCAAGATCCTATGTCAAGCTAACATAAGCACAAAAAGGATAGGCACAAGGTGTATGATGTGCAGTAAAACAAGACACCCAAACATGCAATGTCATTGATTAAAAGAAAGAAAACAAAAACAAGTAAAAATAAAAAAAGACAGATCAAGCCTCAACCATTTGTCTAACACAATGTGTGTTGGTATGTGGCAACTGATCATGCTATACTGTACATCCTGGCCCCCTGTTAAAAAGGGGTTCGGATGGGTATTACTATATGATAAAAAACGCGATTATTCGCAAGATTGTAATAGGTTTTACACTGGATAATAAAAGTATTGGATGGATGCAATTTGGTGGATGTAGCCCAGATTGGGTGAACCACGTTAAATTATTTGTGTTATGATTTATTCTGTGTGTGTTTTAGTTTCTCTGTTTATTAATTAAATCTGCATTTAATTGTTAGATATCTGCCATCTCTAACCCTAACAATGTGGATAAGATCTAACTTGTTTGTTAAAAAGATGCATGCTCACTTTGAGGCAACAAGAATTAAGGTTTTTCACTAGGTTAGTATCCAAAGGGTGGCTTAGTGAGAAACCCATGCCGCTGTATCAGCTTCTAAGCACTGTATAATGAGAAATACATGCCCACATTTATGCTTCTCGTCATATGTTAACCATAGCAAAGCTATACCTCCTAATAACTATGATAAGGTGCCAAATAATAATGATCTTTGAGCTTCATGAGAAAGGAAAAACTTCATATGCTTGGAGCTCATGAACAAATAATGAACTTTGAACTTCATGAGGCAAGTAAAACTTCGTATGCTTGGAAATAATGAAAAAAAAAGATGGCACCACAGAAAAGCAAAGTGTGCTATGCAAGGTGGCAATATAACTGAAATTGTAAATGCAAAATAGTGTAAGGAATGTTCAAAGGGAACTATTAGTTCATGTAAGCTCTCTTCTTAGGGGAAATCATGCCTAATGTCTACAAGAGAGGACAAGTCAAGGAAATATAACACTCTAAGAGGAAATCAAGCCTAATGATACCACTAAGAAAAGGATGCATTGCAAGAATAAAGAAAATTGCATAGTGAAACATGAGTTTTGATGTATGCTCCCACTTTAAAGTGATTGTTAACACCATTACTATGAGAAATTGCTTTAAAGTAGAAGATGACATGAGAGCTTATTTAGAAAGCCCTATTCCAAGTCATATGTTTCCAATAAGCTATGTCATGAAAAGGGTTTCCCCCAAGAGGTATTATGTTGCATGCGAGCCAACTTAAGGCATGTTGTCCACATCCCAACATTGCTCTTACATATACATGAAAGGTGTTCGACTAGCCAAAAGAGACAATGACAAGTGACATGTATGAGGGAAAGGCTACCTAACCCCTTTTCCCCCATTTAGTGCAAAACAAGGATGGGCTAAATAGGATCAAAATAAGTTTCAATTAGAGGAACTACGTACTTCAACACAAGGAAGAGCACCACAGTCCCTAAGATATTGAATTTTCTTAATTAAAGCCTAGCATTCATTAGTAGAATGACCTTGAACTCTATGATATGTGTAAAATGAACTCTTGTAGTAAAATTTCTTTATGTGTTCTTGGAGGGAGAGATATCAAATGATCTTGGAGGAGTCTCAACAAGATACCCTCTTGATCAAAAGTAGAAGAAGTTCCTTTATTTTATGACAAAGATATATCTTGCTTAGTACAAGATGTCATACCTATGCAAGACTCTTTATCGATTGTGAGATTTTGTACATCCTTATTTAAAGGAAGGTGTAAAATCTAACGAATTTGAATTAGTAGTGTTTTCCATGATGACAATGACATTAAGTGAAGATTTCTTTGTTTTTTTTGTTTCTTGTAGAGGATAACAATCAAGACCACTAGTGTCTATCAATTCAGGATGCACTACTGTTCAAGTCATCTTAGAAGGATCTTTTGTAAGAATGTTGATATTAAGTGAAGGCTTTTTTATTTCTTTCGAGGGACAATAACCAAGACCACTAGTCTTTTATTGTGTGTGAGATTCTATAGGGATACATATACCTTGTTCTTTAGCACCACATCCTTTTCCACTATATCCCAGTTGTTTCATAAGTTCATAACCTCTTCTGTAAAGCTTTTTCATTTCTTTAGGATTCAACAGTTGTTGATAGTCAGTTTTGTCAAAGTTTGTTGTGTAATTTGTTATCTTTTGTTCTAAAGTGGTTGAGGTAGATGCTTTCGAAGGATCTTCTAATTTTGTGTTGACATGACCGCTTTTCCTTTTCCCTTGTATGAATCTTTGTTTATGATCTTGTATTCTCCCATGATTTTTGGTTTGAAATCTAAGGAACCCCAATCATCTTCTAATAGCTTTGTGGCTTCCTCTATATAGTTTTCTTTGTATTTTTGTTGCATGGGTTCAACTTGTGTAGTTAGTTTCAATGTTTTCAAGGGATTTTCCTTGTCTTTCTCAATTCTCAAACAATTTTTTGGTTCAGGGTCAACTTTGAGTCTATACACTTTGTTGTTGTAGACATACTTCATTTTAAAATGAAGAGTAGAAGGCACCCCATTCATTGCATGAATCCACAGTCCGCCTAAAAGGAGATTATATGAAAGATCATGAGGCATAACATGAATCTTTGTTTCTAATGTGGCCCTTCGAGCTATAATAGGAAAAGTGATCACAAAGACCAGTTGTTTTCCTACATTTTCAAATCTCTTAATAGATGAAGAGTTAGGTTGAATTTTTTATTTATCCACGCCATGTCTATCCAAAAAGGACACACTACACACATTAAGGGTAGAGCCATTTTTGGCGAGGGTTCTTTTTCTTCCCAACCTATTATGGATAGCTATTATCAAGAAAGCATCATTTTTTTTTTGCACTTCCAAAGGAGGGAGCTCACTTTGGTGGAAAAAAATGACAACATTTATTCCTTGAATCATGGCTGCTATGTCATTTGGTTTAGCATTAGAAGGGCTAGGAACATGTTGTAAAGCACTTTGAATCATGTTGTGGTAATGAGGGGAGGCTTGAATAAAGTCCCATAATGATATCTTAGTAGGAGTCAAACAAGGATGACCAGGTAAGATAGGATTAGGCAATGGGAGGGATTTTGAAGTTGTTTGTCTTGGTTGTGGATTGTTTCTAGTGTTATATGTATGAGCAACAGTATTATGAGTCAGTTGCCATGACACATTATTCTTAGGTGGGTAAACGACAAGTTAGAGTTTATTTTTAGTTATAGGTTTGTGTGAATGTGGGTAAAAGATGAGTTGAGGTTGAATAATATTAACATTCCTTAGTGAAGGAGAGTTTAAGGCTACTTCATCATCTTCATCTAAGGAAACTATATTGCTATTGTCAATGTTATCATTTACTTACACCATGATATCCTCCCTAGGAGGAGAGTTTTTAGGAGAGCTACAAACTAAGTGTTCATGACATTCCAAGGTGGGTTCTTCTAAAATGACTTCATCACAAGTAAGGGAGTGGTCAAAGGTTGGATTTTTTTTTTGTCAATAATTTCATTGTATTTTTCAATAATGTTTTCTCTAGGGGGAAGAGGCAAATAGGATTCTCATGGATTCCATTGGTTTGATCTTCTAGCACTAAAATATCTTCTTCACTATGAGGAGAGATATTAGGAGAAGGATAAATGTAATTGTCATGATTTTCCATTATTTCATTCTTGTTTTGTAAGGTCTCATTCTCTTGTGCCATAACTTCTACCCTAGTAGGAGAGTTATTAAGAGGTTCATCACATTCTGTGATTTTATTTTCCAAAGAAACTCCATCACAAATAGGGGAAGTGTCAAGGGAAAGACAAATATCATTGTTATGATTGTGAATGATTGCATCCTTTTGCTCAAATAAATCTTTCCAAATGTTAGGGACATTAGGAATTATAAAAATAATACTATAACTTTCAATCACTGGATCTTCTAGCACCAACATTTCCTCTTCACAAATTTGATTTTCGTGATCGTTCTTGATTGTATTGTATTTCTCTAAAGCATTTTCATGAGTAGAGGAAATGTTGGTGGAGGAATGTAAACTAAGTAAAGTGGTGGCGATGATTTCATCTTCTATTGTTATACTATCTTCCAAGGGGGATGAGGAGAAGGATAAACAAGACCTTCAAGATTATCAATGATTGCATCCTCTTTCACCAAGATACCTTCGTCACTAAAAGGAGAGGTATCGGAAGAAGAACAATTATGATCATCATGAATGTCCATGCCTGTATCTTCTTCTATTACATCATTCCCACAAATAAGAGAAATAGGAGGGGGTGAAGATTTAAGGTAAACATCAACATTTTTCAGTTTCTTACACTAAGAGACTCTCATAACTAGGAAATGCATTGAATGAGTGATTAACATGCTTATTTAGTGGAAATTATGAAAATGGTGGAATGATGATGATGTATTCACACACACTTTCAAAGAGATTTCACTCAAGGATAACCCTAGAGATCTTAATGCAAATGAGATTGAAATCTTGTAATAATGTTATCCTAGGAAATAAAATAGAACATAAAAGAAAAAATGTAAATAATGCACACCCAGAAACCTTGAAGTGACTGGAAATAGCTCCAAAATTCTAGAAATTTTGAGTTTTTGACCAACTAGGACTCATTCGCCAATCTAGGTGAATCAGTCCTAGATCGCGATTTCTGTATGGGAGCCTGTTTTAGGAAAAAGGGTATCAGAATCTCCAAATGGATCTGGAAAATAGCTACAATGGGACTCATTTTCCACTCTTCCAAGTGAATCAGTCTCGTTCCACTTTTCTGAGAATTGAAAGTTCTAAACTGCACTCCAACACCTATTCTTTCCTTCTAACCTGTGTTTTAGGTCCAAATATGCAAAAAACAAGTACAAAATATAATTCAACTTGATTTGATAATGGGGGGTTTGCCTTGGTCAAACCCCTAGTTTGGTAAAAAAGCTTGATAGAAATAATGATAATTGCATGAAAAACCCTAGCCTTAAATGTGTCTAAGACTAGAAAATCTAAAACATGATGTGATCCTATTCTACTGTGGAAGAATATGATGCAAGAATGGAAATGCAAAGATGAGTGACTCACTTGTGGTGATCTCTAATCACCCCAAATCATCTCCAATGATGCTTGCACCTTCCTTGGGCTGAATGTAGATTGATAATGGAAGATAGAATCACTTAGGAAACAAGTCTTTAGACTTTCCTTGATGGCTAGTTGCATCTCCCCAACCTAGAATCCATCATCTTTCACCATAGGCATCCAAGATCAACCCTTGAAAATGCTAGATATTGATTGAAAGTGAGATTGAAGACCTATAAAAATACTCCAATGCTTCAACTTCGCTTGCCTTTGAAATTAGAATGCTCTTGTGAAATATTCCTTGAAGATTCTTGATGCTTATCTGTTGGAAAATGCTTGCTCAAGATGCTTAAAGTTGATAATAATGGCTTGGAGACTTGCTTTTATATGCAATAACACCTAATTGACCATTATTTAGATTTTGAAGGCCAACATCCACCAAAATTTTGAATTAAAAACATAAATTTCTCAGTCAAAATTGAAAAAGCTCAAGTGGGACTCATTTTCCACCCTTGGCGAATGGATCCCACTTAAGGGGACTCATTCACCCAAGGTGGCGAATGAGTCCCACCTTAGCTTTTTGAGGTGGGTTTTTGGGATTTTTGGTGATTTGACTGAATTTATGGTATTTTTGAGTGAAATGAGCCTCAAGATCTGATAATGGGTCTTAGGGGCCTATAAATGAATATTTTAAAGGGTAATAAATGCAAGGGTACCCATGACAGGTCCAAATTAGACCAAAGATTATACTATCTCCAACAAGGGAGTACAATTCCAATGGTCACATCTAGCCCCCACTTTAGTGCTCATATGACTCTACATGCATATGTAAGATAAAGGACTCTAACCAGTACACTTTATCTCATAAAAGGATACTTATTTGCAACATAGGAGAATGAAACCCCTAGTTTAGTGATTTGCAAAACCACAACATTAGGAACCACATCCTGCAACACAAATTCTTTAGTCATCCAGGAATCCTTTTTCCCTAACTTCTTTCTAGAAATTACATTCAAGGGTAGATTTATTCCCCCCCTTGGTTTCACTTGCTTTACGGAGCTGGAATTAAGGTAGCAATCTAGCCATGTTGAATAGGGTGAGTCATATCATAGGGAATTTCCAAGTACCATGCCAAATAATGATAGATTGTTGAATGATTTTGAGGTCAGAATCAGGATTCTAATGCAACAAATGACATCTAAAGTGGAGCTCTCTAGCACCCATTATATTAATTTGAATGCAATGTACTTTTTAACCCTAATATAGTAAAAACCCTAATTTTAAATTACATAAGAGAAAAAAGTGAAGTAAATTCTAACTTATTTTATCATTTACATTTTTTAGGTTGAAAGTGATTGAATAAGAGTGAAAGATGCCTAGCAGAAGAGATTACATGCCTACGAGACTAGACGTGTTGCGGGACCAAGTGGCATGCGGCGAGTGCTAGGATGAGGTGAGTTGATTCTTCTACCTTCGATTTGTCCTTACGTAGTTATTTTTTGATTTTTTATGCCTTTCTAGGTTAATTTAGGGCCTTGGAAATTTTTTTTGCAAAGTGTCCCCTTTTTTTTGAAAAGTGTCCCATTTTTTTCGCAAAGTGTCCCTTTTGTTTGTGAAGTGTCCCAGTTTTTCACAAAGTGTCTCATTTGTTCGCAAAGTATCCCAAATGGGTTCTAAAGTGTCTAAGGCCTTTAGGAAAGCACACTAGAGAAAATTTAGTACACTTTTATGATTATTGATGTAAAAATTAAATATTTTAGATTGCTTATAGGACATATTTTTTTCTTTTTGGTAGGTGCCCACCCATTCGTACCAGCATCTAGGTGGCAAGAAGATCAGCCTTCTCAGAGATTTAGCCCCCTCTTTCAGTGGAAAATATAGAGTTGTTATAAACTATAGGTTTATACTAGGTGTACCTCATGCCCCCCATGAGGTACTATGATGTGATGTTGATAGCACTAGTAGAGTGGTGGGATGCAGATACATGTACCTTTCATCTGCCTACTGGAGAGATGACTATCACATTGGAGGACATACACCACATACTTTGATTTCCTATTCGGGGTCAATGAGTACATTTCCAAGCTGAGCGATCATTCAGTGAGATGAAAGACAACATGCAGTAGTTCCTTTGTATACCAGTGCATGATGAGAGAGTGAGGGCACAGATTGATTTGGCGATGGTACTATATTAATGAGCCCCATTGGTTAGATGGATTATTATGCTTACAGTCTCAAGTACTCATCCTTGATGACGGAGGAGTGCACATGGAGGGAGGACTAGTACACCTGATACGAGGGATGGCAAAACACTAGACAGTATATGCATGGGGGCATTGTATCCTAGCACACTTATATTATGATCTTGGGTGATTTGTCTTTTGGGAGGTTGATAGTATGGTACATTGTATGATTCTACAGGTTTGGTACCTTGATCATATTACTTGTACCAAACCTATCGACTTCCCATGTCCGACAACCTTGGGGTATCCTCGGGCCTTCAGCTATCCTCTACGATGGTTTTGGTAGTATGGTGATTTACACTTCTGGAGAGTGAGATTTGACTGACTGGAGGAGGACAAGACCCTTTGGAGACCTTATCGAGTTGTACTTCAGTGGCTAGATCAGACATGGAAAATGAGGAGATTACAGCTTGATAGAATTTTGATTGGCAGACACGATTATGTAGTGCATCATTTCTACTACGATCGGGTCATGCAATATTTTGGAAAAATGTAGATAGCACCTAGGGCATGACCCTTCTTTAGGAGATCTATGTAGAGTGCCTGTACACCTGTTGATTTTGTATAGTTCATGGCAAAGGATGTTGTCTACAGTGAATTTGGTTACTCGGATCACGATATGCATCTAGTCTCTGGCACGGATGATGTTGGTGCCATAGATGAGTATGAGGAGTGATGGACAATATCACGACCATCTCTCATGTTTCCAATGGAGGAGCCAATAGGTAATGTAGGACCACTCCTAGATGAGGGAGATGAGGTAGAGGACAGGGCCGAGGAGACACACTACAAGGCTGCAAACATATTTATAGATGTCATAGATGAGGAGTACGATGAGGATGTAGATCCTGACTATGATGGTCAAGATAGAGGAGATGACCTGAGGAGGACAAGGAGGAGGAGCGACCCATGAGCGAGGGTGGTGAGGAATTAAATGAGGATCCAATAGGGGATGAGTGGGGATATTTCTCTCCCATTCGTATGACTAGATCATGAGCAGCGGCTGTAGCAGGAACTAGTATCCATAGTCATGGAGAGGCTAGCACATTCTCCATGCCCCTTGCACATGACAAGGTTGATTTCACATAGCCTAGCAGAGATATAGGTGATGATATTTTGTTTATTATTATATTACATGCTTATGCTTATACTTTATATATATCATGATGAGTACTGATTATTTATTGTTTCTATCTTGCATGACCTATGAGATTTTTGGGATCTCTATCAATAGGTGGTTGCAAAGATAGTGTCCCCATCAATCAATGAGGAGGCCAGAGGCTTGTACTATGTGATCCAACCCATTATCAATCAGGACCCTAAGTCGTTTAGGCCATAAATTAGACTGCGGGAAGCGTATGAGAGTTTGAGGAGGTGTGTCCACCAAGCTGATGCTTCCCCAAAGGCACATTCATCTCGGACCCCGATAGAGTTTGAGAGACTAGAGGAAAAGGTAGCCAGGCTATAGGCGAAGATAGATCAGATAGTAAGAGCACATCGGGAGGCCCTTGGATAGATACAGGGCTTAGAGTTTTCTCTCGGTACATTCAGTGGATCATGATCACGATCACACACCACCATCTCCCAATAGACTGCTACAAAGATAGATGCAACCACCAGGTCTTGAGGGATCTGGTAGTCACAGGACTCAGTAGTATTGTATATATTGATGACATGTACACAAAACTTTGATATATATATATAAGCACTTGATGTTTTATTATTTGTGTTGAATATTAAATGGAAATGTGATTAATTAAATAAACTTTGTAAGATTATTTAATGAATGCTTCCATGATTTAACATGCTTTATGTGATCTGACAAAAACTTATTATAGTTTCTCTTAGATGCAACATTGTGATTAAGTATGTTATGCTAAATTAAATACACCTAGATGATCTAATTAAAGGGCATTAAATGCATATAAGGATCTAATCTAACAAAACATACACTTGAGATAAGCTTGAATATTATGAAACCTAAAGTAATCACTTTAGTGTTTGAGACACACGTATAATTGTTTGTCAACAATAAAGCAATGTGAAAGCATATGGAATATAATCCATTAGCTTTAACAACATTGCTTTATCATTCATAATATTCAAGGGGATTAGACATAATACTGTGGCACAGATGTGTGGCATTGATAGGTTCTTTGAGGGGTGTGCCATCTAGTTTAGTTAATGTGTATGTACCAGACCCAAAACTTTCATTGATTATGTAAGGTCCTAACCAATTAGGACTAAATTTCCCTTTTTCATTCAAGTTGACATTTACATTACATTGATTTTTTAGATAAGACTGGATCACCTTTGTTGAATACACAAGGGATGATATTTTCATTGTAAATTCACTATCTTTTTTTACAATAAGCTTGAAGATGCTCAAAAGTGTTAATGCATTGTTCATCAAGCATTTCAAGTTGATGCAAGCATTGCTCTTTATAGTTTTTGTCATCAATAATTCCTTGAAGGGTGATTCTTAATGTAGGAATCTCTATATCCAAGGGCATTATTGCCTCACTCCCATAAACAAGATTATAAGGTGTATTTCCTGTAGATGATTTGACACTTGTGTTGTAGATGATTTGACACTTGTGCGATAGGCCCATACCGCATATTGTAATTGTGTGTGACAATCCTTATGATGCTTCTTAGCAGTTTTCTTTAAGATTTGTTCAATAGTCTTATTAGTTGATTCAACTTGACCATTAGATTGTGGGTAATAAGGTGTGGAAAGGCAATGTATTTTAAATGTCTCTAAGACTCTCTTCATGTCATTATTCTTAAATGGTGTACCATTATCAAAGACTAACATGGAAGGAAGTCCAAAGTGATCAATAATGTGTTCCAATATGAAATGACATATCACATCAGCTATTTTTGATCAAAGGGGAATGGCTTCCACCCATTTTTTGAAATAATCTACACTGCAATGATTATAAATGTATGTCTAGCAGAAGAAGGGGGTGATATCTTCCTATAATGTCTAAACCCAAAACTACAAAGGGCCATATCGGAACTTGAGCTCAGAATTCATAAGCAGGAGCATGGATTAGATTGCTATGCTCTTGAAATTTTTGGCATTTTCTTACATATTCAAAGCAATCTTTTTCCATGTGTCTCAAATAATATCCAATGCGGATAAGTTTTTGAACTAATGTTTTTCCTCCAAAATGGCCACCACAAGCACCTACATGAGCTTGTTCAAGTGTTGTGGGTATCTCATATTTTTTTAGGCATCTAAGTAAGAAACCATGGAATGATCTCCGATATAATACATCGACGAGAAATATATACTTAGATGCGATCTTTCACAAGTGAGCCCAAATTTTCTTGGTTGTTGGCTTGGGAAATGTACCATCTTTCAAATAGTTATGTATTGTATCATACCATTCATTCAAGTCTTCCTTTTTATGTTGCTAACACTTCTTCCGATTTATCGTCGATCGAAGGTTTCATGATCGCATGCACAATGAAGGTGAAATATTTTGAAGGATCTTGAGGGGAGATAAGGTAAATTGCACTTCCAATTACATCTGCATGCCAATTATCTTTTCATGGGATGTTATCAATGGTAAATTAGTCGAACTTCTTTAACAAATTCATTATGAGATCCTTATATTTTGATAGTTTGTCATGTTTTTCCTGATATGTTCCATTTATTTGTTTGATGACTAATTGTGAATCACCAAAGATCTTAATGTTTTTTGCACCCATGATTAAGGTAGCACACAATCCAATGAGAAACGCTTCATACTCGGCAGTTTTACTTGTACATATTAAGTTTAACCAATACGACAAAGAAGCAAGCTCTCTTACAGGTGGTATTATTATAACTCCTATGCCAGAGCTTGTTCTAAACTTTGATATGTCAAAATATAACTCCCATGTATTAGCCTTAATTGTCAACACATTATCATTAGGAAAAGTGTCATTACTAGGTAATGTTAAAGGAGAAAGAGCATCAGCCAATTGGTCGGTCAAGGATTGACCCTTAATTATTTTTTGTGAAACAAACTTTACTTCAAACTCAATCAACAACATCACCCATTTAGCTAGACATCCTGATAAGTCTATTTTATTCAAAATATGTTTGAGAGGGTCAAATTTTATCATCACTTATATTTCCACATTCAGTAAATAATGTCACAACTTATTGGTAGTGAATACAAGGGCCAAACAATGTTTTTCTACTATTATGTATCATTTCTTGTAATCAATCAAGGTTTTGCTGATGTAATAAATAGGATGCTCTTTACCATTTTCGTCTTGTTGAGCCAACAATTTTGTGAGAGCATGGGATGATGCGGCTATATAAAGTATGAATGGTTTGTTTTGCATAGCGGGTTGTAAAATAGGTGGAGTTGCAAGGTATTCCTTCAAACTCTCAAAAGCCTGATTACAATCTTCATTCCAATCAAAGTGCACATACTTTTTGAGAAGATGTGTAAATGGTAATGTTCGATTAGCTAAAGATTCCACAAAATGATAGATAGCTTGAATTCTTCATTGTAACGTGCGTAATTGAGAAATATTTTTAGGAGGTGGCATGTTGATTATAGTATCAATTTTCTTTGTGTCCACCTCGATGCCTCTATTAGATATGATGAAACCTAAAATTTTCCTGCTATCTACACCAAAGACACACTTTTTCGGGTTCAATCTCATGTATTTTTGCATCCTCTCAAATATTTTCTGAAGGACATTCACATTATCATGTCTTGTTAGCGATTTGGCTAGAATGTCATCAACATAATCTTCCAAAATATTATGTGTACATGTAATTCTGGAATATTAGTGTAACAGCTTGTTGATAGGTTGTGCATACATTCTTTAATTGAAAAGACATCACAACCCAACAAAATGTTCCCTAAACAGTTGTAAATGCTATTTTGTATTGATCTTGAGGGTTAAGGAAGATTTGATTGCATCCAGAAAATCCATCCATGAATGACAACAAAGCATGTCCCGCAGTTGAATCCACTATCATATCTATATTAGGAAGGGGAAATTTATTTCTTAAAGATGCTTTATTTAAATCATGAAAATCTGTGCACATCCTAATATGATTGTCAGGTTTCGCAACTGCGACAATGTTTGAGATCCAAGAAGAATAATTTATAGGTCGTATGAAACCAATGTCAAGGAGCTTTTCGAGTTCACCTTTAACAAGCAAGGCTATCTTAGGATTCATCTTTCATATCTTTTTTTGAACTGGCTTAGCATTTTCAACAAGGATAATGTTGTGTGTCACTATCTTTGGATTGATTCCTGGCATATCTGAATGTTTCCAAGCAATTTTTTTGGGAAATTCAAGGATCAAGGTTGTAGTATCCTCTTTTTCACTATCATCAAGGAACTTATCATGAAAGCATCATTTTGTTTTTGCACTTCCAAAGGAGGGAGCTCACTTCGGTGGAAAAAAATGTCAGCATTTATTCCTTGAATCATGGCTGCTATGTTATTCGATTGCGCATTAGAAGGGATAGGAACTTGTTGTACAAAGAACTTTGAATCATGTTGTGGTAATGAGGGGAGGCTTGAATATGGTCCCATAATGATATATTAGCAAGATTCAAATGAGGAGGACCAAGTAAGATAGGATTAGGCAATGGGAGGGATGTTGAAGTTGTTTGTCTTGGTTGTGGATTGTTTCTAGTGTTATATGTATGAGCAAAGGTATTATGAGTCGGTTGTTGTGACACATTATTCTTATGTGGGTAAAGGACAAGTTTAGGTTTATTTTGAATTGGAGGTTTTTTGTGAAGGTGGGTAAAGGATGAGTTGAGGTTGAATAATATTAATGTCCCTTAGTGAAGGAGAGTTTAAGGCTACTTCATCATCTTCATCTAAGGAAACTATATTGCTAGTGTCAATGTTATCATTTCTTACACCATGATATCCTCCCTAGGAGGAGTGTTTTTAGGAGAGATACAAACTAAGTGTTCATGACATTCCAAGGTTGGTTCTTCTAAAATGACTTCATCGAAAGTAAAGGAGTGATCAATGGTTAGATTTTCTTTTTCGTCAATGATTTCATTGTCTTTTTCAATAATGTTTTCTCTAGGGGGAGAGGGGAAAATAGGATTCTCATGGATTCCATTGGTTTGATCTTCTGGTACTAAAATATCTTCTTAACAATGAGGAGAGATATTAGGAGAAGGATAAATTTGATTTTCATGATTGTCCCTGATTTCATTCTTTTTTTGTAAGGTCTCATTCTCTTGTGCCATAACTTCTACCCTAGTAGGAGAGTTATTAAGAGGTTCATCACATTCTGTAATTATATTTACCAAAGAAAATTCATCACAAATAGGGGAAGCGTCAAGGGAAAGAGAATTATCATTGTTATGCTTGTGAATACTTGCATCCTTTTGCTTAAATAAATCTTTCCAAATGTTAGGGACATTAGGAAGAATAGAAATAATAATATAACTTTCAATCACTGTATCTTCTAGTGCTCACCAACATTTCCTCTTCACAAATTTTATTTTCATGATTGTTCTCAATTGTATTCTCTTTCTCTAAAGCATTGTCATGAGTAGAGGAAATGTTGGTGGAGGATTGTAAAATAAGTAAAGTGGTGGTGATGATTTCATCTTCTATTGTTATATACTATCTTCTCAATGGGGATGAGGAGGAGGATAAAAAAGACCTTCATGATTCTCAATGATTGCATCTTCTTTCACCAAGATACCTTCATCACTGAAAGGAGAGGTATCAGGAGAAGAACAATTATGATCATCATGAATTTCCATGCTTGTATCTTCTATCACATCATTCCCACAAATAGAAGAAATAGGAGGGGGTGTAGATTTAAGGTAAGCATCAACATTTTTCAGTTTCTTTGCACTAAGAGACTCATAACTAGGAAATGTATTGAATGAGTGATTAACATGCTTATTTACTGGAACCTATGAAAATGGTGGAATGATGATGGTGTATTCACACCCACTTTCAAAGAGATTCCACTCAAGGATAACCCTAGAGATCTCAATGCAAAGGAGATTGAAATATTGCAATAGGTCTATCCTAGGAAATGAATATGATGCAATGAGGGGTTCACCACCAAGTATAGACTTGGAAAAGATAATGCAATGTAAGATGTAAAAAAACACCATAGTTCAATGTAATGACTTAGGAAATTCCTTAGAAATGTAAATAAAAAAGAACAAAAAATAAAAAATGTAAATAAGGCACACCTGGAAACCTTGAAGTGAGTGGAAATAGCTTTGAAATTCTAGAAATTTTGACTTTTTGACCAATTAGGACTCATTTACCAATCTAGGCGAATCAGTCCTGGATCATGATTTTTATACAAGAGCCTATTTCAGGAAAAAGGGTATCAGAATCTACAAACAGATCTGGCAAACAACTACAATGGGACTCATTCACCACTCTTGGAGAATCAGTCTCGTTCCACTTTTCTGAGAATTGAAAGTTCTGATCTACACTCCAACACCTGTTCTTTCCTTCTAACTTGTGTTTTGGGTCCGAATATGCAAAAAACACCTGCAAAGTAGAATTCTACTTGATTTTCTAATAGGGGGTTTTCTTTGGTCAATCCCCTAGTTAGGTAATTAAACCTTGATAGAAATAATGATAATTGCATGAAAAACCCTAGCCTTAAATGTGTCTAAGACTAGGAAATTGAAACATGATGTGATCCTATTCTAATGTGCGAGAATATGATACAAGAATGGAAATGCAAAGATGAGTGACTCACTTGTGGTGATCTCTAATCACCTCAAATGAGCTCCAATGATGCTTGTACCTTCCTTAGACTGAATGTAGAGTGCTAATGGATCATGGCATCACTTAGGAAACAAGTCTTTAGACTTGGCTTGATGGCTAGTTGCATCTTCCCAACCTAGAATCCATCATGATTCACCATAGGAATCCATGATCAACCCTTAACAATTCTAGATCTTGATTGAAAGTGAGCTTGAAGACCTACAAAAATACTTTAATGTTGCTCCAATGCTTCAACTTTTATTGCCTTTCAAATTAGAATGCTCTTGTGAAAGATTGCTTGAAGATTCTTGATGCTTATCTCTTGGAAAATGCTTGGTCAAGATGCTTAAAGTTGATAAAAATGGCTTAGAGACTTGCTTTTATAGGCATTAACACCTAATTGACCATTATTTAGATCTCAAAGGCTGACATCCACTAAAATTTTGAATTAAAAACATAAATTTCTCAGTCAAAATTGAAAAAAGTCCTCAAATGGGACTCATTCACCACCCTTGGTGAATGGGTCCCACCTAAGGGGACTCATTCACCCAAGGTGGAGAATGAGTCCCACCTTAGCTTTTTCAGGTGGGTTTTCAAGATTTTTGGGGATTTGAGTGATTTTATGGGATTTTGAGTGAAATGAGCCTCGAGATCAAAAATAATGTGTCTTAGGGGCCTATAAATGATGATTTTAAAGGGTAATTAATGCAAGGGTACCCAAGATAGGTCCAAATTAGACCAAGGATTGTACTATCTCCAATAAGGGAGTATGTTTTTGGTGGTCACATTTACTAACTTTTTCTTTGCAAACTTGGAAAAGACTGAAAGTAAAATTTATGAACAATAATTTATGCAAATCCAAAATGCAATGTAAAAACCTAAAATGAAATACAATTTTTAGATTTCAAACAAGGTAATTTATTGATTACACTATGCAATGATCTAAAAGTGAAATGTTTAAAATGCAAATTTGGAATTAAGCAATGCATGAAATGGGCCAATTTAAACTAGATTTAGTGAAATGTATATAACAAAAACTCAGCTAAATGAAACAAATAACTAATGGAAACAAACAAAAGTGTAGAAAAAATATTTTTAATGCTATAAAAGACAGATTCAAATGTGCCCTAGGACTAATTCGCCCAGAGGGGGGTATGAGTTCCAGTGAGGGTTTTTTGCACAATTTTTAATAAATTTTAAGTGTTTTTTATGCGTTTTAGTTTGTATGATGTGTAGCCTATGTGAAAATGCAATTTTTAGATGATTTTCAATGATTTGAGATGCAAAAATGGAACCTATATTCACTTTCACTAATGAAAAAATTAGAAACCCTAGAATGCCAATTAACTAATGCAAAGTCAATGCAAGCTACATCTAGGATGATGATGGACTCCAAATCAAGAAATGAAATGTTCTAAATGAAGGTTCACCAAAATGATTAGTAGAAAAATGTCTCTATTATCATGAAAGCATCATTTCATTTTTGCACTTCTAGAGGAGGGAGCTCACTTTGGTGGAAAAAAATGTGAGCATTTATTCCTTGAATCATGGTTGCTATGTCATTCAGTTGCACATTAGAAGGGATAGGAACTTGTTGTAAGGCACTTTGAATCATGTTGTGGTAATGAGGGGAGGCTTGAATAAGGTCCCATAATGATATCTTAGCAGGATTCAAACGAGGAGGACCAGGTAAGATAGGATTAGGAAATGGGAGGGATGTTGAAATTGTTTGTCTTGGTTGTGGATTTTTTCTAGTGTTATATGTATGAGCTACAATATTATGAGTCAGTTTTTGCGACACATTATTCTTAGGTGGGTAAAAGAAATTTTTGGGTTTATTTTGAGTTGGAGGTTTGTGTGAAGGTGGGTAAAGGATGAGTTGAGGTTGAATTTATATTAACGTCCCTTAGTGAAGGAGAGTCTAAAGCTACTTCATCATCTTCATCTAAGGAAACTATATTGCTAGTGTCAATGTTATCATTTTCTTACACCATGATATCCTCCCCAGGAGGAGTGTTTTTAGGAGAGCTACAAACTAAGTTTTCATGGCATTCCAAGGTTCACCAAAATAAAAAAATGAAATGTTCTAAATGAAGGTTCACTAAAATGATTAGTAGAAAATTTCCTCTCTATGTTTGGGAGATTGATCAATACTTTTCCCCTAATATCATTCAAGGATGACCCTGGAGATCTCAACTTCAAGCATGTAAAGGAGAAAGAGATCTTGCAATAGGGTTGTCCTAAGGGATGATTGTAAACTAATGAGGGGTTCACCACCAAGCTAGGGCTTGGAAAGACAAATAAAATTTAATAAAAATTCTTAACCCTAATATGATGTAATGTTTAACTAGATGACCTAAAAATGCATGAAAAATAAAACAGAAAGGTGATATCTCATAAGTATGCACCTGGAAACCTAAAGAAGGAAAGAATAAGCTCTGAAACAATGAAAAACCTAAAATTTTAACCTACTAGGACTCATATGCCAGTCTGGGTGTATCAGTCCCAGATCTGGATTTCTATGCAAGAACTGGTTTCTAGAAAAAGGGTATCAAAAACTGCTAAAATCTTTAAAATGACCTAAACTAGGACTCATATGCTAGGACTGGTGTATGAGTCTAGTTAGGTTTTTTTGGAACTTTAAAGTCTGGATCTGGTCTTCAATGTCTGCTCTTTCTTTTCCCCTTTGTTTTTGGATCTGAAACCCTAATTTTGGGGCTTTCGATGACTTTTTAACAAAGATTATAACCTTGTAAATGAGGGCACAATTCCAACAACTTTCTCCAAGCTTGCAACCTAATCTTCAAAGGTCCTTCATGCTCCAAGTCACTTAGGTCTACAATAACACAAAGAGAGAGAGAGAGAGAGTGTTGATTGTTAGAGAATAGGGGTTTGCCAAGTTGTTAAACCCCTAGTGGGTGATTAAACCAAATGATGAGATAATGAAATGAATGCATGAAACATGAAGCAAAGAACATGAATCATGGAAAATGATACCTTGAATGATGCCTTGTAAATATCCAACTCAACATGAAATGGCAATGAAGGATGTAGATCTTGATCTTGAGAATAGGTGTAGAACAATGCTTGATCTTGGATCTTCAATGCTACATCACAATATTAGCTCAAAAACATGCTTGATGCTTGATATCTTGACATTATTATGGATCTTGAATTTCTACAACAATTGATGAAGAATTTTGCCCTTCAATGCCTAAAAAATGATCTTGAATGCTCTCTTGATGATCTTATAAACTCTTGGAATGCTTAACTATTGAGTGTTTGACTTGATATCATGTAGGCTTATGTCAAATAATGATTTGAGACCTCATTTATATAGGCAATCCATCTAATATCATGTTAATTGGATCCCACAAGTTGACATTCATAAAATTTGAACTTAAACCCTAATTTTCTCACTCAAAACCTTAAAAATAGGCCAAATGGGACTCATATGCCATTTGTTGTGTATGGGTCCCATAGGGCCTATTTTGATTACTCAAGTGTCGAGGAGTCAAAAAATTAAGTTTATATGTTGATCTTGTCAGAATTTTGATTGAAATATGCCTTGGGATGCATAATATAGGGCGTTAGGGGCCTATTAATGATGATATAAAGGTCATAAATGCAAGGGGGCCCAAAAATAAATGTGAAAGTGTAAATAAATACATTTTACAACATTAAATTAAGGTAAAATTAGGTCTACTTAGCTTAGAAGGGCTCAAAATCCCATGTGAACGTGTACAACACATTACAACACTAGATTAGGTCAATTTAGTTTACAAGCCTCCAAAATTTAATGTGAATGTGTGAATAAATACACTTTACAACATCAAATTAGGGTAGCGTTAGGTTTATTTAGCTTAAATGGGCCCTAAATCCAATGTGGATGTGTACAACACATCACAATCACTAGATTAAGGCAACCTTAAGTTCATTTAAACATTAATCTTCCTCCAATTAAGTGTGAAAATGTACATGACGATAGTTTTCTACACTACATGATTATACCTAGTATATCACTATATACTATATCTTGGCATCCATAAATTTTAGTCCATGGCTACTATATTGGGATGCATTAACTATATACTATTTTTAATATTTATATTTTAGTATCTTGTTACTAGGTTAACTATTATATGTTATCCTTGATGGCTAAGTGGAAAAGATGCTAGAGATTAGTAAATATTGAGAATATTGATATCATTGAACTAGAAGATAATGATATTTTCAAGTGTAGTTGATTGAGATAGGGATACTTCCTTCTAGTTGAATAATTCACTATAGTTTATATGGTGTGTGCATCCTAAGGATGTTATTTTTAAGCACCATAATACAATTTCTTTTTTATTTGCTAACAAAAGTTATAGGACAATAGTATATGATACAAAGTTTTGTTTAATAACATATATTTATTAATAATATCAAGTAACATATTATATGGCTAGTATCTTAGCATATTGCTTCTACAATTACTAAAATTATTTGCATGTATGTTGAATTTTGATTAGGAGGGTTCGGGTTAGTAGGAAAGATAATATAGTACATATCAATATACATATAGAAACCTTCTTGATATTCTCCTTCCAAATCAAGTTTGTATTAGAAAACTAAACCTTAATTATTATTACTCTTAAGAGTTAATAGGGTTTAAGTGATACTAGAACTACCAACTTCACTAGTAGGGTTTAGGAGCACAAAAAATTTCTTGGCTTAGTTATGTAAGGAGTTACTTTTGCATGAATGTATATTACATTAGATATAACTTAAAGATTTAATTTAATTAACATGAGATAAAAATTGACATAATAATAGTTTTTACAATGTACGATTAGCCATCAATTGGTGTTTGACATTAAATCTATGTTGCATAAAAAAATTAGACATGGTGTTGATTAACCCTACAACTATTATTCATTAAACCTTATCCAATAGGACATAATCATGGGTTATGTTGAATACTAAGTTATACTATTTGGTAAATGGAATTATAGTGTAAAGAATTTTCTAACCCATATTGAAGGTATATCAAGTCATATGATGATTCAACAATTATACTTGATATTTTGGAGTTCACTCTAGTGAGGAGTGAAGAGGGAAGGGACAATCAAGAGTATCTCTATGAATTTAAGCATTGAGTGTTTCTTTAGTAACATAAAAAGGTGGATAAAAGAGAAAAGAAGAATAGGTTGTGTACTTAGCAAGGTGTAAAACACTTATCCCTCACATGTGCAACTAGCTCAACATGAGATATAATTTGAATGGTGTGTCAAGGCTATTGATCTACTATGCCTTGTAGGCATTAACATAAATAAGCTTCTTCCAATTAATTTTTTAATTGATGCATCAGATATTTATACAAAGGACACAAATATGGGTATTAGACATGATATGTAAAGAGCTTATCTATAGTTCAGATGGTTGGAGGCTCAACAAGCTCTTTACTTGAAGTCTTAACACTAATTTATAATACAGTTCTTCACCATGTTCCTTAGTAGTATTGTATTCATAGGATTTATTCAACGGAGTCTGAAACCAAGGATTAATTTTTCTTTAGGTTCTCTTCTTAATATGAATTTTGGAAAGAAAAAAAAAATTCCCTCTTAAAAAACTCTTACAACTCTCTCCAAATCTTCATGGCTTATTCAGTGATCATTGTCAATGCCTAGCCAAAGGTTTTTCTTCTACAATGCTTTACATTTGAAGGATTGCTTCATCCATTTGCATTATTTTTGCTTCAAGATCGACTGAGAAGTAACATCATGAAGGGGTCTTATATTTGATGATACAAATGTGCAGATTACATGTCTTTTAACATGCCATTACCAAATTCTGATTTGCGAACTTTGGTAGCAATGCCTCTGTTCTCCTTAGGGAACTCTGGAATATCAAAGCAGGGGATATCAATTATCAAGTCGCAAGTAAAAAAGAAATTATATAAAATCATATTTAAAGGACTGAAGCTCACCTCCAATAACCATCCCAGCTCCTTAATCTGTGCTTTGATGTCTAGCAGTTCTCTTTGCAGCTAAAATTATAGAAAAACTCAAATTAGAACGTCTTAGAAAAAGAGGAAAAATGAAAACAGTCAGAGCTTGGATTGACATTCATAAAGCAAATCCTTGTACATTTTGTAAAACCAGATATAAAACAATTCCTGCAGTTGAAAGCTTACCTTTAATTTCCTATCCACACCCTTGGAAGCAGAAACTGGAGAAATGAACAAATCGTCAACTGGAGTGCTAAGAACAAGCAAAGCCTCTTCAACTGGACTGAATCTGGAGCCGTCAAAGCTACGAAATTCTGTAGTACTAATTCTCTCAAATTCCTCTCCTACAGAATGAGGAGTAAGAAACAGATCTTCGATTGGAGTATTGAGAATAAGCAAAGCCTCTTCAATTGGATTGAGCTTGGAGCCGTCGAAACTATGAAATCCAGCCATTCTACTGAAGGTTTTAAGAAAAATAGTGAACACCAGCAAGGTAATGCACAGAACGTAAACAGCAAACGACCATCAATACATAATTCTATGCACATAAACACCAACGATCTTGTAGAATTGGTCAAGAATATTCTTAGCTTCACAAAATTCAAGAGATTTGCAGTCAAATGCTTCTATGCTCTCTGCTGCACTAAACTAAAATATTTATACTTCTCTGAGATTCCTATTTCAAAGGAAATGAAATGTATTCTAGCTGACATCTATCAGGCCTTTTAATCTTGCATGGCGCGAATCATGGTTACTAAATACGACCGATTTTTGAAAATCGCTTTTATAACTCAGCAGATTTTTTTCAACTTTGTGCGCTTCGCCAAATTAAAAGTTTTTTTGATTTAAACACAAATATCAGACAGTCTTTATAAATCTCTGGCAAATTAATACAGCGCCAACGGTCACTCAACCCCGAAAAATCAAGAGAAAAAGCCTAACTTCGTAAAGCCAACAGAATTGCACAATAATTTTCTTAGTTGCACAAGATTCAATAGATTTGCAGTCAAATGCTTCTATTCTGTCTGTTTCGGTCAATAATAATTAAACCTAAATATTTCTACTCCTCTGAGATTCCTATTTCGAAAAAGAAAGGAAGCTCCTAGAAATGTCTTCTAGCGAGCATATATCAGGCCTTTTGATCGTCAATGGCGCGAATCATGGTTACTAAATATTGCCGATGTTTTTGAAAAACGCGTTTTAACGGTCTTAATTGGCAACTCTGCAGATTTTTCAGCTTTTTGCGCTTGGACAAATTAAAAGTTATTTTTTGATTTAAACACAAAATTCACACAATCTTTCCATATCTCTGGAAAATTAATACAGCGCCAAAGTCACTCAACCACAAAAATTAATATTTATTGTTTAAAATTCTTCAGCAAATTTATCGGTCAAATGTTTCTAAATTTTAGAACTGCTTGGCAAAATGTCGCGAAGGGATTGCTAATTCAACTATATTCTGGAATTAGAAACAATTTAAAAATTATTAGTCATTCTGAAGCTTGACTGGCTGCCTGCCATTATTATAGCCCGCATATTTACAGTCCGTATTTGTATTTTGTTGCAGTCCAGCGGCCCAGCAGTCCGTATCTTGGATACCTGGACAGCCTTACACGTGTCATTACTTTGCCTTGGAGGAAGGATTTCAATAGATATCTTCTTTAAGTTATGGGTGTAAGAGTTAGGTTCACATTAATTGTATGTTAAAGATTTTAAATTGAGAAACAAATTTAGATGGTTTGTGATTATTTAATATAAAATAATTTAAAATGACATATCAAAGTGTCATTCCTACAAATTTTATATTTTCTTTAGTGTTAAATGTTTGATGTTTTGATGTAATTTGGATTAACGTAGGAATTCTAACATTTGAAATATAATCATACTTGATAATTTTGAGTGTTTATATGGATTCAAAAGTAAATCTTATAAATTTAATACTTTTGATCTTTAATTGTTGTATTTGATGAGCAGACTAAAAATGTTGTAAACTAATTGATTTCCATATTAGTTGAAGAAATAGTTTTACTTAAATGTCTTATCTCTAAGACTAATTGGTTATTAATACTCTTATGATGACATATGTGTCTGAAAAATTGAATTGTTTTGCATGTTCAAGGGTGCACCAATACAAACTTAAAAACTTTATCCTAAGAATGATTTTCATGCCATGTAACCCTACTTTTATATTTTTTAGTTCAAATCACAAGTAAAAAGATTACATGACTATAAGTACCTCATTAAGACTCATGTTGTGACCCTAACTCCTTGTCAATTACTACACTGGGACTGATAATTGATTATACAATTTCAATTCTTAGACATTCTACAAGAATTTATTGGTAGAAGGCTAGTTCATCCACTAGATACTATTGATTGAGTGTTGATAACTATATTTCAAGGATTGAATCCTTTCACAAAACCTACCACTAAGTTATTAAAATAAAATATATACATACAAAATAAATATACGTCACAAGAATAATAGTAATATCTATAAATATTAACATATGTACATAAACATTCATTTTTAGTAATACCATTAGAATTTAAAAAAATATATGCATAACAAAAATTTGTGAGAATGATGGAAGGGTTGTGGTAATTTCACCCAAAAAATAGGAAAGGAAGGAGCATTAATCAAGTTGGGAGACAACCATTAATGCTAAGAAATGTGTAACGATCACCCCTTGGTTGCTACCAACTTTTTTGTTTTTTGTTTTTCAACAAGTACCAACTCAATTCAAAATAAATACCAAACTTAATCGACTGAGCATCATCCATGTAGTTTAGAGGTGCTAACTTCCAAAATCTACTTTTCCACTTACATGGTTACATATAGGAGTGGTAAGCTCCCAAGGTTAAGGTCGTTCCTAGAACTAGACCTAAGCCTCGAGGGTTCATTCTTGATGATACTATTTACCATCAAATGTTGGTACCACCAAACATAACCAATCCATAGTGTACAAATATACACAAACACACATAGTTATATTATTCCATAATTCTTCAATTCCTATAGGGAGGGACTTGGGTGTACATAACATATACACAAGATTAGTGTACACAATGACTAGCTCATACATACATCACAAGTACATTAGTGATGAACTCGTATGCACATCACATCACAATTGTGACTAGCTCCAACATACATCACAAGTACATTACTAACAGGCTCATATATACATCACATCACAACTATGTCCAAAAAACACATTCACGTTGGCTAATACACACATGCCCTTAGTGCATCCCAAGTAGAAAAGGAATGTTAGTGCATTGCACAATACACCATGGGTCCCATCATTTTCTCTAGTATTTTGCATAATCAAATAATTGGGAAGAGAATTTGGTGTATCCCATACTACACTAAGGGTCCACCCTCAACTCAATAGTGTCAAGTATACCATTTCCACATCATGGTATGCCAAAACCATACTATGAGGTTGGTCTAACTGTTACCTACCTATTCTTCATTAGAAACTCTCTTCATTGCAGTCCTTTGAATGGCTAAGCAACCAAGGTTATCCATCACTGGAATAGAATAAAATAATATTGATGTGGATCCATATAAAATAATAAATTAATAACTATGGTGTTGCTCCTTGTTATGTGGCAGTTTTAGTATCATATGATGCCCATTTCCATGCATGAGGGCACAAAATCATTTGATGCAACCTTATCTTATTAATGGGGAGAAACACAATAATATCCATATATGGTTGTTCTTGTCCTTACACTTGGGGGGAAAGGATAGTTGATCTCATGAGGTGTGTATCCTTTATAAGCCATTCCCTCTTCATTCATTATCTCCTTAAAATATTAGTGTAGCGAGTAAACTAACATTTTAAGGGTGGCATGCTCCCCCATCTATTAGAATATTAGATAAGAGTTTAAGCCATATGACCCCTTTTGTTGTGTTATTATGTACATGATATCCCCTAAAATTTGGCCTTGTATCTCACGTGCTATCCCTTTTAGTGGTAATATCACATAGGATATGTCCTAAAGTGTGGCTTTCTCAATCTTTGACAATGTCCCCTTACTAGTGGTATAATTCTTGATACCCCTAAGATGTGGCCCTTCATTCCATGATTTTTCCTCTTTTAGTAGTGGTGTCATATATGATACTCCTTAAGGTGTGACCTCCCATGCATTGAGTAGTATTCTTTGAAGTATAATGATTAATTTATTGGCATGCACCCTTGGTGGTGGTTTTATTTATAATACCATAAAGGTGTGATTTAGGGTTCATTCCCTATGACGTTAAACTTTTATACACCCCTTGAGATGATTCAACCCTTGTGACGTTAAATGGTCCCCCATGACATTAAAATTTTATAAACCCCTTGAGGTGATTCTTCCCCTATGATTTTAAACGGTCCCTCGTGACATTAAAATTTTATTCACCCCCTCAAGTGATTTGTCCCCTATGATCTTAAATAGTCCCCTATGACATTAAACTTTTATGCACTCCTTAAGACATGATTTGCAAAATAGTCCATGAATTTGGCATAACACAACTTGTTGATTCATTTTTTTGAGCATTTTTAAAATGGCCACCTAGTATAACACAACTTTCTTTCTAGTGTAACCATGTTTTTCGTGAGTCAACTAGCATAACATAGCTTGCTAGCCTTGTGAAACCCATTATATTACATAGACACCTAACATAACACAACTTGCTGGCTAGTAGATCTATGTAGCTCATGAGCACTTGGTTTAGCATAATGGAACTTGCTAGTCCTTATGAGAGCACCATTTTGTCTAACACCATATTTGATAGATAAAGTTTGGTATTTGAGAAAATTTAAGAACAAGGTCTCTTTTCCTTACCAACTCAAATCCTCTTTAGTACTATGTGTTTTTGTTTGTATTGTGATTGTTATATGTGTTCCTTATGTCTTTTGTGTGTTTAATTTTCATTTTCTTTTTGTTTTCAATATGTTTGTATCATGCTAATTATTTCATGTGTGTCTTCATTTGTACACTTCATGTTTTTCATGGTGTATTATACACCTCATATTTGTGTGTTCTTTTATCTCTAAATTATTGTGCCATAGGATCTTGAGCTTGGGGGCTAGCACACCCCTAGATTTGATGTCATCCTATCTCTTAGTGGTTGGATAATTGAACCCTTCTTGGCTTATTCCTACTTTAAAGTGATTCTAAGCATAAGTTCATACTCACTAAAGTGAAGGCTAATTTTAGCATCATAAATTGCCACCCTTGACAAGTTCAAACTAGTTTTAGCTCTACCTCATGTCCTTGGACCCAATTGTGTATTTAATCTACTAATTTTGTAACAATATTCAAAAAAATAGAAATATAATTGGAAATAAATATTTAATATTCATTTTCTAATACTTAAGACCTTGAAATAGTAGGTCTAGGCTAGGGCTCCCAATAGCCTTGTCTAGCCTATTTTAGCTTAATTTAAAATATGTTAGTGTCAATATTTTAACATTTAGAAATTCAAAATCATTTGCCAATTTTTGGTATTTAATTTGTGGAAAATTAAATAATTGCATATAAATATGATTCCTTTTCATCATTTGAAATCCTAGTAATTTTTAGAAGCAATCCTATTATTGTAAATTGAGCAATTGAGCAGTCAAGAGAAGAATTAGCAAAATTATAGTGGTATTATTTCAGTCAAGCATAATGATAGCAATGCATCATAATTTCATGTGAGTTTGTTTATGTTTCATACCTATTTTTTTGTGAGTACTAACACTTGCAAGACTTAAAATCAAGTATCAATTTATCCTTGAAGATGATGAGTGCAATGACTTTAGTCAATCAAGAAATGCTTGGATCTAAGTGGAAAGCTATCGTAATGATCAAATTATCACTTATTTATCATTTATTCTCTCCTTTATTGAGGGTAAGCTCTCTTTTACATCATCATAGCCATTGTGGAGGAAAAAATATCAAAATGGGCTCTGACTTAAAGGCAGGCCTCTATATGGAACAACCCTTTCCCCTCTTTCTTATGTGTAGGTTGCAAATCTTAAATAGATTTGGAGAGGATTGAAGACCTATTTTTTAATTCAAGCATTCAAGTCCTACAAGTAAAAAAATAGAGAAACTAGATTTTATCATTGATAGACGAGGTTTCAACATTGATTCCAGAGAAGAACCTATAGGTAAGGAGCAACATGAATCTGAAATCTAATTCTGAATATATTCTTCTTGGTCTAGGGTACCCAACACCACTGCCTAGCTAGATCAATCCCAAATTCAAAGTCCAGGTTCCTTTGTGACTGCCCTCTTCTATTTATGTTTGTCAATTTTATAATTTCTAGAAATCGTGTCAATTTTTTGTATTTTCATAGTTAACCTAGGTACATCTTTGCATCATCAAATTAAATCAATTATAATAAATTAATCATATCATTACACATCCATCATAAAGGACTAAAACTTGATCCACCATTTTATCTCTTCCATTGAGGTTAGCAGCCCAGTGGATGTTTAAGATCAATTTTAGTCCTTTCTCCTATGATATTTGAAGAAGTGTGATTTATACCCTAGATCCCTTTTCCAACATCACATGAGTAATGTATTTTTTATGTTAACTTTGAGTACATGCAAGGTCTAATAAGGATTTAAAATGTTATTTTCACTTTTATTGGTGTCTCCTAAAGTCCTAGATCATTGGACTAGGGATCAGGATTCTTCTTGAGGGAAACAATCATATTATGTGTGAGATTTGAAGCTTCTTTTATTACCATTTTAAAAGCTGGAAAAAATGGTATATTTCATGGAGGGAGTTTTGTGAAAGATCAACTAAGAGGGTGGCAAGTCTCATTCTCACAATGAGAGATGAGAAATGGGGATTTCTGCATATTTCTTTAAAAAAAGGTGAAATGTTGATTTTGGCGGATAGGGAGAGACAAGCTGGAAAATACAAAGAGAATAGAGAGGATGGAAGATGAGTGGAAAGAAATAAATAATTAAAATTCTTCCATGGCTATCAAATTTATTTTTTGAGGTAATTTTTTTTGTGTTTCCACCCTTTTGGTTTTGTATGTTGTTCTTTTACACAAAAATTATGAGAATTCCTATGAGATTGATTGGGATACTCTAAGTGTTTAGGAGTTTATCTTGAGAATACAAGGCTCTTTATTATCAGTTTGAAATCCTATCACATTAGGTTTTTCTCATGTCTAGTGTTTGAGTCACATCCACACATTGTGATTTCTTGTGTGTATGAGGAAAATGTATTGTTTTTTCTAAGTGTATGTGAAGTATCCTTTAGGGTTCTCTTGTTTTGGGGGTAATGGTGAGATCCCTTAATGGCTTGATGATCCTATAATGGTTGGGTGGAGATATTTTTATCCCTTTTCTATGTGTTTAATAGGTGTGTTGGTTGTAGGTTGCATGTTAAAATCTCTTTCCTTTTGATGGCACCTTAATTTGAAGTTGCTTATATATTTTCAATGTGTCGATAGAGCCTAGGCTTACATCTTGGTGAATATGCCCCAGAGGTCCTCTTTGCAACTTTGAGCTTATCTTGTAAATCCCTTTGGTAGAATGTTTTTTGGTGCATATGGTAACACACTTGTTCAGTTCACACCTCCTAGATGGGTTTTGATGGGTTAATTGATCCTTTTTCTGACTATGACAGGGCCAAAATTAGTGTTCTAAAAAGTTTAAAATTTCAAAATTCTAAGGGCAACCCATTTCTTTTTTTGGTCTAAAACATATTTAGTTTCAATTTCATCAAAAACAGAGGTCATTTGATACATCATTTTAATGTATTTTGGGTACGGTGAACATGTCCCAAGGGCTAGTTTACAAAGGAGGTGCTTGATTTTTTATGGTTGGGCGAGGTTTGATTTAAAACCCATGTTCTAAATAATTGATCGTGACTACACGCAAAAAAAATATCAGCCTATACAAGTAGTAATGTCAAGCCTAAAACACAACCATGTCCTCAAAGAAAGATCTTTACTAGTGAAAGGTATAACCCTCTGGATTTCAGTAAAATCCAGGGTTATCCTAGCATCACAACATGTATAGGGTTTCATTGATCTGATGGAAGATTCTCAAATATTGGAAGAGGATGCTATCATGAATTTTTTTGTAAGAACTTTAGAAGGTATTGTTGAATATTGGTTTTCTAGTTTTCCAATGCATTCCATATGTTCATGGAAAGAGCTTGGAACATTGTTCATTGATCAATTTGAGGGAATATCAAATGATAATATATGCTTTTTTGAAAGAAAAAATCTACATATCCATGAAGTGTCTAAAGAAAAATCTGAAAACAAAGTGGAATCCATACCATATATTGATGCATTGTGTGATATAGAAAGATTTGAGGATGAATCCTCCTATGAATTTTATGATAGATTCATGAAATTTCTATTTGATATGCCAGAATTAGAAAGACTTGATGAATCATTTTGTATTGATTTATTCTATGAGAATTGTGAATCAGGTTTGAGTACCATGCCAGCTAATTAGAAGCCCCCAACCTTAAGTGTTTATATCAATAACTTCTAGTGATTGAGGAAATGACTTGTTTCCTAACTAGAGATGTGATGGTACCTTTTCCAGATTTTATCAAATAGGTCTAGGCAGTATAGCAGAAGATGATGATAATGCATCATTTGGTGATAAGGATTTTGTTTCTAAACAACCCACAGAGAAAATATATGCAGAAGAAGATTGCAGCCATAATGGTGAAAATGTAAGACATAATGAGATACATAAAGCATGTGAAGTTACTCCTATTTTCTTTGAAAATATTAAAATGGCACGAGTCAATTTCCTATATCAAAAGAAGGATGCAATGATGTGGATGACACTAAAAGTGTTTTCTCCTCTATGGAATTTGAATATACCATTGAAGATTATGTTGATTTTGAAGTTTCATGTCTTCATGGTGATAGTTGTAGTATTATGGATGTAAATATACAACCAAATGAGAAGCATGCTTATTTTGTTCACTGTGATGATTGCAATTTTTCTTGCATCCTTAGTAAGTGTGAATCTTTGCAAGAGAAGGAAGCAAAATTAATCTCTTTGAGTGGAAAGTGTTTCAACAAAGAAAATGATGATCTTTTTTGAAACCTTACTAGAACAAGATGATGGATATGAACTAAATATCTTATTTGAAGAATAAATGTGTGATCAACAGTGCTATGGTGCACTTGGTCCTACATCTTGTGTTAGAATTAGCTATGGCTGCCACCCAAGATCTATGGACCAAATGGAAAGCACAAGAAAAGAGAGACAAGAATATGACAAGAATAAACTGTATTCAATGTCATTGATATGATATGATTATGATTGATTACAAATGAGAGATGTCCCTTGGTTATATAGCCAAGGTGAAATGCAAGATGTCATAGGATTATGACAAGTGTCTTAATCATATGACATGAGACAACTAATCACACTTACCTAGGTTCACATGTAGTAGTTGTCAAAGGATAAGATAACAACTAACATCTTCTAAAAAGATTCCTTCCTATGACCTAAGTAAACTTAACTAAGATGGAAGTAAGTCCCCTAGTAATGAACTAACTAGGTACAAGACTTTATTTACACCAACACCCCCCCTTAAGTGCAACCTAGGGAGTAGTGAATTATTATGCAAATGACACAAAGATGCAAAGATGGGTCCCGGCTACTAGGCCATGTTAGGTACCCATGTACAAACACAATGCAATCAATGCAATCTCTCACAAATGAGGAAAGGGAGAAAACCTCATGGGAAAAACTCCCCCTCAAAAGAGAGATGAAATACAAAATAGAAATGCTCTCAATGACAAATGAGAAGGTAAAAACCCCATGTGAGGAAAAAGACCCCCCCATAAGAGAGAAGTAGAAGAGAGACAAGGTTGTCCCCCCTCAATGTTGAGTCTCCTGCAATGATGGTAGAAGCTCGACATTGAATGCTGAAGATAATCCAATCTCGCCGAACAACGTTCCTCCCCTTAGGAAGAAACAAAACCAAGGATGTATGTAGGATATCATGATGTATGATGGATGATGATGTCTCTGAAGTATGCTCAATTGTCTCCATGTCAATGCAGAAAGCTGCCACACTCCAATTAGGCATTCTAGGCCACACTGCTGAAGAGGAAAATCCAACATCTAGTAGATATGAATGTAGAACATAATCCAAAGACAAAGGTATCCCCTCTGAAGACAAAGAAGCCTCCTCCAAATGTTGTCCAAAATTATCCACACTCACGCCAATCTGTGAAGAATGATCATGTAGAGAATGAACAAGAGGGTCAAGGTGTTCCCTCATAACAACTGAAGGTGCATCTTCATCAAGGAGAAGATGAATGCTCTCAATGGTGTCCTCCAAATCCGCAAGATGAGACTCCATGAACAAGTATGAAATACCTGTTAGGAAATCATCTAAAGTAGCCATATCTGGAAGACAATGTATGTCCTACTACACTGAATCACTAGGTGCCAAAACTGTTGAATCACAAGTATCATCAACTGCAACAATAGGTGGAGGAGATGAAATGCATGGCTCAAGTACTAGATCTGATGTGAGTATGCCCAAGTTCAAAAAGCCAAATGTCTCCTCAGAATCATAGTTGTGATCAATAGTCAAAGGAATATTGTCACCATCAGAAGGAAACTGTGCAAAGGAATACAACCGAGATGAATGATCAACCACCCCAGTAGCAATGATCTCTCTAGTCTCCAAATCTTGAATGATAACAGAATCAGGAGTGAACTCCACAATTCTCCCATCTCCACCATGTGTAATCTGATATATGGAAAGTAGATTGTTCGTCAAATGAGGAACACACAAGACATCCTAAAAAGTGTTCTCCCCAATGCTAATAGATCCCTTCCCTGTTACACTCATGTATGTATTGTTTCCCATCAAGATAGGAGACATAGAACAAGGCTGAAATGAAGAGAAGATAGTCTGTGAAGATGCCATATGATGTGATGCTCCTAAATCTAGAAGCCATCTCCCTGATTATGGACTTGAATGAGCACAAAGAGCTTGTCCTTTATATCTTGATATGTGACCTTTTTCCTTTTTAGACTTTTTTGAAGTAGAAGGAGAAGAAGATGATTTAGACATTCTAGAAGGCAAATCAATGTGATTCTTTTTGAGAAGATTTTTCAACTCATCAATATCCTTCTTATAACAATAGTGTTCTTCATGTCCATCCTTCTTGCAATATGCACAAAAAGTTCTCTCCTTCTTAGATGATTCTCCTTTTGATGATGAGGATTTTGATTCTTTATGTGGCTTGTTCTTTTTCTTCTTTTGCTTCTTATCAAGATTGGTTGATTCTTTCTGTACCTTAGACTCATTTGCCACCAACGCTTGTGGTTTGGAAGACTTGATTAGACCCATGTTCATTAACTTAGCTTCCTCTTGGATTAGGAGATTTGCAAAGTCATCAAACTTAGGATCAACATATGATGCTCCCATAGAAAGTCGATGGGTATGAAAGCTAGAAACAAACACCGAATAGTCAGGACCAAGCTTGGATAACACATTCAAAATCAATTGTAAATTCTCTTTTTCAATAGTGCATTCTTTCAATTGTGTTCTTAGTTGCTTAATTTTGGAGATGTAGTCTTGGATGTGGTCAAAAAATTTAGGATCAAGATTCATCAAATCATTATCAATCTGATAGCCTCTAATCTTATATGTTTTACCATACAATTTCTCAAAAGTCTCCCATGCCTCTTTAGGTGTATTACATGATTCAATATGAAACTGCAAATCAAATTAGACTAATGAAAATATGCATCCAAGTGTTTTCTCACAATCAATCTCCCACATTGCCAATTCTTTAACATTAGTAGGTTTTTGAATTGTGTCTTTTAGATGACCTATTAGACCTTTCATCATGAGATAGTTCGATACTAATTTTCTCCATGTAGCATAATTATGTGGATTTAGGGGTTCAATTTGAGATCTCCCCATTGCAAGAACACAAACCAAGCAAAAGAATGCAAACAATCACTGCAAGATTACCCCCCCAAAACACTCAATCAAGAAACCCCCCAAGAAATATCTGATTTGGCACTTTATATTTAGTGTGTTTACAGTTGCCACTTGCCAAAAACAACAAAGTGGTCTTTGATCTTAGTGCTTACAAATGCCAAAAATAAGCCACAATATCAAGTACAATTTTTTGGTACAAAATGAGATCAATCTGATCATACCACTAAGAAGTACACGAAAAATAATACACTTTCAAAAAAAAATGCACCCAAAAATGTTACCGTAGGAGCAAGATATGAGCTCCCGAAGTTCCCAAAATGAGGATGAAGCAGCAACACCTGAGAGAATATGCAAATTCTGGAAAAACCAGGTACCAAAACCAAAAACTGATTGCACCAATGCGTAGAGCCTGAAATTCTAGCCCAAATCAAAAAAAAAATCTCAAAAAAAGGAGCCAAAATGACTGAGATATTAGCCTTCAAAGTTCGCCTATGAAAACCAAATTGCAAACGGTGAGGGGGCAAAAAATTTAAAACTGCACTGACGTCACTGCTGATGCAGGATGACGTCAGAAATTGACAATTTTAAATTTGACAGCTGTTGGCTAAAAAAGAATATTCTCTCCTCTAACGAAATATTCTTTGACTGGCTGCCGTACCCGGAATATGCTTTGTCGACGGAATATTCCTATACCAGAATATTCACGAGAATCTTGATGTATGTTTCTACTTTTCGCTCACCGGATTTGCAAACAGGTCACCGGATTTTTTTTTGTGATCGCCGGTATGTTTCAATGTCCGCTGGCCGAAAGGAATGTGGGAGCCGGGGCTAATAGAAGCCAGCCACGTGGAGGCTGGCAAACGTGCGGTACGCAGGTACCGGCTGCGGCATGAGTACTAGGGGAGAGGGCCCAATAGTCGTGCAGGGTCTAATAGTCGTGCACCCAATCGTGAATATAACACCCAATAGTCGTTTATATAATGTCCAATAGTTGTGATTTAACTACCCATAATTAAACAAAATGTATGCTTTTGATCTAAAAAGCAACCAATCATGTGATACCACATCAGCGCTCAACTACTCATGATGTAATGCACGAGAATTGGTCTCACTTTTTTTTGGGGCCTTTTTGGACACCTTGACAAAAATGCATGCTGATGTGGCATCATTTTTGATGAGGTGGCCCTGAAACCTTAGTTATAAGTAGAGAACTTGCCAAGTAAGCTGCTGTAAAAAATTGGGAGTGATTTGAAATTTTGACGTAGGATAATTAGAAGCGCGAAGTTAGGGTGCACGACTACTGGGTCCTCTCCCCTATCTACAGTACTTTATACTGTGGAAATATCCGCAGAAAAAAACTTTTTTTTTGTTTTGTTTTTTTTTTATTTTTTAATTTTGATTTAATAAATCAAAATTTTTACAATAATAAAAACTGTGAAATATTTGAAAACATTTTGAAAAAATATTCACAGAAGATAAAAATTTATTTATTTATTTATTTTCGTACCATCGCAATAATGTCAACCTGGGGTCCGTACAGCTCCTTAGGCAAAAAAATTTTGCCTCACCGAATGACTTGCTCCAAAATGGACAAATTGACAGTCAATCTTAGGGTTTTTGGCCCTTCTGGACGCGATGGCAAGGTCGGATTTGACCCAAAATGCTCCAAAATTGCAGCTACCTTCTGGATCTGGCAACCACACTTCAGCTTCAAACCCTCATAGATTTGGCCTCGTAAGTCTGATTTGGACGAAACAAAAGGCAAAATCAACTTTCTCGAACCTTTCAGACGCAATGGTGAGCTTAAATTTGCACTAGCAAGCTCGGATATGAACCTACAACAAAGAGCCATGAACGGAACCTCCTCAGATCTAGAATCTCTCTTCAGAATAAGACTCTCCAATGGCACCCAACCCGCTCTGATACCATGTTAGAATTGGCTATGGCTTCCACCCAAGATCTATGGACCAAATGGAAAGCACAAGAAAAGAGAGACAAGAATATGACAAGAATAAATTGTATTCAATGTCATTGATATGATATGATTATGATTGATTACAAATGAGAGATGTCCCTTGGTTATATAGCCAAGGTGAAATGCAAGATGTCATAGGATTATGAAAAGTGTCTTAATCATATGACATGAGACAACTAATCACACTTACCTAGGTTCACATGTAGTAGTTGTCAAAGGATAAGATAACAACTAATGACAACTAACATCTTCTAGAAAGATTCCTTCCTATGACCTAAGTAAACTTAACTAAGATGGAAATAAGTCCCCTAGTAATGAACTGACTAGGTACAAGACTTTATTTACACCAACATCTTGTAAAAGTGTTGAGTGTGGCATTGACACAAGCTTTCATGATGATGAGATAAAAGAGTTTGCTGATTTAGGGAATACACTTGAAAATGGAAATATATCAGATGCAAATGAAAAAAGTATGTAATGAATTTTAGTTGGAGAGATCATCCACAAGCACCTACAATGAAGAAGTGGATGATGATTTTCAGTTTGACAGTGGAGAATATAACCCTATTGATTGTTGCGGTAATATGAAAAAGAGACATGTATGCAAGGGATTCATTGGATGAATAGATTCAAGTAGTTTATTATGAGGAGCATGCATATGTTGGAAATATAAGTTATGAACAAGGAACTCATTTTTTGTTTGATGCTTTACCTTATTTTACTCCTTTTGTTGGCTTTGAAGTTATCTGTGAATTTTTGCACAAGGTTAGCATGAATCTGGTTGTACATGAAAGTGAAAAGGTTGAGATAAATATTGGTACAACTAATGGCAATATTTATGATGAGTTTGAACTTGAAGAGTGTGATTATTTCAATCACATGGATGTATATGAGGATCTTTTTTCTGGATTCATAACTCATAGTTTTTCTCATGAGCAGTATGCTTTGGATTTCCATGTTGATGCAATAGGAGGTAATGTTGAGTGTGAATCTCCTTGCATTAAAGAATGTATTTTGAAAACTCATTATGAGGAATTTGTTGCAAAAAAAGCTTCTAAGTTATATGAACTTGCACTTGAAACCTTTTTGTATGATAACATAATAAGTGTTGACAATCTTGTTTATGAACCTGAAGTGGGAAACATTGTTTGGCATGTGGATGCTTTTTCTAAATACTATGACTTGAATGTGGATAATGGACTTGTGGATGCTGATAAGTCTTGTTTTCAAAACCTTGAGATATATGATCTAATTTGATTGGGCTATTTTGTTGGGATGATGGTAAACTCGCTTGTGATGCAATTCAGCTAAAGCAGTTTCAAATGTGTGAACATTATTTCCTTACTACATAAGAGGATTGCACACTATTTTTGAGGCATGATATCTTTTATGAGCCTAATAATTATGAGGGTTTAGTAAATGTGATAAGACTTTGTCTTCATATAGTCTTGATCATTATCCTCATATTTTTTCACTTGCCATAGAATCAGAAAATGAAATGAGTGGTAGTGATGTGGCATATGTTATTTGGTTTCCATGTAACAGTATAGATAAACATGGAGCGAGTTCTCACTCATTCAAAGGTAGCCTAACACTTGTTTTTGTAGGAAAGAAGTTACGCATGTTGTTGTGGTGTGATAGAGGCAAGTATGGATTGAAGGATATCAACTCCTTTAATAGATTGGTGTTTGGAAGGGGTGAATATTGACTTCCCTTTTCCATTTAGTGGCCTAGGGACACCGAATGAGGTTTGAGAAATTGAAATTGAAGACACTATGGGTCACCTAATGGTTTTGGCACTCAGTCTACTCTTCCAGAAGATTCTGAAATCTTGCCATACCCACAAGGGGCATGCATCGCTAGTCGAAGCCACTGATGGAACATTCAAATTTTATAAATTTGAAGTGCTTATATCTTTTCTATGTGCCAATAGAGCCTAGGCTTTCATCTTTCTAAATATTCCCTAGAGGCCCTCTTTATCGATTAATATTTTGTAACTCTAAGCTCATCTTGTAAATCCCTTTAGTATAATGTTTTTAGAGCATATTTTAACATGCTTGTTTAGTTTTACACCTCTTGGATGAGTTTGAATGGGTTAATTAATCCCTTTTTGATTGCAACAGGGCCAAAATTGGTGTTTTGAAAAGATTCAAATTTCAAAATTCTAAGGGAAGTCCATTTCTTTTTTTGGTCTAAAACATCTCCAATTTCAATTTCATAAAAAATGGAGGTCCTTTGATACATTATTTTAATGTATTTTAGGTGCGATGAACACATCCCAAGGCTAGTTTATAAATGAGGTACCTAATTTTTTATTGTTAGGTGAGCTTTGATTTAAAACCTATGTTCTAAATAATTGATTGTGACCACATGCACCAAATTCAGCTCCAGGGGTCACCATTTGTGCGTAGTAAAATTTCTCCATTTGGCCTACAAGAGTAATTAAAATTTGCATTTTTCTAATGTTTCTAATGCTTATGTTTAAAATATTTTTGAATATTTTAAACATTGTGCAAATATGATAAATGCATTTAGGGAAAACATAAAATGTATTAACAATTTTTTTTGGGGAGAGCAAGTTTAATTCTTGCTTTTGATTGGTTGAAGTCACATCGCTCATTATTGTATTAATTGAAATTGGAGGAGAACTTCAATGATCAATACATTGATTGGTGTTGACTGGTATTCATTTTACAAACTTCTAGATGCCTCAAAGTTTCCTCATGGTAACTCCATCGCCATCGCAGTTTTCATTGTTTTTCTCCTCTGTGTTTCCACCATGTGTGATGCATCACCTTATTTATCACCCATCACGGTTTTGAAGGCTCTCCTCTTCATTGTATTTGTAATGTGTCAGGCTGCATTTTCTATATCGCACATCGCTACTTTGTATCTCCATTTTCTCATCGCATTAGTGATATACGATGGTTGTTGGGTTGTGTGAGTGTAATACATGATGGGACCATGAGAAGAATCTATGGCAATATTTAAGGGAAATATTTAAAATATGTGAAGGTAAATCAAAGGACATTGAACGTGCAATGTGATTTTCTATAGCCAATATAAAAATTAAAAGTCTTCACCGATAAAAGCTTTAGTTGCTAGGAAATAATCAAAAGCCCAATAAAAGAGGAGTAAGAGCTTTCACAAAGTAAATAAAAAGGAATTTTGAGCTATAGGTAAAATGAAATGTAGAATGCATGGGCAGATGGTTTTTTCACAACAAGATAAAAAAGAGGGAAGGGCTTTCACAAACATAATTTTTTTAGTTGCAGGTAAAAAAGATGAGTAAAATTTTTCACGATGAAAACAAGATATTTTCAGCAATAGGGTAAAAATGGAGGAAGAAGTGAAATTTTTTCACAAGGTAAAAAGAAAATTTTCTATTGCAGTATAGGAAAGAAAATGCAAAGAGTGGGAAAATGAATTGTAGATGAGGATTCTTCGAGTGTAGGCAGTTATGGATCTAAAATCTTGCCTGGTGGGGATTTCCATTTATGGTTATTCCATTTTTCCTTAAATGCAGTTTTCTGTTTCATTTCAAAAGAGAGATTGCTCACAATTTAGTTTCACGGGAAAATACATTTTACAACAAGGTCTCAAATGAATAGTGTTTATTTTAGGTTTCTGGATTAATTTGAGTCATGCAACAGAGAAATAAATCTGGTATTTTCATATTTGTATGTAAATGATAAGATAATTTGAGTTGATTGTGTCCACAGTGCATATTGTATGGATTTTAAATGAGTAATCAAAGATTACAAATATTTATTTTTTGTCTTTCCTTGAATGTTTGTTTAGTGTTATTACTATCATTCAAAGAATGAATAAAATTGTATTAACACAAATGAAGGTTTATGCAACTGTGTGTTGGAATTATTAAGAATGATCAGTTGAGTTTTTGGTATCAATGGTGTAAGCCATCATCTAATAGGTATAGTTATGATAGAATGACTGTTGTGATGAATTTTAAATTACCTGATTTAGGTGACTCCACCCTAGAATATGGCACTGGTCTCTTAATGTTGCAGTTTCCTAAGATTGTTTGTGAGTAGCTACAAATTATAATCAACTTTACTTATCCATCTCATTATGATTGTGAGTGGAACTTAATGAATTATATCTCTCATGTTTAAATTGGATATTGCCATGAAGGTCATCCAAATCTTTAGGGTATTATTTCCATTAAACATTTAAAGGAGAATTATATTTTTACAGTGTTCTAGATGCTTTAGCATAGACGTATCTGTAAGTACACTATCGGGATCACCCTCTGAGGTTTCACAAAGCCTGAAGTGTAGAAAGGGTTTAAATTCAATCTCTTATTTGTTGGCCAAATCTCTCCTTGAATTTGACAATTAAGCCTAGCACTCCTTTAGGATTCAAGTTGATTGCAAATTTGGGAACCAACACCTTTATTGCTTGTTTATAAGAAAAAAAGGAATATATATTTATTTATAAAATGATTGTAATAGTGAAATAGAGGTGCACATATATTAGGATACCCTTTAAAAGGGGTGAAACAAGTTTTCGTTTCTGAGTTTTCAAATAGATAATTGGTATATACTTATCTTAGATATTGAATTCTTTAGTCAATGCCAAACTTTTGTGAAGGTTGAAAGTTTGAATGAGTTTCTTTGAATCTGTAAAAGCATGAAAGACCTTCCCAATGAAGATTGTGTTATGATTTTCCATTACCTATATTCCAAGGTATGTTCAAAGTAAAATCAAGGAAGAGATCTTGACCTTTCAAGATTTCATTATTAAAATTAAAAAAAAGACAACAAATTGAATGTGCACATTTATAGAAAAATAAATAAATTCTCTAGTTGTGGAATATATATGCAAAGTAAATAATACAAAAGAGATGAGAAGAAAGCATGAATGATTTGCAAATTAAATAAATGCCTACAATCAATGAATAGAATATAATAAAATATAAGCTTCACAAAAGTAAGAATTTATATAAATACAAATATATGCGTTAATTTTTTACAATCTATTCTTGAAACTAGAGCATTAAATTGTAATATATTTTCCAAATTTAGTGGAAAAGAAGATTAAGGAAAGGTTTTTGCTACATAAAGGGGTGTAGGTTAAACGAGGATTCACTAGCTCTTCATTGAAACATCTGCATTGCATTGTATTTTCCATTTCTCTAGTCAATAAGAAATGAGAATAATGTCTTAAATAATATTGCAGCAAAAGTTAGCTGCAAATAAATAACGAAGAAAATGAAATGAAATAACTAACTAATAGACACAGATTTAAGCGGTAAAACCTTGACAATATGTCAAGGAAACATCTATTGAGCAAAGTATGAATATTCTAATTGGTCAAAGAAATTGATGATTTCAAGATAACAACCTCTTCAAACTTTAAAAAAATTAGCTTTGTTTAATTGTTTTAATTATTTTTATTGTTTTTTATGTTTTTTTCTTATTTTTATCTTTTCACAAGATTTTGCTTTAATTCCTTTACTGCTGTCATTATCCAACAAATAAGCCCTCACACTTTATTTATTTATTTATTTTAAAAATTGAACTTGGTAGGGGCATTGTGACCTCCCCTTGGAAGCACGGCCCTATGGGGGTTGTGGCCACCATGGAAGATTTGCTTCTATGGGCACGACCCTATCGTGGGTGTAGCCCTCCACAAGTTTCGGCCGCTCCCTTTCTTCCAAGTCTTCTTCTGATTGTTCAAACTGTCAGCTTGAGGTGCTAGGTACAGTTTAAAAGATAATATCAAGTTAAAACAAATAGAAAAACATGCATTGTTAGCCCATAACTATTCACTGAAGCGTGGTTGCCATTCCCTGGCACCCTCAAATGCCTCTGTAAACCCACATAAGGATAAGAAAGAAAATGGAATAAAGCAGAAGCAGGTGAAATTAGGGTAAACAAAATAAATAAATATAAAAATATCTATAAAAGCATGACGTTGATCTTCTTTCATGCTCCACTCTTCAACTTAGCTCTGCTATCTCTTACCCCACGACCTGGGTGAATGCTTATCTGTTCCAGTCTAGGCACCCCTACAAGTTAGTCTAACGCCTGTATGGACATCGTACTAGGATATGGTCGTCGCTGCCCTATTCTTCCTATGCAAATATGGGATAAGGTATCGCACCGTACTTTTAGGGTTTCAAGGAATTAAGAAGCATTTAAAATACTCGAACTAGAATGTGTTGCAATATTTAATGTAAAATAGCCGTGAGGTTTATGATTAAAACATAAGATTTAGCCTAGTCGCTATTACAGTTAGAATAGTTTAGGACATGAAATTGTATAGGTTTATTAGATTGAGGTGGTGCTATGCTATGTCTTACTCTAAACTACACAACATTTAACTATCTGGAAAAACAGATTTGCAGACTGATAGATCGGATGAGAGAGGAGGAGGGATTTTGCAGGAAAGGGCCAAAGCAGTAAACCTTATTGATTTGTGTCGAGTGAAAAGAACAGATATTTTTGAGGGAAAAAAAATATAGTTACAATGAAAATTTCATATAAGTGACAAATCATAGTTATTAAGTTTGAAAAAGCGAAAAGTTTACTAAAACATTTTAACAGTTACGAAGAAAATTCAATATATAATAGCCTGTAAGGCAAAATATATTAATATAAAACCCATACAAACTCTACACACCAAGGATGTAGGTTACAATACACATTCAACGGATAGAAGAATAGTAGATAACAATCATAAACATTACTCTACATTGCAACTCATGTCTTATGCAAACAGGATAGGTAAGAGGGAAGAGATTACATAGCCGGCACATTTTCTTTCAACTTATAGCTGAAATAGAACTTTCAACTGTGAAAATCCATGCACAGCTGAGTTGATAAGGTGGTCTACAAACAAAAAGGGAGGTTGCAGATTTGATTCTCAACCATTCCTTTTGCTACAACGCTGACTGTCTACATAAAAGGCCAGATGAACCAGATACACAGTGAGACCCCATCACAGAAGAAAACAGCACGCTATATACCTACTGAAATAAATTACACACTTGTTCTTACCCAAAGCAGAACCCAACCAACTGATATATGATGAGCTGCTATTATTTTCTCCAATGGTTACATAGATATCGATAAGTTAGTTACAACATACTGACTAAGCGTTCACCTGCATCAGTAATTAGCATAAGCCTGATAGTTAATAGAACAGCCATCATTAGAAGGAATTTTCCCCTGACCCACAAGCCTTGCCTCACAGAAATGCAACAAACCCTCACTGACATGGCGGAGGCATTCAGAACACCTTGTGGTTTTACTTTCACAGTTGGCCTCCACGTCGACGTTCACTCCTCCCTTCTCCTCCCTGTGTGTTGCATGGAACGTGCCACTCTCTGGAGCAGTGCTTACAACAGTATTAATGGCGTGCTCCACGTTGTCATGGAATGGCTCCACCTTCTCCACAAAGGATGAGTTACACCCAAAATGAGGGTCAGGAAAATCAAAGTTAAACCCCCCCTTTCCGTACCCACCATTCACACCAGCAATAAAAAACAGCAATATTATTAACATGGAGATAGCTAAGCTTATGTTCTTCGTCATGCCTTCTGCTTTATCGTCTTCTTCAAAGCTCAACAAAAATGGAGATGGTTTAAAATATTATTTCTCATCCTTAAATTTATACTAGACACCATGTAATCTGATCTCAGTAGCTATCACTGTGTGTTAGTTGTCTTCTACAATGTATTCCTGCCAAATTCAAGTGCCCTCTTGTCATGGCAAATTAGATGAATTATTTATTATAGACTATCGTCCACTTCACCTCCACTAATATCAGAGTGGGTTGGCTGAAATTCCACTAGCTTGCAAGTTCAATATATTAGTGAATGTCAATTCTTAAAAGGCTGCCACATTATCTCTTAGTGGCTTATCGCTTAAGATTTTTGTAGTGGATACAGGTGGTTATAAGATATAATGAAAATGCTGATCATTTCTCTTTTGAAAATGGGAATAACTTTTTTAAAAGTGATTACTCGTGTAACTATATCCAATGACCTGGATATTAAATCGTTGTAGATCAATCACTGGACTGGCAAATCAAATTTTATAAAATATAAAATAATATCATTTTTATTGGAATGAGAAGTTTTGAGGGTCATGGGTATTTGCAATAAATGAACATCTATATTTCAGTATCATGAATAGTTTCTTTGTGAGACAAATTTACTGTCAACAATTCATCGTTATATCAAATTAAAAATACATAGACAAAAGCTTGTTGACTCTAAACTTTCCCTCTATATATTTTCCCACCTATTCTAAGATCAATTGCTAAGACACAAACACCTCTTTCATAAATGGTAATGGCTCTATGATAAAGCACTCAAATATTCTCTTTCTATGCACTTGATGCACTGTTATGAATATTATATGCATATCATTTCATTTTTGACCTACCAGTGGAAACTATAAATTGTGATATCAACATAATAGATAGGATACATGCATCGCCATTGCATTGAAATGTCTAAAGGACTTAAACCATGACTTACCATTCCCCCAATTCACCATGAACCAATAATTTTTCTGAGTAGATACAGATTTGTCCCCCATTAAATATGTTTAGACATAGTAAATAAATATGGTTGGTGTGCACCTTTTTTAACAACTAAGGATGACATTATATCATTATCACCAAAAGATCTGAAAGACGTGCTATTTATTTATGACAAGAGGAGGATCTTAAAATGTCAGCTCTGAGGTAAAAGTGCAAAATGATCTGCAACTTTACTTTTAACTTTTTCTTCTGTACTATCAATCATTACATGATTCTATTAGGATGTTGAGTTTCTAACATAGGATAAGATGACCTAAGTAATAGGTACATCGGGACACTTCTTTTACTCTAAACGCCTCCTTTAATTTTAACTTGCAATAAAGAACTTAAACATACATGAAATGGTATTATTCAGAGCCAATGAAGTATTGCTTAATAAATGGTCAATTATAATAGGTTTAATTGGTTTTGACATAATAATAAATATAATTGCTAAAAATTATCAATCTTAGCAATTAATCAAAAGTTATATGTATGTTCTATAAGAAAAGGTTGAAAGAAAACAATGTTCATTTTTAATTATGTCATAATCATATTGGGAAAAATCTATAACTCATTCCATGTGAGCAATAGTTAATTAATTTAAAAGAAAAGTTGAGTAAAATAAATTTATTAATAAGGTTTAACTAAGGAAATGAAAACATGTATATAATTTAGTTAGTTGCTATAATTAATTGGGGTGCTTTGGTAAAATGTAGTGCCTTCCAAACTTTCTTTGATTGTTCTCCTCTAAACATCGATCTTTCTTCAACCAATCAAAAACATTAGATATTGGTTGGTCATGATATTTTAAATAAAAAAATATATTGGTTATTTCCTAGGGATACATTGAATTAACTAGACATGTGGGTGAATATTAAAGGCAATGATAAAATGGAAAATCATTTGGCTAGTACCTCACCTCTCTCTCTCTTTCCAAGCTATAGAATTTAAAGAAAGATTGTGTGTATTTTTGACTTGTTTGGGGACTTAACAAATAAAGAAACAAACGCCACAAGATAATTAGGTAATTGAACAAATTGTAGGCTCCACAACATTCATTTTTTTTATGTCAATACATCAATGATTGATATTAATAGTTGAGATAATTAATTTATTGTTGTTTATGTGTTCATTGTTGAGAGGTGTTATGGGGAGAAACAATGATTAGGGGCATTCAATATTCTATGTATCAAAAAATTTAATATCAAGTTAATTTACCTTAGCCATTTCACTATGACCAAGATCTGAAGGTCAAAAAAGTGTTTTGCTTCTTTATAGATCTAAATTCTAGAATTGTTGGATTGGAAAATTTTACTAATGAATATTGTAGATGGAATGCTTATTGAATTGCACTTGTATGATAACCATCTCATTGTAGAGGAGGAATAAGATCACCAAGTTTATAATCAATTGAGATACCTTTTAATTCCTCATACTCATTGAGCTTATGGATTTGCAATTAATTCAAAATTATATTCTAGGCCCACTAAGTGTTTTCCTTTATATAAGGTCATCAAATTTAAAACCTTTTAATGTATTGAACCCTCTTTGAGAATTAATAGATTAGATAAATTGCTTTGAGATAGATGAACATGGGTTCAATACATTAAACATGCCACTCACCATTTATTGTTGTTATTTGAACTTGTATTCTTGTAGCTGACACGTGGATCACACATAAGTTAAACTCCATGAAAGATCAATGGATTGACAAAAATTTAACAAGATCTATAGTAGATATTCAACAAGTAAAATATTTTTTTGATAAAGGGAAAAATGGGTTTTACAGGGACCTGAAACCACAGAGTTTACAAAAAAAAGGAATAAGCGTTAAAGATACCAAAACAAAAAGGCTACAAAAAGAAAAGAGCCCAGGAAACATAGTAGCCACCAACCTAAGGCTAGCAAGGGCCATCAAAAAAACCCAACCAAAAAACCAGCAAAAACCCCCAACTGACCTAAGGATTTAAGAGCCTCAACAGCCTCAGCTTTGAGATTGTGCATATCCTGTGTGCACTTCTTCAGGGCCTAAACCAAATGGGGCGTAGGAGGAATCTTCCTCTTCAGATTAGCTCTCGTCTACTTAGAGATACCAACGTCCTTAGTCTTGTTTTTATCCTTATCAACTTCCAAATCCACAATCAGAGAACCCTGATGTGAATTTTCTAGTTTCTTAGTCATTGCATTAATAATGATGGCATTATGCTTCACCATTTTGTAATTCTACTCCATAATAGTTTTCATTGTGTTTTTCATTTTTCCGTTTTCATCTTCCAAGGATTTGACTTTACCTTCATTATCCTCAACCCCCATCCTCATCTTATCCTCATTCCTCCCACCCTCCACAGTAAAAAGGGAGCTGACTTTAACATCCAAATCCTCCAGCTTGCTATTGAGGTCCCTATTTCTGAGATGATAAGTACAATAAAGTTATGGGTAGTTTAATTTTACCATTTAAGGTAAGGAAAAATGCAAGGATTAAGATGGAACCTTAATTTTATGATACCCAAAGAGTTTTTCAACATAGTGAATCTCTTCTTGTTCAATTTTCATAGCACACATACAAACATTGCATTGGTTTTATATCATAGGATTTCATGTTCCACCACTCTAACTAGTGGGATCACAACACACTATCTTCTCTTTTATTTTAATTATGAATAAAAAAAGTGTAAGATATTAATTAATTTAAGGGACCTACATGTACCCATTCCTTTAAACAATCACTTGATCCTATAACCTAATAAAAAATAGGAAGATGAGATGGTGAAGCCTTTAACAAGTTAAGGAAACTTTCTTTTTGATTCATTGTATCTTTTCACCCTAGCACTAACACCTACATTCTCCCTAGTATCAATAGATTATTGTTCCAAACTTAGATAAAATTCATAAGAAACCACTTATTATGGTTGTCCACTAGTCCTGGGATTAGAATAAAATCACCTTTATGGTATGAGAAAATAATTTAAGCCTAGAAACTTAGGATCTCGAGCAAATGAATAAAATAAAATAAAATAAAAGTGCATAAGGCAAGGTTTCCCAAGATATGACTTGATCTAGTGGTATGGAAAAGGATATTGAGATAAATAGATGGGGATTAAATGCACAAAATAAGTTTAATGCTATATTTTTTATTAGTGTCATTCATGTAGTGACACATGAACTCCCACTAAAAATTGTTACTGTGATAAGTAATTTAAAGTATTTGAAATAAATAAATAAAATTAAGAACTTACATGTAGTATCTCAAGTCAAAAGGACTTCAATATTAAATCTTATAGACAAAAGGTATGGAAACTTAGAACAAAATATTTGGCATGGTTCAAAAACACCTACCTACTATGAGTAGAGCAATGCAACCAAAATAAAGGCTAATTCCTCAAATGTATTATGAAAATAAAATCAAATTCAAATAATTCATAGGAAAAACAAAATTAAAACATCATGTTTAAAAAACCAAATGCAATTGCTAACTTTTCACTATGGTGGTAGATAAATGATTCTTTTACTATCAAAATGTTATACCTTCCATTCTCATTGTATCTATTGTCATACCTCTCACTAACACTATAATTTGATTGACATTGTTATCCTGCTACCTCTACAAAATAGCTGCATTTGAAGGAATCTTGACTACATATTATGCACAACAAAACTCTACAAGTACAACAAGACGTTTCCAAGAAAAAATATATGAATTCACTGAAACATTATTGTCTAAGCAACATAATATCTTCAAATGAAGGAGTACTATAACTATGACTAAGAAAACATTATGTAGGCAATATTAGCTCTAAGAAATGAAGAAGATAACACACTGAATTAGGTGACCGAGACATGATCATTGAAAAGAATATATCATTGTTAGAGAGTTGCAAACTATGAATTGTCCTTTGTCCTATAGGACTAAGAAAGGAGAACAATGTCAAATAGTGATTGAATCATAGAAAACAGTCCAAAAACAATGAAAGTTACTATCAAATGGTGACAAAGATCTATCCTCTAAGTCATTTTCACATGGTGATTGAGAACATAGTGAGTAAGAAGTAAAAGAGCACTAGTTCATAGCACTGTAAAATGGTCATGAGTTATGCAATGAACTTCACCATTCTTTTGATCAAAAAGCAGATCAAGATATAATAACCAACATATTGATGTGCACCGAGAATGTTTATAGAGGAGTGCAAACTTCCTTACAAAGCAATTACCACAGCAGAGTTTGCACCTACTATTTTATGTTGATATAGATATGTTCTAACCTATAGTTAATTGGTGTAGCATAATAGATAGGCTAAATAGTTGTTCATATACCATTGTTTCTAATAAAAAATTTCTATACCTTATTCTACGAGAAAATCACAGGGGGAGTCTATACATAAGACACCATTGTTTCAAATTCAAAATTGTTGGCTTTTTCACAATTTTTTGCTTCATTTATTTGATCTAATACAACCTACTATATAGAAGATGCTCTCAAAATCATAGTAAAATCCTTTATTCCAGGAAGACTATTCAAAATCTTTCCATCATAACAATGAACAAAAGCATCAATCATTAACCTGAACTTTGCAAGAGTTTCATCAAATTCTACTTTTTCACTCTCTTTTCCATTCTGAATTTTATTCCCAATTTCATCCATGGAGAACTTCCTTAGCCTATAGATCTCGTTGTTAGCCATAACTTTACTAGGTTTTGAGGATAGCTTTGAGTTTTAACCCAAGTAGCAATTGAAAAAAATGGGCCTTACTAGATACAATGTGTTCAAAAGCTCTTTACATTTATTTTGGAAAAGAATTCCTGAGAGTATAATACACAAACATTTTTGCATGAATCCATATCTTTGATCAACTATTTCAACCTTGATGACCTTCATCAAGAACGAGCATACCTATGCTCTCTAAAAAAAAATTACAATATGCTTAGCCTCTTTAGGGTGGCTCACATTTGTCTCACAAGTTAGGTATAGAAAAATATTGTAGCTAATAACAAGCACACTTTTTATTCTATGCCACTCATGAAGCTATCAAGTGTGCTTCTATGAGGTGATGCTTCATGAGTGGTATAGAAGAAAAAATGTGCTTATTATTGGCTACAATATTTTTGTATACCTAACTTGTGAGACAAATGTGAGCCTTCCTGAAGAAGCTAAGCATATTGAAAAACTACTTTTAGAGAGCCTAGGTCTACTTGTTCTTGATGAATTAAATCAAGCTCAAAATAGTTTATCAAAGATATAGAATTCATGCAAAAATGTTAATTCAAAACTATGCATTATACTTTGAGGAATTCTTTTCCAAAATAACTTCAAAGAGATTTTCAATACATTGTATCTGGTAAGGTTGAATTTTGTCAATTGTTTCTTGGGTAAAAACTTGAAGCTATCCTCGACATCTAGTAAAGTTATGGCTAACAACAAGATCTAAAAGTTGAGGAAGTTCTTCATGGATAAAATTGGGAATAAAATTTAGAATGGAAAAGAGAGTGGAAAAGTAGAATTTGATGAAACTATTGTAAATTTCAAGTTAATGGCTTATGCTTTTTTTCATTGTTATGATGGGAAGACTTTGAACAGTCTTCTTAGAATAAAGGATTTTATTGTGATTTTGAGAGCATCTTCTATACAACAGGTTTTCTTAGATCAAATAAATGAAGCAAACAATTGTGAAAGAGACAAAAATTTTGAATTTGAAACAATGGTGTCTTATGTATAGACTCCCCTTGTGATTTGCTCCTAGAATAAGGTATAGCAATTTTGAATTAGAAACAATGGTATATGAACAACTATTTATCATATTTTTTATGCTACAAAAATTAACTACAAGTTAGAACATATTCATATTAGCATAAAATACTAGGTGCAATGCACCTCAAACTCTGTTGTGGTAATTGTTTTGTAAGGAAGTTTACACTCCTCCATGAACATTCTTTGTGAACATAGCCAAACATTTAAATTTCTTAGCCAAAGGTCCAAAAATGAGTATCTCATCATTACACAACTCCTACTTTTTCTCTGAGTATGACAATACCTAAGCTTCTGGTGTTTCTAGATGGAACCTATAGCAGAAAAGTGTAGTCTCCATTTGAAGGAACCATCTTTGGAGCTCTTCCCTAAAATGAGGGTTGAAAACATTAGAAGAAAAGCAATACTAGGGTGATTCCACAAAATTGGTTTACAATTCCGTTGAGGAAGCAAAATTGCAAAAGATGCCCCCATGAAAAAAATTTGGGTTTTGGGGGGTTCGAAAAAACTTAGGGTCCAAACGAACCCAATAAGGGTTCACTCAAACCCCCCTTCGAGTGAACGCTATTAAATGTTGGGTCCCACATATTTCACATTTCCCAAAATAAAAACAAAGAGAAACTTTTTAGAAACAGGGGTTTGAATGAACCCAGGTTCAAGCGAACCTCCAAGGGGATTCACTCAAACCTGGGTTGATTCAAACCCCCCTTTTCCCCCTTCTCCCCCTTTGGCACCAAAAATTTGCAAAAGAACTTTTCCCTTCGAAGCTTGAGTTGAGGATGAAAATGGAGGAGACTTCACAGACCTAACTGGATGATGGTAGTCCTCAAAACGAGCTATCCATTAACTATAATTTTAATATGTTTTGATTTTATTATGTATTTTTTTTTAGTTTGATTAACATAGGTTTTTCACTGAAAATAAAACTCTTTGTTGTACACATGTGGAAAAATAATAGATAATCAAAATAAAATTCTGAAAAATATGTGCAGACTAGGTATTGATGTCCTTGATCCAGTAAAGAAAAAAATTGAATTTCAATACATACAAAAAAATTTATGTTGTATATGGTCCGCCTATGTCTGAATTGTAATTGGTTTGACTTCAAAACTTGATTTTAAGGAAAATATTCAATAAAACACTATGAAATCAAATGAAAGGGTTAGATATCATAGTTACAAATAGATAAATTTGAAAAAAATAGAATTTTATCCTTCATAGAAAAAAATTTGCATTGTATACGATGAGTGTCACTCCTTAAAAATGTTGTTTACTGATAAAAACTAGTTTTCGAAGGAGATGGAAAAAGAAGTGTAATCTGATTCCAAAATTTTTGAAATAAATATATTTAAAATCTTCAAACAAAATGTCATAAATCACTAATTTGCATCATCTTCAAATTCCTCATGTTTAACCACTATAGGTGCTTGAAAGTGAAGATTTAGTTATAAAAAATTAGTTCAGTGTCCAGTTTGGCCAAAAATTGTAAACCAGTATTGTGGGATCACCCACCATAATTCTAAAGTAACAATTTGCATCAAGCAAAATTTTAGAAATTATAATTAAAAATAAAAATCCTTACAATTTGGTTCTCCGATGTCCACAAATTTTGAACTTAACTAAAATGAAACATCTTTTAGTATTTTATAAGAGCAAGACTCTTGGAAAATTTAATAGAACATGAGAAGAAATCAAAGGATGAATCAATATAAAGCACATGGAAAATGACAGCTGGTAGAAAGATATATAAATAAATCAATAAACTCGACCTTCTTCAGCAGTTTTAACTTTTAGGAATTTTCAAAATAATATCAAGACCTCAAATTGGACCAAGCAGATTTATGATTTTATCTTTAGAATGTAGGAACTTTCTCTATCAGATATTCAGAGCAATCAACTAAGAATCTAGAGTAATTGATTGACTCCTAAGATGTAATTAGGTGGAAACTAATGTTTCAATCCATCGACATTTGTATTCCTACACTTAGATTCTGCTTCCTAGCCAAAACACCTGAAAGTGTTTCATACGAGCACAAGGTACTCTTTGTTGTATGCGTAATAACCAGTTTCCCAGTACTTCTTTATCTCAAGCTCCCCCTTCACATGAACTCCTAGAGCGTATCACCCAACCTACTTATGTTACTAATAGCAATCCAAGTTTTCCTAACCATCCATACCTAAATGTTGCATCACAATCTATTCTTCCTACACATAAGGGTAAAAACAAGAAGTTGGGCCCATGAAGAGGGGAAGTTTCAACCAAAAAAAATTTGCACAAAATGTGTACATGTTATCAAAAAAGCATATGTGTTATGCTTCAAGTACCCAATCCTTAAAAAATGCTTATGCACTAAAAAATGTGTATGTGTTATAACACGTACGCATTTTATAACATGTACGAGTCATTTATTTAAAAAATTAAATACCTTTTAAAAACGCATAAACATTTTAAAATGTGTACGTATTTTTAAAAAGTATTTAATTTTTTAAATAATCAATCAAATAAATAATGTGTATACATTTTGTAACGCATACACATTTTTGAAAACGCGTACATGTTTTTAAAATTTTGAATCCCCAACCCATATGTTGCCTCAGTTCTAGGCTCAGGAAAGGCTTGGCAACCCGACCCTTATCCTTTGACTTGCAACTAAAAAATTAAGGCAGGTTCAAGAGAAATGTCCAACTTTGGCAATATGGTTGATGGACTTTTTTTTTTAATCAATCTATAAAAATAAAACCCATTAGAGAACATGATGTTTGGTTTCAAAATATTTTTTTTTTAAGATTGAATTATATTTGTTATTTTTTAATTCATTTCTAAGCAAACTAGTCCATAAACTTGAAATATCAAACTTTTTTATTTTTTAATAACCTTTTTTTTGGTTAATTTTCTTGTAAAAAGAATTATATGGCATCAATCTTCAAAAAATTATCTACAAAATAAAAAAATAAATTAAAAAAAATGTTTAGTTTAGGTCATATTATGTTGTCTATACACATTGATTTTTAAAAACAATAGTTAAGGCCAATAAAAATTCAATAAAAAAAATATTTAGAAAAAAATTACAAAAAAATATCCTCATCAATCTTCATGTTAGCTATCTTTCCCCGAAAGGAGTTAGCAAAATACTTTTATTTGGGTCAAAAAGTGGTGTTCGTACATGTGCATGGTATGGTAAAAAAGACTTTTAAGAAGTGGTTTTTATACATCCCTATCAAAATTCAAGTTCTATCATCTGGGTATTTGAATAAATTATATATTTAGAAGGGTATGTTCAGGATCATGATGGGCCAAAAAGTGGCGATATGATGGGTATGTGGCTGACGACTTTTTTTTAACTCAAAATTGATGAAATGAAAAACATTTTTAAAGGAGATTTTCATCTTTCCACCAATATAAATTATGCTTTACTTTGAATTTAATAAATAGTTATTATTCATTTTCTATTTGAATTACGACTAAAGTTCTAATTGGTAGGCTGGTTGAAAAACATCTATAGCTTTCAAACAGTATTACATTTTTTGTATCCAAAACATCTGTCACATTCCATGCTTCACATAATATAGGATTAAGAAAAAAATAAATTTCATGAAGTTTTGACCAAGTTTTTGATAAAAGGGATAAACAGATTTTACAGGGACCCGAAACCACAAAGTAACATTACAAACAAAGACCAAAAAGAAAGGTCCGAACAACAAAAAGGCTGCCAAAGAGATAAAAACTAGCTAAAACTGGCAGCTACAAAAAGCCGCACAAAAACCATCAGAAAGCCAGCACAAAAAAAAATGAATTTCATGAAGTTTTGACCAAGTTAAGGTGGTCAAACATATGAGTTTTTATATTTTTTAAAAGTTGTAATAAAAAATTCATAATTAATTATTTACTTGGAAAAGAATTAGAAAAAAATATGCATCACGTTGAGACATGAGTCCCCTACTTATATCTAAAATCTTATAAAAAAAAATATTATCATTTTATTGTGGTTGGGGTGGTCAGACAAACACCTACTTTATTTTCCCTAAAATTTAAGTACCATGCATTGAAATTTCAAATTTTTCACCAAATAGATTTTTTAAAATAAACCTAGTAGTTTAGAAACTATATTCAATTTGCTACATATTCTATTCTTACATATTTTGAAATAATATAGATAACTTATTCAAATTTTTACATCAAGTTGCCTAACTCTGATTTTTTTTAGATTTTTTGCCACTTAAAAGCTTGTTTTTTCCATGATGATCCTGCACATACTCAGAAACTAGATTCAAAATTCAAAATTTCATATTACTAACATTTTTTAAGATTCATTGTGTAAGTGCCTTAAATTTTTAGTCCAAGAGTGACAAATTTTAAAAAAGCAGCAAAAACACTTCCACTGTTTTAGCTTTTAGTGGATCCGACTTTTTGCATCAACCCATAAAAATGCCACATATTAACCCCTTCTAAATAAAACATTTAATCATCATAAAACCATAATTAATAAATTATTTCAATTTCAGAAAGAAACCAATGTCATTTACTATAAAAAAAAAAAGTTGTATAAATCACAAAAAATCCATGGAGCCTCCTAAATGTAGCTTAAAGCAAGTTTATAGGATGGGTTTTAGCATAAAAAGCTTTCTACTATAGCTCTCAATGAATGTATTATAAGCAAAAAACAAAATTCTTCACACTCAAAGTAATGTAGTTGAACATTTATTCCAAAGTATGTTAGCAAGTGTTAACTAAAAACATAATAATTTTTTGCTTGGTTTCTTTTATAAATATGCCACGTGGAAATGGAACAATCACTAAGAAACCCTAACAATAAAAAATGAAGTAAAGGTTCAAGAAAGAAAATTCCAATGTACTATTGTGTAATGGTGATGAAGGCACTTATATGAGCATGAACTGCATACAAATCTTTACCATTAAATTACCATCCATCCAAAGAGAAAATAAGCAATGTAAGGATTTGAACAATATAAGTCCAAAGGGTTATGCTGTAACGGTAATGGAATCACCATAAGAGCACAACCAAGGAAAAAATTCTTGTGACTGTAATTATGTGATCCATAACTCTATTGGTCATGTGGCACAGTTGTGCTATAACAAATACAAGATGCATTCATGTGTGAACCAAGTTTAATGTGGCTATGTTATGATAGAAATGGAGGCACGCATATGAGTACAATTCATGTACAAATAACTTTTATCACAATTAGGTGCCCAATTACTCCAATGGACATTTGGTGCACTTGTGGTATAAAAATTATGTGGTGCATTCAGGTTGACTCAAGTTTAATTGGTTACAATGTAATAATAGCATGATCTAAGAGCAATTACCTCTTGCTGCAATAAAGAGCCTATAATCTAGTTGATATGCAGAGTGGTTGTGCTATATCAATTATCTGGTGCATTCAAGCACAACCCATGTTTAATGAGCTATTCTAGAGAGTGATCAAGATTTTTTAAACCTTATGAATGTTACTTAAAAGCATACATCTTAAACTACAAACCAAGTTTTTTACATACTTGAATGCAATCTTGGGTTCCCACTTGAACTATAATAATGTGATCCACTAATAACCATTGTGGGAAGTATTAAAGCAAGACCCATGGTATATAGGATACATTTCCCTGATCAGGTTTACATACCTTAATAATCAAACACAAGCTTTCCACACACTTTAGGATACAATCTAAGATCATACCACACCCTGTCAAGACAACTAACTTTCTAACCCAAGATTTAAGGTTGTTTTTTAATACCATTAAAAGAATTGGTGAGAACATGACTAGGGTACAAATACTAGGCCTCTGTAGAAACATAAATCGTAACTCTAGCGGATTAGTGAGCTTGCAATACTAGAAATATTGAGACATTGTCTATTTGTTAGAATAATTTTAACTTGACAGCAAAAAAATACCCAATATCAGGTTTTTTAAGTACCCATATAAAGAAAATGCTAACGTATTGTTTTTAAATACCAAGATAGTCAATAACAAATGGTTCACCAAACATCAATTTTTTTAGTGCTCAAGAAAAATGATAACAAAATCAAAATTTAGAAAATTGCATGTAATACTAGAAAAGGTTGAGACCTCATTTGTTTCTTAGAAAAAATATTATCTCAATAGCTAAAAATATCCAGTACCATTCTTTTTTAAATACCCATTTCAAGTGAAAACTTGGCATCGAAATACCTAAATAGCCAATAACAAAAATACCAAGCATCGGTTTATAAACATACCTAGATATCTAGTAAAAAAACAACCAACATCATAAAATTCAAATAGCCAAATATTACTTCACAAAAATAGCCAACATCAAAATTTTTAAATACGCAAACAGGCATAACAAAAATAGCCAACATCAAAATTTTTAAATACGCAAACAGGCATAACGTATACATCCAACTTTTTAAAAAAATTAAGAATGGTTGCTTACCTCTAAGATGATCCACAACAAAAAGCTCAAAATCCTCAAGACATACTTCTAGGTAGGGAGTTGTCTAATAGAAGGATTGATTTGGCCACATTCTAGACCCATACTTTGAAGCACTGCTGACAAGAGATTCCTCCACTAGAAAATCCCTTCAATTATTGCTCAATATGTCTTCATCTTCAAAAAACTTCAAACTCTGTTTGTTTTTCTAAACTATTTCTTCTAACTAAGCGGTAGTTAAAACCGTAGTAAAATGGTTGTATTTATATCGTTTGATTTTTATTACACACACACACACACACATATTTGTATGCATAAGTGTTGGCTAAAGCCTAAATTGATGGCTAGGAATATTTTCTCTTAAAAAACAAAGTTTGATGAAAAAAATTAGTCATTTATAGTTGTGTTGCAAAAAATGAGTAGAATTTAGTCACTTTTAGTTGTCGTGACTAAAATTTTTAGTCACGTAGTCATTTTTTTTCCAAATTCTACTAGTGAACATTGTCTATATAAATTCCTCTCTGTTGTGAGGTTTCGGTGACCTCCAGGAATTTTTTATTCCTCTCAACATTTCTATAACAGTTGTATTTTCTTCTCCTAATGGTGCTCTCCCTTTCCCACATATTCTATATGCCATGGCTTCTTTTCTTCTTCCTCAACCCACTCTGATACCAAAATTGTGCAGCTCAACAATTGAGAATCCATAGGATTAACAATTATTGCAACCAATTAAATTTTGATTCCTATTGGATAACACAATAATAGCCACATAATGATAAAATCTAAAATTTTATTTAAATTCAAATTGCTTGCAACATACATGAAGGTACAAATATTTCAAATTGACAGAAAAATATCACACCTGCAACAACTATCTACAAGAGAGCATCTACAAACTTCATGCATTATGAAAAATCATCTAGAGGATGCAAAAGTCTAATCATAACTCTTCACACTAGAAAAAAAAAGCATATGCAACACACACTAAATTCAATGAAATTCATCTTCTAGACAACAATGTATTGTTTTCCCCTTTCCATACACTCTTCTTTCATTTTTTTTTTTTTTCCTTGCTCAAATCTTCCCTAGAAATCTAGGCATGGCTTTTCCCCTCTACCTCCACTCAAACTTCAAATAGCGCTTTCTTCCTACTGGGCATGGGTTTTTCCTTTTCCTGGAAAGAGTTTTCAATTCCCATTCAAAATTTTATTTCCCATTTCTCAATCCACTCTTTCCACTCCTTCAACATTTTCCTTTTAATTTCATCAACAAGGAATTTCAAATTCTTGAAATGGAGTTACAAAATGCATTAAATTCCATCTCACAAGAATAGGCATGGGACTTTTCCTTTTTGGAAAATTAGCATATACATACAAAACTAAAACCATTACTAAGAAGCAACAATTAACCATTTTATTTTTCTCACACCAAACATTTTAAACCATATTATGTTGGAGGAGTTGAAGATTTAAATAAAATGTTCCTTCAAGAAAAACTAAAACAAAATACGAGAAATTAAAATAAACATGTTTTTTGGTGTGCAGGTTGTCCATGCACTCGGATGCTCCTACATCATAAATAAAGTTTCCTTTTTTCTTTTATTTTTATCTTTTTTTCTCATTTGAGAGGGGCCTACTTCCTCTCCCTTTTCTACACTCTTATAAAGTAGTTCAATTTCAACCGTAGTAGGCTAATCAAACAACTCTTCAACTCATTTCTCCTTTTTTTGGTAGTGTGGTGGATAGGCTTTTTCACTACATATTGTGGGGACGTCTCTATTTTTTCCTAAGGATTGATGTGTCCTTGTAGATCTCTAATTTCAAATGATGGAGAGACATTTTTTATCATATATAACCTCCACATTTTCTTCTCTTTCTTCTAAACTACAATCTATGGGGTTCTAATTCCCTCAATATTCCAATTTGTTTGAGAAACTTATTAGAGATCTTCTCAAGTTTCTCTTGTACCTCCTACTTTGTTTTTCTATTCATAAACTCTTTATATGTTCCAAATAATTTTACCTTATGTTCCTTGGGTAGTTCCAATAAGACTTATACATTTACATTAATAATATCATAAAAAAACTAATTTAGTAACCATGACAGTCAAGATGTGTCAAGTTCCACTACCTTCATGTACATGAAATTACTGTCTATTATAAATGTTATACGACTTTTATATTTTCTATTTATATCACATGGAATTATTTCCCTTTCTTGCATATCTAACTAAAATAATTCAAAAACTTATTGCACACCTCTTTATATTTAGCGACTTATTGGGAATATCTTATGTCTACATTTATTTGGAATCCTCTTAATTTATCATTTGACCAACCCAATCATTTCCACATAAAATAAAACGCAATGCATAAAATTTGGTATCTATACCAAAATGTGCAGGTACTATCTTTTATTCTTTGTATTCTTTTCCAGTAGCTACTTGTGGAGGGTTTTGCATAAGTCAAAATATTTTATATTGACCACCATCTTTTATGTCATTAGGATTATGGTGCTAGTAGCTAAATTTTCTATATTTATATAGTAAACCTTTTAGGCAACTCATGTTGTAGTATACCAAAATATAGAGTTTGAAATTTCCATTCACTACTAATTCATTCCATCAAATTTTTCTCCAATAAATTCCATCAAGTGTTCACTTTTTTGAATTTTTCATAGGGATCTCACTTTGATTGCTCAACCATGTGACTAATTTAATTGGATCCATAGTCATCTAGTAGGATTGATCAAGATAAATGACACAAGTTCCTTATGAAAAATACTATTCTTAAAAATTTGGGAATCATTTTCATGCATCCAACTTCAAGACTCCTACCCTCTATCCTCTATACTTTGTTCAAGGATTATCATTATCTTTAATCAATGTTGGAATATCTATTTATTTTTTATGACTATTTTCTCATTTACTTACTTATATTTCTTATTATCCTAACCATTAATTTTCTCTATATTATTTTATCTCTAACTCATTACAACTCTACATACCTTATAATTCTCCTTAAAAAATTACAAATTTATTTTCTTCAAACTTGCATCTCACCTCATAATTATATTCTCTGAGCTCTATAGCCCATCTTATATTTCATACTGAGTGTATATTTGTCTAATAACCCCATGTACCTTGTATAATTTTTTAATGATACTTTGTGTTCCTTTAATTTGGTTTCAAGCAAATTCAACATTGACAGTTGACTTCTGGAAAATTCACCACAAACAATTCACTGTCATGAAAAATTCATCTCATGAAAAATTCACCACCACAGATAATTCATTGCATTAACATTTTTTAACATATATTTCCAAGACCTTGAGATTTTTTTTCAAAAGAATAATTTTCACTACATTAATAATACAGATGACTAATATTGTTGTATAGTTGGTTCACTAGAATAAAATAAAATATATTGAAATTATTTTTCATTTTTATTTTAATAAATCAAATTTTCTAATTGTAGATGTGATAAATTGTTGGTGGTGAATTTTCCATGAGTTGAATTTGCCATGGTGATGAATTGTTTGATGATCAATTATTGATGGTGAATATTCTAGCAGTGAATTGTTGGCGGTGAATTTTCCTAAAGCCCTTTAATTCTTATCATTATATTTTGATTTTGACTTTATGAATAAGAAACCATTAGAAAATTAATCAAATAAAGTAGTGTGCACTTTTTATATAAATATGTTACATATGATATAGGGTACTCCATTTGTACCCATAATTTATTTACATTGATTTCATCCCTTAATATCCCACATAATAACATTATAATCTCACACCATTGATATTTCTATTGAACAAATGATTTTGTAGAGTCTTTATTTTGTAGCTCTAAAGGGTAATATATCATGAATATTATATGGACTAGGCCACTTGATCTTTAATTTTCCTATATTTTTAAACCTTATATCATATAATAGAACTATATTTCTAATTTGGAAGGCTTTGTTCTTAATATTTCTCTTATTTTGGCTATTGTTTTTTACACCATTTTTATTGTATTTGGTTATAGGTAGTTGTAAGTATCTTCTCATAAACATTTTATGATTCCACTAATATTTCTCTAAGGTTTCCTTACCATTTGATGCAACATATTTCCTACAACTCTCAAAACACTTTTCAAACACATAAGAGAAATCTCCATAAATTGATTTTAAACATCAAAAATCAGCAACATGTTTGAATTTTTTTATTGATCAACAATCACCTAGTTTACAGGAGCTCAAAGACAAGCTGAAATACAATCATGACAGCCCTATGGACTAATGGAAAATATCTTCAATCAGACTTAGAAGACTGAAATAAATAGCGAGATCAATCACTAGTATGCCTTCTTCATTCCCACTTCTTCTTGTAGCCACTTTCTTCTACCTGCAATATTTTTTTGAATAATCAAAGGAAAATTGAACCATAACTCTCTCAAAGTTATTTTTTTCTAATTCACACCTCCAACCTACAACAACAATTTCTGAAAACCGCTCTCAAGGAAAAACTACACCCCCTTTCTCACACCTCCAAATTTTGGAAATGAAAATTCAAAACAAGATTGTTAAGACCATTCCTCCCAACAACCACAATCTTCATCAATTTTGTAACTCCTCATCCACACCCCACAACCTGGAAAAGTAAATAAAAATTCATACATTAAAATATTAAACACTCCAATGTATTTTTACACCACTTCCAAGAAGATAGGCCTAATTGTCAACAACAAGATTCTCCATTCCTCATAATTAATTTTGATTTTTGAAATTTCTAGCCAGCGCATTATGGGTGTCCTACTTTTCCAACACTAATGAGGATTTTTTGAATGGCATATTACAATTTGAAATTCCCAAGAAAATCCAACACCCAAGTTGATTTTTTCCATTAAACACTAAAAATTGTATTTTCCAACACTTTCTCATATTACAACTTGCAACCAAAATTTGTCCAATTAAGTTAATTTTTATTTTTGGACAAATTAATTTAACTAAATACTTAAATATTATTCATAATATGTCACATCAAAATTTACTCATTTTTTTAATGCAAGATTGCCTACAACCACAGATGCTCCTGCATCAAACACCCATGGTATAAAGAAAATGTTTCATGAGTGAAAATCATAAACATTTGTAAATTCCATGTTCATCCTAAATCCATCCCTCTTCCTTATCTACCTAAATATTCTTTCTCACATTTCCTTGCAATTTGATGTCTCTTCCATCCTTCATTCTTCATTGATTTCTCCCTCTTTTCTCATAATCCAACTCCCGCCAATTTGCACTATGAAGTTCTGGAAAATCATAAGCATCCATTTCCTCTACCTTAGTAAAACCATAAGATTCATGCATTACCTCTTTCTCTATCACTATTACAACAATTTGTTCCTCACCAATCTTGGTTTCAACATTGTGTTCTGGTGCAAGAGCACGCAGGCGAATGGGTGATCAGCACCACACACAAAAAAAAAATTGTTTGATTTTAAGACTTTGGTTTGTTTTCTTGTTTGGTTTTCCTTAGTGCCTAAACCTCTTAAATTTCACCTCTTTATTTGACACTTTGAAAGCAGATATGTAATTGGCTAGTATAAGCAGAAGCATAAACAAAGAACATGAATGGTTTGAATGAATGCCTCTATTTCTCTTATGAATTTTTCTCTTTTAATCATTTCTTTTAATTTCATATTTAAATTTCAAGAAGTCCAAGGGAAAAAGTAAATAAAGTAAAAACAAAAAATGTAGAGAGCCCATGCCAATGGGTGAGGATGAATTTTAGCAAAGAGAAGGGGAATTTGAAGAGTGAAAAAGTCAATGCTCTTGTGAACCAATGAAAATATTTTTGTGCGATCAGGAGAAGGTAGAGGGGTGCGAGGAGAAACAGGGGTCACTCCAAAAGAGAAAGTGAATAGAGCAAAACCAAAGAGACAAGAGGAAAGAAAAGGAATCATGACCTCAAGGGGAGACCAATATGTAGTGAGGTGGATAGGTCATGGGAGACTGAAAACTTAAGTTTGGGGTGCACCAAATGAACAGAGAAGTGGGAAAAAGGTCGAGATAAGGAACAGTAGGGTGTAAGTGGAAAATAAGAGTTGTTGACAAAGGAAGGTTGGTCAAGAAAGACCATGGAGACACCAAACTAAGGGTTTTGTGTGTGCACAATGAGAGGAAAGGAGTGTTGAAAAATTGAATAGAGTATTATAAATTGAAGTCAATGCATCAAGGAGAAGGTGCAAATTGATATAACTTTTAAGATTGAAAATAGAGGTTGCAAAGAGAGTGAAGGAATATGGAGGATTTTTCTTTTGTAATTATTTTCAAAAATTTGGTATTGCAGATTTGAATATTTGTATTGAGAAATTTTGAAATCAAATAAGACACCATGTTGTTATGTTACTAGTGTTGATAATTTTTTGAATAATAGATAAGGTAGAGACCTTTGCATCAAATTGGTATTAGAGCTCAAGCAATTCTTAGTGTGAAGATTATCCACCAAGATCTATGGGAGTGAGTAACAGTAGTGCACAACTCAAAATAACTATTGTGGGTGTGTGTGGAACCCCAAACAATTGAGAGCTGAAACCATTGATTGGAAGAGATGTCACCCTGAAGAGGAAGACCTAGATTAGAAGTATTATTGGAAAGATTTCAAGATATGGTAACAGAAGGTATCAGAAACCATGGGGAATTAGGTACTGGTAACAGAAGACAAAGAGAAAGAGAGTGTGAGAATGAGGAATAAATTGAAGGTGAAGAACATGGAAGAGAAGAAGAAGAAGAAGAGGATGCTAGACAAGAAAGATTTTTGAGAGATCTTTCAATAATATAATGAAGAGCAATAAGATAGATTTTCCAAGCTTTTCTAAAACATTGAATCTAGATGAGCTAATTGATTGGATTGGAGAGTTGGAGGAGTTCTTCAAACTGGAAGAGATTAGAGACCCACATCGGGTGAATATAGCCCAAACAAAATTGAAAGGGAATGTTGTGTTATGGTGGAAAGAGTTGCAAAAAGAACTATTAATGGATGGAGATCACCAGATAACAAGGTGGAACCAGATTGTGATGAGGTTGAAGAAGAAATTCATACCTAGAGATTATGACAAGCTGGCTATTTGATTTGGAAGGCATGATATTGGTAGGGAAAAGGCAGCCAAGTATTTAAATGGCTAGAGGTTTAACATATAGGATGAGATGAGTATGCTGAAGATTACCACAATTGAGGAAGCATACCAATATGTGTTGAACACAAAGGATAAATTAATGAAGAGGAAAATAAACAATTCCAAAAGTTGGGGGAGATTTGGAACTGAAAAGGGATAGGAAAGCAGTAGTAAATGAAATTAGATTGAGGAAGAATCCAAGCCCAAATGGAGTAAAGAAGTGGGCCAAAACACCAAAGAAAAGGAGGTACTAGCAAGAGGACGCGGTGGTAGCAGCAGAGGGCTTTCGTTCAAATGTTATCAGTGTGGAGAAGTTGGTCATCATGCTTTTGAGTGTCCTCACGTACATGAAGGCAGCAAGAAGAGTGTAGCAAGAAACCACTTGGCACAAGAGGTTGAAGAATGTGATGCATCACCACAAACTATACACCTAGAAGAAGGTGACTCTCTCATGATGAGGAGAGTGTTAGTGAACCTAAATACAGTGGAGGAGAAACCATCTCAAAGGAGTCTCTTTTAGACTATGTGTAAGTTTGGAGGTAAGTGTTGCAAATTTATAATTGATAGTGGTAGTATGGATAACTTAGTTTCAGAGGAAATGGTAGAAAAACTAAGTTTGGAAAGGAGTAAGCATCCTAGTCTATACAAATTTTATTGGTTGCACAGGGAAAACAAAATGACTGTGTGTGAGTAGTTTCTAGTCAATTTTCAAATTGGTTCATATAGAGATGAAGTGTTGTGTGATGTGATGCCTATGACTATATGTCATGTGTTGTTGGGTAGGCCATGGCAGTTTGACAGGGAAGTCATCTATGATGGTAGGAGAAATGTGTATACCATCCAAAAATATGGAAAAAATTATATGTTGAACTCTTTGAGGGAGAAGGAGAAGCAGATGAAAGAATCCAATTCTATTATTTGTTATAGTGTAGAGAAGCAACAAGTAAAGGAAGAGGAACAGAGTGAGTGTAGTGATTTGTAGCCATTAAGAGAGCGGATTTTAGGGGGAAAGAACAAATTGGGTTTTGATTTATTGCAGCAATGCAATATAGAGGAAGAAATAATAGTAGTCCAAGAAAATGTAGAGGGCACCGAGATGGGCTTGTGGTAAGAGTTTGTTTAGAGGAATGAGATAATGCCAATGGAGATGGTTCGAATGTTGAGGATGAGTTGAATTATAGAAGAGGGAAGGTTCCCATAGACAAGGAGTAGTGTTGGGTTAAAAAAAAGCATGGGTTACCATCCCATGCACCTTTGAATGTTCTGGAATTTACCAACTCAAGGAGCATTCCATTTTACCCAATGCACGTCTAGTGCAGGAGCACGTAGGCAAATGGGTGATCAGCACCACACAAAAAAATTATTTGTTTGATTTTCAAATTTTGGTTTGTTTTCTTGTTGGGTTTTCCTCGGTGCCTAAACCTCTTAAATTTCACCTCTTTATTGTGACACTTTGAAAGAAAATATGTAATTGGCTAGTATAAGTAGATCTCCATCTTTGGTTTCAAACATGAGTCAAGACACCCATTCAAAATTTAAAATTTATCTATGTTGTAGTTGCAATTTCTTGGTAGATATGTATGTGAATGTGGAAGCATAGACAGAGAACATAAATGGTTTGAAAAAATTCCTCCATTTCTCTTATGGATTTGTCTCTTTTAATCGTTCCTTTTAATTTCATATTTAAATTTTAAGAAGGCCAAGGGACAAATTAAATAAAGGAAAAACAAAAAAAATGTAGAGGGCTCATGCCAGTAGGTGAGGATGAATCTTAGCAAAGAGAAGAGGAATTTGAAGAGTGAAAAAATTTAGTACTCTTGTGAACCAATTTTGTGTAGTCGGGAGAAGGTAGAGGGGCGCGAGGAGAAACATGGGTCACTCTAAAAGAGAAAGTGAATAGAGAAAAACCAAAGAGATGGGAGGAAAGAAAAATACGTATGACCTCAAGGGGAGATTGATATGCAATGAGGTGGATCAGTCAAGGGAGACTGAAAACTTAAGTTTGGGGCACACCAAGTGAACAAAGAAGTGCGCAAAAGGTAGAGATAAGGCACAGCAGGGTGTAAGTAGAAAATAAGCATTATTAACAGAGGAAGGTTAGTCAAGCAAGACTGTGGAGACACCAAACTAAGGATGTTGTGTGTGCATAGTGAGAGGAAAGAGTGTTGAAAATTTGAATATAGTATTGCAAAGTGAAGTCAGTGCATCAAGGAGAAGGTGTCAATTGGTATAAATTTTAAGATTGAAAACAGAGGTTGCAAAGAGAGCGAAGGCATATGGAGGATTTTTCTTTTGTAATTGTTTGCAAAGAATTGGTATTACAAATTTGAATATTTGTATTGAGAAAGTTTGAAATCAAATAAGACACCATGTTTTTATTGTGTCATTGAAAAAAGGACCCTTTGCTTGACATGGGATTAATTCATGATAAAATGGACTTGATAAGGTCTTAATCTAGTGTTGTGAGGTATTTTATGCATCCACACTAGGGCTTGGACCCTTGCAAATCGAATAACATGCTTTTAATGACATCTAGTAAAGGTGTTGTAAAGTCTTGTAAAGGACTTTTAGGCTTTTCTAGACTTAATTAACATATTTATCCCTAATTCAACATTATAAAATGTGTTTAATACCATTATTACCATCAATATAGAATGCTCCTAACTTAAACTTAATGATAAACTAGCATTGTAATGTGTCTTGCACATTCACATTTTTTCTTGTGCATTCCTAGGCTATGTGGACCTCATTTTAGTGTTGTAAAGTGTATTTAATCACACTTTCACATTTATTTTTGTGTCCCAAGCCCTATTTTACATTTACATCATCATTAATAGGCCCCTATTAACCCATATTGTGCATCCCAAGGTTCAAATTGATCAAATACCTGATAAGGTTGCATTTTAGACCTTATTTCCTAATTCCTTAGCATCTACACTGTCAAAATAGCCCGTGTGGAACCCATTTTCCATGCATGGTGAATTAGTCCCATCCAAGTGGGACCCATTTTCCATGTGTGGCGAATGAGTCCCATTTGGCCCCATTTTGACCTTTGAGTGGGAAAAATAGTGAAAATTGAGTTTAATTTTGCTTCATGTCGACCTATGACGAGGTATTAATAGATAAAATAGGTGAATTTCCTATAAAAGCACATATCTAAACTCATTTTTACAATCTAGTCATCCATTAACTTAATCCATGTATTCATCCACCAATCTTCCATCTCAAGTCAAGCAACTTAGGGTTTTGTCATTGCAAGTCATTAAGAAAGCTTCTAAGGACATTCAAGGTTTGAATCTTCATTGCTGCAAAAATTCAAGATCATTCATCATAGAAAGGTAATCAACTCTATTTTTGCATGTTCCATTCAATTCCTTCATCATTTTGGTTTAATTTCCTAAAAGGGGTTTGACCAAGGCAAACCCCCATGCCCTAACAATCAACATTTCTTCTTCTCTTCTTGTGTGTTTGTAGATTTATACATCTTGAAGGCTTAGGAACCATTGAAGATTGCATTTCAAAATTATTCTAGTCATCTCTTCTCTATTCAAGTTAAAATATCAACAAAAATCCATTTTCAGACCCTAATCCAACAATTTCAAAAGCAGACACATGTAGGAAGCAGAAGTACAGATCTAGCCACATAGAATCAACTGATGAATTTGATGATTCTTGTAGGTGGACTAATTTTCCACCCATCGTGATTGAGTCCCACTTGTAGGCCTAAAAAGTGATTTTGTTATAATTTAGCTTCCGACAGTTAGTAACCTATTTCCAGGACTTTTCATCAAAAATAGGACTAACTTTCCATGCATGGCTTATCAGTCCTAGTGGCCATTAATAGCAACTTTTGGAACATTCCAAAACCTTCCAACAATAGTAATCTGCCTCTAGGTGTACTATGTTCAGTTTCATCAATTTTTGTTTTCATTTGTTTAGGTTTCTAGTTCATATTTTCAATCAACATTGTGGTTTTCAGCATCTTGCATTAGATTAATCTTGAATTCATTTATTTTCATTTGTAAGCATTCAATAAAATCCACAAACACCTCACATCAATATCCCATCCATCATTACATTAATCTTGTGTGAAACATTGTGCATTTTGGCCCATCTTTCCCCTTTTAGGTGAAAAACCCTAAAAGAGCAAGGAAGGATTTGGGTGCCAAAATCCTTCATTTCATTTTGGTGAACCTAATTTTTAGAATGCTTTCTTGTCTAATTTGGAGTATTTGCATGATTCATTTGCATGCTAGGTGTTAAATCTTGCATTCATAAAAAGTGCATTTAGGTTGCATTATTGGCATGTAAGTTCATTTCCACTCTTTAAAATTATGCATTTTTCAATTAGGTCTACATCATAGCACTCTGAAACCATCAAAATCATTCAAATTTTTTTGAAAAGTTTGAAAAAATTCCATACTGGGACTCATTCACCACCCTAGGAAAATCAGTCCCTTTTGACCCCTGAAACAATATTTTACAGAACTTAGAATTTTTTTTTTAGGCTTCAATTTCATGCCTTAACTTGTATATATTAGTTAGTTGCATTTATGTAGCATTCATTTTGTTATATCTCACTTAAACTAGCTCATTTCATGCATAGTTTAATTTCACATTTACATCTCCCACATTTCATTGCATACTGTAATCAGCAATTTACTTTGTTTTACATCTGAAAATTACATTGAATTTTATTTACTTTTGCATAACATGTTCTTTAAATGTGCCTTTGATTTGATTAAACATGGATTTTATAAGAATAACACACCCTCTTATGAGTTTAATTTTGATTACAACTATGAGGAGCATAGCATAGACCAAAATATTGCATTACCTATTGGTGTGAATGGAGGTGTAGACAATCATAACCCACATACTTATTCTTCTCTCAATACCTCTCCTCTTAGTGATGAAGGTATCTTGGTGAAGGAAGTTACAAGCATTGAGGGTCTTGATTGTCCATTTCCTTATTCCCCTTTGGATAATGTTAGACAACAAGAACATGAGATCATAGCTACATCCCTAAATATCACCTTACCGAGTCCCCATGGCCATGACAATCAAACTTCTCTCTCCCCTAATATCCCTCCTCGATGTCAAGAAGATAGGTTGGTATTAGAAGACATCCCTGTTAAGAGTCATGGTAATCTTGACACCTCCTTTCCTAATGCTCCTCCCCTTTGGGATGATCTATTTGAAAACCATCATGATCATTCTCTTAATGCCTCCCTCACTTGTCATGAAGCTACTTTACACACTTCAAACTTGGATGAACATATTACAAGCTCTTCTAGTAGGATGGATAATATGCAACAAGAGAAAGAGACCTTAGAAAAAACCAAAACTCACATACAATCTTCCCCTAATCTCCCCACTATCCATTACCAAACACATTCAACCATTACTAACTCCCTTAGTTGCAATGAAGCTATTTCGGATGAACCAAACCTTAATTATCATGAACATGTGGTTTGTTGTTCTCCTAAGAACTCTCCTTCTAGGGAGGATATTATGACCCAATCCAAAGATCATATCTCCTTCAAAGACAATGAAAAATCTCACTTGTTAAGGGATGTTAACAATATTCAACCTCACTACACGCTTTATCCAACCTCGCATAAACTTCATCCTTGCAATAAACCTCACTACACACTTTACCCACCTTTGCATCTGCTTCATCCTTCCAATAAACCTCACTACACCCTCTACCCACCTAAAACTAATGTGTCACAAGAATCAAGTTATAATACCATTGCTCATACATATAATACCTGAAATAATCCGCAACCAACCCCACCCTCTTTACCTTTACCCAATCCTCCTAGTGCTCCTCGTTAACTCCTGCAAAGATTTCTCTTTGGGATTTACTTCAAAACTCACCAAATTACCACAACATTCTTCAAACAATCTTAAAACAAATTATTGAAGCTCTTCATGATACAACTCCAAATGATGTGGCAATTTTAATCCATAAAACGAATCAAACTGATATTAGCATTACTTTTCATCAACATGAGCTCCCTCCTTTAGAGTTGTTAAAACAAAACAAAGCTTTCATGATCATTTCTCGATACAATCAAATAGGGATAAAGTGCACCCTTATTGATAATGTTTTTCCCTTAATGTGTGTAGTGTGACTCTCCATGATTGATTATATATTGACAGGTCACAAATAATACCTGATTCGGTCTCTATTCAAGGATTTGACAATACAACAAAGCAACTGCTCAGTGTAATCACTTTACCTATCAAGGTTGGGGTGGTTACTTTGCAAACTCCTATCCATGCCATGCCTTATGATCTTTCATATATGAGCTTCTTTTAGGCCGACCATGGATTCATGAGATGAATGCAATACCTTCAACCCTTCATCGTATAATGAAATATGTCTATAACAATAACATTTATCAAGTCGAAGCACATCCCAAGCCTGAAATTTGCTTACACCTTGAAAAAGGAGCTACAAGTCCTTTGAAAACATTTATTCCAACATCCAACATAGAAATTGAACACAACGATGACAAATGGCCTAAATTATTTGGTGGCGATTGGGGATCCTTAGAATTCACACCATCGGTTATGGGCAAATACATATTCACACAAAAGAAAAATGAAAAACAAGAACAACCAACCATCATGTCAATGCAACATTCGAACAACCTTTCAAAAGCATCTTCCTCCACCACTTTAGACAACAAAGAAAACTACAAAACAACCTTTGATGAACATAATAACGAATAACCACCCGATTCCAAAGCAATGAAAATGCTTTATGGAAAAGGGTATGAACTCATAAAACAACAGGGATATCATGGAAAAGGATGTGGTGCTAGAGAACAATGTATTCGCAACCCTATAGAGCCTAACACACAACAAACAACCCATGGTCTTGGTTATTATCCTTTTTCCAAACCTTCACTCAACATCATCCTTTAAAACTAGTAGTATTAAACATCATCCTTCAACTACACATTCACTTAATGTCAATGTCATCTTGCAAAATGTTCATGATTTGAATTCGTTAGATTTTATATCCTCCTATAATGGAGGAAATAAAATCTTTCAATCTAGAGATACTTGTGAAAGTATGACATATACTACTATGCAAGATGTATCTTTGAAATAAACCACAAGACCACCCTCCCCTCTTGATCAAGAGGGTATCTTGTTAAGACTCCTCCAAGATCACTTGATCACCCTCCCTCCTAGAAATCGAAAGAAATTTTATTCCAATACTTCATTTTGTGCATATCATAGAGTTCATGGTCATTCAACTAATGAATATAAGGCTTTGAGTCGTAAAATCCAACATTTTTAGGAGTTTGGTATGCTTCCCTCTGTGGGGGCATCTAGTTCCTCTAATTGATATCAAATTTCACTCTCTCCTACATTTCATTAATCATTTTGGCTCACCTTTGTCCTACACTAAGTGGGGGAAAGGGGTTTGATAGCCTTTTCCTCGTATGTCACTTGGTGTTGCCTCCTTTGGGCTAGTCATTAACCTTTCATCAATACATAAGAGCACTTGCTTGGGATGTGGGCGACATGCCTTAAGTTGGCTCGCATATAACATACTTCCCCTTTCCATGATGTAGCTTATCAGAAACATATGACTTAGCATAGGGCTTTTTGAGTAAGCTCTCATGTCTTCTTCTCTCTTCTCCTACTTTAAAGCAATTGCTCGCAGTACAGGTGCTCGCAACTGCTTTAAAGTGGGGGCATACATCACCACTCACATTTCATTGTGTGATTCCTCTCTTCTTGTGATGCAATTTTTTCTTGGGTGAGTCGGTGGGCTTGATTTCCTCCAAGATCATGATTCTTCTTTTGACACATCCTCTCCTGGAGACGTTAAGTACAATGACCCCTAAGATGAGACCTTGCACAAATTAAGAAAAATCCCTTTGAACAATCCTTAACATTATTTTGCATTAACAATGACTATAAGTATCAAAATCATTTTCTTTTGTGGCACCTTGCTAAATTTATTAGCAGGTGTAACTTTCATATGGTTGAGTGAGAAGCCCAACTAGCGGCATGAATTTTCCTCATAGCCACTTTTGTGTTTGTGAGTGCATACCAGCTAGCGTATGTATCTTACCTTTTGGGATTTCTCACCTCATGGATGATCTGAAGTTTTGTGGCCCCAAAGTGAGTATTTTGTGGCCTTCTCACCCCACAAATGACCTAAATTTATGTGGCCCCAGAGTGAGTACATCTTTTCCACCCCATTTTACTTCTTTGTTCTTGCCATTGCATGATTATGTATCTTGATGGTTTGACTTAGGATCTTGGATCCTGGGGGCTTGCGCAACCTCCTTGATCTTTTGATCTTTTTCATTCTTTTTCATTTTCATTTGTATGTGCTCGGATCTCTCTTGAATGTCTACTTTAGTGTGAGTTTGAAGCAAGTTCATCCTCTCACTAAAGTGGGGGCTAAATTCGTCATAGGAAAAAGGACCCTTTGCTTGACATGGGATTAATTCATGATAAAATGGACTCTATGAGGTCTTAATCTAGTGTTGTGAGGAATTGTATATGTCCACACTAGGTCTTGGACCCTTTCAAATCAAATAACATGCTTTTAATGACATCTTGTAAAGGTGTTGTAAATTCTTGTAAAGGAATTTCATATTTTCTAGACTTATTAACCTATTTCTCCCTAATTCAACATTATAAAATGTGTTTAATAACATTATTACATCAATCTAGAAGGTTCCTAACTTAAACTTAATGATAACTAGTGTTGTAATGTGGGTATGTGTGGGATCATGATGGGCCAAAAAGTAGCGATATGATGGGTATGTGTAGGGTATGTGGTTGGCGACTTCTTTTTACCCAAATTGATGAAAAAAAAAAGGTTTTTTAAGGAGACTCAGCTTTCCACCAATATAAATTATTCTTTACTTCGAATTTAATAAATAATTATTATTCATTTTCTATTTGAATTACAACTAAAGTCTTAATTGGTAATTTGATTGAAAAACATCTATAGCTTTCAAACGTTATCACATTTTTTTAAGCCAAAATATGTGTCACATTCTATGCTTTGAATACTATAGGATTAAAAAAAATGAGTTCATGAAGTTTTGACCAAGTTAAGGTGGTCAGACATACGCTTTTTTATATTTTTTAAAAGTTGTAAGAAAAATTCATAATTAATTATTTATTTGGAAAAAATTTACAAAAAAAATATGCATCACATCCAAACATGAGTCCTCTACTTATATCTAAAATCTTATAAAAAAATATTATCATTTTATTGTGGTTAGGGTGGTCAAACAAACACCTACTTATTTTTTCCCTGAAATTTAAGTGCTACTTCATTGAAATTTCAAATTTTCACCAAATGGATTTTTTTCCCTTTTAAATAAACCTAGTAGTTTAGAAACTTCATTCAATTTCCTATAGATTATATTGTTACATATTTTTGAAATAATATAGATAACTTATTCAATTTTTTACATCAAGTTTCCTAACTCTAATTTTTCTAATTTTTTTGCCACTTAAGGGCCTATTTTTTCCATGATGATCTTGCACATACCCATGTGTCTTGCACATTCACATTGGTTCTTTTACATTCCTAGGCTATGTGGAGATCATTTTAGTGTTGTAAAGTGTATTTAATCACACTTTCACATTGATTTTTGTGTCCATGCAAGCCCTATTTGACATTTACATCATCATTAATAGGCCCCTATTAACCCATATTGTGCATCTTGAGGTTCAAATTGATCAAATACCTGATAAGGTTACATTTTAGATCTTATTTCCTTATTCCTTAGCATTTGAGCTGTCAAAATAGCCCCTGTGGGACCCATTCACTATGCATGGTGAACCAGTCCCATCCAGGTGGGACCATTGACCATGTGTGGTGAATGAGTCCCATTTGGCCCCATTATGACCTTTGAGCAGGAAAAAAAGTGAAATTTGAGTTTAATTTTGCTTCATGTCAACCTGTGATGAGGTATTAATCGGTAAAATAGGTGAATTTCCTATAAAATCACGTCTCTAAACTCATTTTTACAATCTATTCATCCATTAACTTAATTCGCGTATTCATCCACCAATCATCCATCTCAAGTCAAGCAACTTAGGGTTTTGTCATTGCAAGTCATTAAGAAAGCTTCTAAGGACATTCAAGGGCTGAATCTTCCTTCATTACTATAGAAATTCAAGATCATTCATCATGTAAAGGTAATCAACTCCATTGTTTCGTGTTTCATTCCATTATTTCATCATTTTGGTTTAATTGCCTAAAAGGGGTTTGACCAAGACAAACCCCCATGCCCTAACAATCAACATTTATTCTTCTCTTCTTGTGTGTTTGTAGATTTATACATATTGAAGGCTTAGGAACCATTGAATATTTCATTTCAAAATTATTCTAGTCATCTCTTATTTATTCAAGTCAAAATATCAACAAAAATCCATTTTCAGACCTAAATCTGAAAGTTTCAGAAGCAGACACATGTAGGAAGTAGAAGTGTAGATCTAGCTACATAGAATAAACTCTTGAATTTTATGATTCTTTTAGGTGGACTCATTCTCCACCCATGGTGAATGAGTCCCACCTATAGGCTTGAAAAGTGATTTTGTCAGAATTTAGCTCCCAGCAATCAAAAACCTATTTCTAGGACTTTTCATTAGAAGCAATCAACACTGCTGCAATTTGCATTACTAAATCATGATTTTCATCATCATTCTCCTTCACTAACTATTTAACATCATTAATAAAACAATTTCTAGTGCTATTACATACCTTTCCTTCTTCATTACTTAATGGCTTCATCTTGTGGTTGATTCCATCATTTGTTAAGGAGTATGTATTGGCATACCCATCATGCACTACACTATTGTCAAATTTCCAAATTCTTCCTAAAAAAAATGGAAAACATCCATAGAATAATATAACACATTATCTCATCATAATATTTTCCTATCTTAAATTTCACCAAGCATTGTTCGCTGACCAAAATTGTCTTATCATCTTGTCACCAAGAAATCCTATATATGGATGTCGGTATTTTCTTCTTTCCAACTTTAATTTATTTACAATTTCATCAAAAACTAAATTATCTATGCTTCTACCATAAATAATAAAATTACATACTTTACCTTCACACTTACATCTTGTTTAGAACAATCTTTTCCTTTCATATGGTTTCTTTCATTCATTCATTTGTGCTCTTCTTATAACAAGTGATTCTTCACTTTCTACATCTTCTGAATGTGAAGACTTTGCGTCTTCCTCATTCATATTTTCTTCCCTTGCATTCTTTTTAGTCTTTTTATTGGTTGTTTCTTGATTATGAGGGAAAACATAAGCTCAATGTCCCTCTTCTCCATAGCTAAAACAGGTTCCTTGAAAGCCTCCTCTTTCAAATCCTCTAGTTGATCTTCCTCTTCCTCTAGAATTTTTCTCATGGGACTTGTTTGAAATCTCACCCCTTTCATTTTTTTTGTCCTTAGTATCTTTAGTCTATTGCTCATTCTCATTTTTCTCCACATAATCTCTACTCTTTCCTTTTTGTTTACTCTCAAATTTTCTATTCAAATTTTCCTCAACTTTCAAAGAAGATTGATAAGCTTCTTCTAAATTAAAAATTCTTACCAAACTTAGTTCTTAAATTCTTGGCTTCAATATGCTGATGTATCTTTCCACCTTCTCCTTGTTGGCTTTTGAATGTCTCATTCTAATCAAGATTTAATGGAATTCTTCAATATACTCCTTCACGGTTTTTATTCCTTGTCTCAGATTTTACATTTTCTTGAATAGCTCAAGCTCATAATCCATGGGAATAGAATATTTGTGAAGAATTATGGTCACATAACAACACCCCTCACAAATTTATTAAAGAAGTATTATTTTCATTGGAACTAATCAGTTAATGCAACATTTCAGATATTGAAAGAGGCTATGTGTACTAATCCAACACTTTCCACTCCTAACTTCACCAAGGAGTTTATTGTTGAATGTGATGCTTCAAGAAATAGAATAGGATTAGTTCTCATGTAATAGGGTCGGTCGATTGCTTTTGAGATTCATCCATTAAAGGGAAAGAATCAACTTAAACCTATTTAAGAGAAGAAAATTCTAGATATTCTTCATGTGGTAAAATAATGGAGGCCTTATCTAATGGGTAGACACTTCAAGGTTAAGATAGACCATGGCAGCTTAAAATATTATTTAGAACAAATATTATCTTCTAAAGAGAAAAAAAATGGGTCACTAAGATGTTGGGATATGACTTTGAGATTGTATTTGAGAAAGGGAAGGAAAATGTTGTGGAATATACACTATCTAGGAAGGATGAATCTTTATTGTGTGTCATTTCAATATTACAAGAATATTGGGTAGTGGAACTAAAGAAGAGTGGCATAATGATGTTGTTACAAGTAATATCATTCAACAATATAGAGTGATCCTAGTATTTCAGATAAGTTTTGTTGGTAGGGATATTATTTTTTGTATAAAGAGGAATTATATTTTGTAATAATTCCTCTCTCAAACAAAATATTCTCACAAAGCTTCATGATTTTTTAGTTGGTGATCATTCAATATTTTTGAAGACATGTCATCAAGTCAAGAAAGACTTCTTTTAGTAAAGGCTCAAAGGGCATGTTTAAAAATTTGTGGCAAAATGTTTGGTTTATCAAATAAATAAAGGGGAAACAATTGAGACACCTAGTCTCTTGCAACCCTTACTTATTCTTAGCCAACATTGGGAAGAGGTCTCCATGGACTTCATCACATGGCTTTCAAGATCTAATGGTAATAATTTCATAATGGAAGTAGCGGATCACCTCAATAAATATGCACATTTTATTGCATTATCAAATCCTTTTACAAGTATAGTGGAAAAAGCATTTTCGAAGAATACTCAAAAGATATATGTATACCTAAGGTTATTGTCAATGATCATTATCCTATATTTACTAGTAACTTTTGGATAGATTTATTCTCATGTTTGGGTACTCAATTGGCTCATATTTATTCATACCATCCTCAATATTATGGGAAAAAAATTTGGAAGATGAAGTCAATTTTATTGTTATTCTAGTAGGTACAAGCCCGGTGTGGTTGAAGGCCTACTATACAATTGAAGGTTGTAATGATAGGGGGATCCTAGGGGAGATGTCATAGTCCCCTTGCACGCTAAAGGCGTACACTGAAGGTGTTTCCAACAATTCCAAAAAAAAAATTGGGACTCTATTTTTGGCTGTTTTTCCAAATGTTCGACATGTAGTCAGTATGAGTCACACTTTCTATTTTTGGAAAGTTGTGTTTGACAAGGACTCTGCAACTTGGATTTCTTATACTCTTTTGAAGTCACATTTTTTGTGACTTTTCAGAAGATTGTTGTAATTAAGAATTTCTTGAGAAATAAAACATGAAAGATCTTTGCCCGTGGTTTTTTCCTAGTATAATTTTACTAGGTTTTTCACGTAAATATTGTGTTAAAGTTACATGCTTATTGTTTTTCTTTATTTTTTAAATTTTCTTACAAAATTGAGGTTGGTAATAAGTGTTTGGAAGGATATCTACATGTTTTCATTTCAAACAAATAGTCTCAATGGGTAGATTGGATACCACAAGTAGAATGGCGGTATAACACTTGCTTTCATATTTCATCAAAAATAGTTGGACATTTATGGCACTATATGGATATCATGGACTCCTTCTATCACATCACCATTGAAGGTGTAACCAAGATTTCATTTTGTAGTGAACCACATGCTTTATCAACAATAAGTTCTTTCAAGACTCAAAGAGAATCTAGCCATGACACAAAATTAAATAAAATTTAGCAAGTAGACTGGCACCATAGTGAAAGAAGTTTTGAAGTTGGGGATTGGATTTTCTTGAGATTGTAGCCTTACAAGAAAATATCACTGAATAAATAGATAAAGAATAATAAATTTTCTCCAAAATATTTTTTCCCATACCAAATCATGCAAAAGATGGGTAGTGTTTCATACAATCTTGAATTTCCACCAATAACAAAGATACATCCATTTTTTCATGTTTCTTGTTTGAAGAAGGTAATTGGGTATAATATCCCTACTCACACAATATTACCCAAGCTCGATGAAGAAGGAAGAATTATATTAGAACCAAATTTTATTCATAATAAACACACAAGGAAGCTAAGGACAAGAATGCTCACTATGTATCTCATCCAATGGAAGAATTTACCAATTGTAGATGCCACATGGGAGGAAAAGGAGTTCATTAAAAAAATTCACACTTGATTAGGATTGAGTATAATTCTTCATTAAAAATAATTTCATATTAAAGTAGTTACAATCCATATTTTAGAGGAATCGAAGCAAAATTGAGTGATTTATTGTAAAATTAGGGTTTTTGCCTAATTTATTTGGAAAGTGCATTCCAAATCTGACTAAATTTTTTCCTAAATTTTAGTGGGTTTTTAATCCATAAGGGATGAACCCATGATCCACATTTTAGACAAATTGGAGTAGAACTAAGTGATTTATTACATAATTAGGATTCCCAACAAAATCACTCTTAGGGCTAAAAACACTTACATAGTGGGATTTTTTTTGGGAAAGTACAACCTAGGCCCCAATAAGTTACAAAAAACATATCATGTTGATTTCATTTGTGTGATTTATTGTAAAAAAAAATTCTTCCATCATGATGGGGCTTGCAATAAGAGGCAAAAATAATGCTACCACACCTAGAAAATATTCATATAAGGATGATGTTAAAATTGAGGATGTTAAACCTAATGTTGAAATCAACAAGTTCAAGGGTAAAACTTCATCATTAAATAAGGAGATGACTGAATAAATTTCATCAATAAAAAGGGACATGCAAGAGGATATGAATGAATTAAAATCACTTACTCATGGTATGAAGTATAAGGGAGAAGATTCACCTAGTAGGGTGGAAGATAATATTTTGTTGGACATGATTTTTTTGGGCTTCACACAGATCTCAAGAATGATCATCCCTTTAATAATCATATTCCTATACAATTCAAAGCCAAATTGGATATGAGAAAGTTTAATGGTAAGGATCCAACTAATTATCCTTACCTAATGGAGCAACTATTTAATCTTTATCATATTCCTAGTCAATAGAAGGTGGATATGGCATAATTATACTTGGAACCAGATCAATTTATTTGGTATCATTGATTATTATATGAGAAGAGAAAGAAGAGTTGCATGGTCACATGGTCAATTTTTCAAGAGGAACTTTTGAACCATTGAAATGTAGAAAAATGGTTACAGTGCTTTCGTATGGTTTTAGGAAATAGAGCACAGCCACTTTCTAATTTCATTCGAGGGTAACCCTAGAGAAAAAGAGAAATAGATATTACAATAGGTTTGTCCTAGGGGTCGATTGTAAACTAATGGGGGGTTCACCACCAAGTTAATACTTGTAAAGAAAAATAAAATGCAAAGTATAATGCAATATGAAATGCAAAACCCTAGTATGATGCAAAGCTTCACTAAATGACCTAGAAATGTAAATGAAACAAAACATAAAACTACAAAATGGAATATATGCAACTGGAAATTTGAAGATGGTTGAATAGAGCTCGAAAATGTTGGAAATTCTGATTTTAATGCTAAGTGGGACTCATTCGCCAAGTTGGGCGAATCAGTCCAAAATTTGGGTTTCTGTGCGGGAACATGAATCTACCAAATGGGTATTCGAATCTACAAAAATGTAAATTTTGACCAAAACTAGGACTCATTTTCCAAAAGTAGTGAATCATTCTAGTTAGGGTTTTTTGAAACTTCAGGATCTAAATTTTCTCTTATCTGCTTCTTCAGGTTTATGAATCTGAATCTTTGTAAATCAGCTTGTAGGTTTTCTCCAATATTCTCCAAGGCTTTATGACAACTTTGACAACTCTATGCACTTTGAAAAATTCTTCCAATCTTTCTATTTTATGTATCTTCAACCTAGATCTACAAATCACACACAAAAGAGGGGGGAAATGTTGTTTTGTTAGTAGATAGGGGTTTTCCTTGGTCAAACCTCATTTTGGTAATCAAACCTTGAAATAGAATGAAATAGGAATGGAGAATGATGAATGAACAAGATATGATGTTGCAACTCACTAAACCCTATTAATGAATTGCTCCAAACATGTGTGAGGTGGCTCCAATGGATGTAGATATTGACTCTTGCTTGAAGGTGAGATATCTTGAATGAAATTCTAGCTTAAATCATTAAGCCCTACATCACAATTATTAGCTCCAAAACAAACATGATGCATGAATACTTTGACATGATGCTTGACTCTTGAAGAATGCTTGATAATATTCCCTTGAATTCTCTTGAAAGATCTTGCAAAACACTTGAATTCTCTTGTGAACTCAAACTTGCTATAAGGATGAATACTTGAATGTTTGGGGTGAAAATTAGTGAAAGAAACTTGTATTTATACTCAATTATGCAAGAATTCCTAAAATTACAACACTACAAGCTAACATTAGATCTAGGAGGATAAAATCCTACCAAAAAATTGAATTAATTTTGATTTTGGGCCACACTGGACTCATTTTCCCAAGATGGCGAATGAGTCCCGTCAGGCATAATTTTTTGGGACCATTTTTAAAAATGCTTAGAAAGGTGTAAAACCAGGTTTAGGACCCAAAAATATAGGTGGGAATCATTCACCCAAGGTGGAGAATGAGTCCCAAATCACTAAATCTGGGCCACACAATCTGAAAACACTTCCATTATGATTAGGTATTGATTTGTGTTGGGATTATCCTTGAAAAGATGCATTAAATAGGGATTGTGGATATAATGAAGCCCAATTATTAATGACAACCCTAGAAAAGTGTCAAAGTGTGTTACAAAACTTTACAATAGTCCAAATAAGGTACCAATAATTTCATTTAGTTTACAAGAGCCCAAGACCTAATGTGAATATGTTAGACATATTACAACACTAAATCAAGGCCATGATAAGGGGGAGGCTTTTTCCATCATTACATCTAGCCCCCACTTTAGTCAAAGGAGGAACTTGCATCCAACTCACACTAAAATAGACCAAATGCAACAATGTTATTAAAATGGGATAACCATGATCAAGAGGAGTTCAAATTCACCAATGCTAGTATGATAGGACAACCATGATCAAGAAGTTTGTGCAAGCCCCCAGGACCAAGGTACTATGAAAAACCAACATAAGCACAAAACAACACACATGAAAATGATATAGAGAGAAACAAAAGGGTACAAGCATGCACTGTCAAAGACATAAAGGAAATGAAACAATATGAAAAAGAAAAGGGTGGATCAAGCTTCGACCATTTGTCCAACATGATGTGGATAAGATCTAGGTTGTTTGTATAAAAAAATGCATACTCACTCTAAGTAAACGAAACTCTAGGTTGTCTGCTGGGTAAGAAGTCTAGGAAGGTGAGCCACATACACTCATGGTTGGTATGCTCTCACACACACGTACAAGTGGATAAGGGAAAGTCATTACCTCTTTTGGCTTCCCATCAAAAACCATACCAAGGTTATACATCCTAATAACTTTGATAAGGTGCCACACAAAAGTTATCTTCAAGCTTCATGAGACAAGAAAAGCTTCATATGTTTGGAACTCATGAAAAAATAAGATGGCTCCACAGGCATGAAAGTTGTGTTATGCAAGGTGGCCATATAACTGAAAATGCAAAATATAAAGAAAATTCAAGGGAGTCTTGCTTAGTTCATGCGATGTATTAACTTAGGGAACATTGTGACTAATGTCTCCAAGAGAGGACCAATCAAAGAATATAAAATTCACAACTTAGGGGATGCAATGTGATGCATCAAGCCACTAAGAAGAATGTAATATGCTAAGAGAGATCACGCTCTTGAAGGACATTATACCCAATGTCATCCACAAAGCAAAAAACACATTGTATAAAGTAAAAAGACTGCACCATGAAACATGGAAAGAAAAATGCAAAAGAATAATTCCAATGTATGCCCTGAGTTAAAAGAAATTTCTAAACACCATGTTGTGAACAATTACTTTAAAGTGACAAATAATAAATGTTTACAATAAAGAATACATGAGAACTAACTTGGAAATCCCTATGCCAAGTCATATGTTTCCAAATGAAGCTACGTCATGCAAGAAAAAAGAAAAGGAAAAGAGATGGGTTGTCCCCAAAAATTAAAATCCAAATACGTAAGGGATCTATGGATTTGGGGTCAGTATGTTCTTGCTACAATGTTTTTAGAGAGCTCAGAACTATCATCATTCCCAAAATACACATAGAACTGGAAGAATGACATAAAGAGAGTGAAAACAAAGAAAAACCTTTCGGGTCAACATGGAAGAGACATGAATGTTTCGATCCCTTGCATCATCCTGAAAAGAAAAACACAATACAAATGAAAAGGGTGAAAGTGAAAAAAGATAAAAGGTTTATGACAAAGAGAAGAATGAAGGTACAAATAGAGGAATGTCACAAAGAGAGAGATATATACAACAAATGGGACAGTATGGGGGGTCACATTATGCACATGCAATCATAAAAAGAAAAATGGAAAATAAATAATGCAAAAGACTAGCTAGGCACATGAGATACAACCTAGAGCAGTTCATCTTTATCCCAATCTTGTTCATTGTATATCGAAGGAAGGAAACTAGCCAAAGGGACAATAGCAAGTGTCGAACTAGGGCCATCACCAAGTTCAACACTCTTCTTAGGAGAATTATCATTTAAGCTCATGGAATAGAAAAACAATGTATTCAATTCATTATGCACCTCCTCATCAATTTTAGCAACCTCATCATCATCATTGAAATTAATCACAATAGGAGATCGAATAATAATGTCTAAAAAAGGGTTAAACTTTTGTTACAATTATTGTATTGGATTGTTTTGTTTCGAGGAAAGGGTAGAGTCATTATACATTGCTTCAGTCAAGTTTGGATTTTGATTTTCTTTGTTTATTTCTTCATGTAACCTGCAAGTAAGGGCACAATGTCTATGCCTAAGCTCTTTGGCATCTCTATTTCTTTTAGTTCTATTTTGATGTTGTGTTTGTGTAGGAGTGGGTTGATCAACCATAGGTTTCTTTTCTTCCCTAAGGGGAGGAATGAAAGGAACCATCAGAGGTTGTTCCACCACTTTCTCTTTAACTTTGTAAACTTTTTTTATTCTAGGAGGTGTAACAAGATTGCTTTTATTATCTCTTGGTCTTTTGTAGGAAGTAGGTGAAGGTTTTGTCTTAGGTTGGTCTTGATTGCTTGGAATTTCTTTAGGCTCAATCATGGTTTCATCTAGGATGGTAGGCTTGATGGTGGGTGGGGGCATGTCTCAAAGGGATAGTTATGTTATCTTCTTCACATTGAAATTTTGATAGGATAGGAAAAAGAAGTCTTCTCATGGATTTATAGGTTCTATAGGTGTGGGAAAAAAGAAATCTAAGGAAAATTTTCCTTTGGAGGACAACGGGTTAAAATCACTGTGATGGATGGTGAAAATTTCATTGTCAAAGGGAAAAATTAAGCATTTATGCACAACCAAAGGGACAGTGTTCATGGAGCAAATCCATGGATAGCCTAGCTTCACATGAAATTGGTCTAACTGCAAGATGATGGAGAATGAGATATATAATGTTTTTATCATATTTGTAAAGGGAGGGTGATTGATCCCATCGTAGGGAAAGAAACACCATTATGTGTCTTGATCCATGCTTTTGGTTTATCATATATATCTTGATAGGGCTCATGCAAAAGTAAGAATTCCTTGGTGATCACATTCTCTCCACAAACGGGATCTATTAGTATCCCATAGTTGGCTTTTCATAGATTCATACAGCTATGTAAAGAGGACCATCAGGTGCATGTTTAAGTATATCTTTAGAGGAGAAAGTAATGTCAAGAGGATTTTTAGTTTGGACCTTATGAGGAATGACATCTATCACTCCTAACATGTCATCCATAGGATCACTATCTATAAAATCATGTTGAACAATATCGTTATTATCATCATTCATATCAACATTCATCACATCATTCTTTGTAGTTTTACTAGCTTTGACAAATGAAATGTTATGGTTAGGCATAGGGTTGGTAAATATTTGCAAATTTTAGTTAGGAGGGGCAACAGACTTATTTCCTTGATCACTAACACCTCCAACGAAAAGATGACCAAAATCAATGAGGTCTTGCACAAGATGTTTAAGACACTTGCAATGTTTCGTATCGTGTCCATTTTGATGGTGATAATGGTAGTAAGAATTTGGTTTGTAGCTTGTGAGTAATGGTTTACTAGGAACTAGTTGTTTAACGAGTGGAAAGTTAGTCATCTTCTATTCTAAAAGTTATGTCATTGTATTATGAAGGGTATCAGGTAGGGGAGTGAGTTGTCTTTTTGGGTACCCATAGCTAAAGGGTATCACAGCTTTAACAATAGCTACTTGGTTATTGGTATTTTGATTTGTTTGCTGAGGGGGGTTGAATTGAAGGAGACCTTTATTCTATTTTCTAAAAGGTTGGGAATTTTTTTGGTTTGTGGACATAGACTTCTCAGTTCGGTTAGAAGTGGACTTGCATCACGACTACCAACTGAACTTTGATAATCACAGAGGCCAATAAACGGATGCATAAAGGAGGTAAATTTAATCATGGTAATATTTTCTTGTATCTTTGTAAATTTTCAATGAACATATTTTGAAGGTGAGGATCAGAAACTTTGAAATCGATTTGGGAATAAAGCGATTGGTAGTGTGAGATAAAATTAGTTATCTTTTCTTCTTCTTTTTGCTTGCATCTCATCAAGTCGGCCAAGGTCATCTTAGGGGTTATATGCACTTGGAAATAGTTGAAAAATGCCTCAAAAATTTCATTGAATGAATGAATTGAGTTGTACGGTAAAGATAAAATCCACTCCAAGGTAGTATCCTTCAAGGACTTAGGGAAAATCTTAGCCAAGAGTTTATCATCAAGGAAAAAGTCACTACATAAGGCAATATAAGCATTAACTTGGTTAGAAGGATCTCCCTTTTCTCCATATTTCTTGAATCTAGGAACCTCTACACCTTGTGGCATCAGTGTTCACACTATCTCCAAGGACAATAGACTGCTTTTGACATAGTATGTAGGTGGGCCATTTTGATTTTAGTTGATGGTGAAAAAAAATTTTGAAGGGATGAAACGATTTGAAAAAGTTGATTGATGATGAGAGGATCATTGCTTGTGCTATGAGATGGAAGTGAAAAAGGTGAGGGGGTGTACATGTTTGAAGGACAATTGAGTGGAATACTTATAGGTGGTAAGGTAGTAGGAGATATGGTGTGTGATGCCACAAAGGAACTAGGGATGCTAGCAGAAATTCCAAAGGAAGGAATCACATTACTAGTTGGTTGTATTATTGTTGTGACTTGAGGATTATTAAGGAAATTGTTGTGGGAGGAGGAATTTGAGTTCCTCCTTAGCTTGTGACATTTCTTATAGGTAAAGGACAACAAGTGGTTGTGGTGAGGTGTTTTCCAAATATTTGAACTATGTTTTTCATAAGTTCGAGTCCATCTTCACTTTCAAGCATGTGATGAATGTTATCTATAGTAGGGATGGCAGTAGTTCAAATGTTGTCATTTTTCAACTTGATGTTGTAGGTTTGTTATGTCTTCATAAATTAGAATTATGTTTTCTTGCAGAACACTAGCAACCATTGTTTCAACATGCATCACACTATTTGAAGGTAAAGAGTTGTTAAGGGTATGGTCCATACCTTGTGTACTAGGGTCAATACTAGGAGTGAAAGAGCTAGATAACCCAAGGTCCACAACGATTGTGATATCATGGGATGACATGAGTCTCGAACTTTGTCTCGCTACAATATTAGCAATAGGACACCAAATACTCATACAAGGGCTACTAAATGCAAGATCAATGCAAATGTGATATAAGCTAAGAACAATGAAATGACTATAACAAAAATTTGTAAAATAAAATAGAAAGCTACAAATAGTAAACAGAAGCTCAAAAATAGTGATTTAAATGCTATAAAATACAGTACAAAATCTGCACTGGGACTGATTCACCCAAGGTGGCGAATAAGTCCTAGTAGGGATTTTTTTTAGAATTTTTAGAAATTTTCAATTAATTTTTATGCTTTTTATGTTGTATGATTTGTATACTAAGTGGAAATGCATATTTTGTTTGATTTTCAATGAAATGAGATGAAAAAATGCAAGCTTCATGATCTTTCACTAATGCAAAATTAGAAACCCTAGAATGCCAATTAACTAATGCAAACTCTAATGCAATGTTAATGAGAGCCAAATCTAGGATTATGATGCACTCCAAATCAGAATTATAATGTTGTAAATGCAATTTCACCAAAATGAAATGTAGAAAAATGGGTACGATGCTTTTCTATGGTTTCAGGACATAAAGCACACCCACTTTCCAATTTCATTCAAGGGTAACCCTAGAGATCTCAATGCAAAGGAGAAAGAGATCTTTCAATAGGGTTGTCCTAGGGGCTGATTGTAAACTAATGAGGGGTTCACCACCAAGTTAAGAGTCAGAAAGGAAAATGCGATGTAAATTATAATGCAAGATGAAATGCAAAACCCTAGTATGATGCAAAGCTTCACTAAATGACCTATAAATGCAAATGAAAAAAATAGAAAACTAAAGAATGGAATATATGCACCTAGAAATATGAAGATGGCTGAATCGAACTCTAAAATATTAGAAATTTTGATTTTAATGTTGAGTGGGGCTCATTCACCAAGTTGGGTATCCAAAATTTGGGTTTCTATGCAGGAACAAGAATTTTCCAAATGGGTATCTGAATCTACAAAAATCAAAATTTTGACCAAAACTAGGACTCATTCACTAGAAGTGGAAATCAATCCAGTTAGGGTTTTCTAAAACTTCAGGATCTAAATCTACTCTTCTTAATCTGCTTAATCTACTTCTTTAGGTTTCTAGATCTGAATCTCTATAAATCAGCCTGTAAGTGTTCTCCAATATTCTCCAAGGCTTGATGACAACTTTGACAACTCTATGCACTTTGAAAACTTCTTCCAATCTTTCTCTTTGATATGCCTTCAACCTAGACTTGCAAATCACACACAAAAGAGAGGGAAAAATGTTGTTTTGTTAGTGGATACAGGTTTTCCTTGGTCAAACCCCATTTTGGTAATCAAACCTTGAAATAGAATGAAATAGGAATGGAGAATGATGAATAAACATGTTACAACTCACTAAACCCTATAAATGAAGTGTTGAAAACATGTATGAGATGGCTCCTATGGATGTAGATCTTGACTCTTTCTTGAAGGTGAGAGATCTTGAATGAAATGCTAGCTTGAATCATAAAACCCTACATCACAATTGTTAGCTCCAAAAAAAACATGATGCATGAAGACTTTTACATGATGATTGATGCTTGAAGAATGCTCTAGAATACTTGATAATCTGCCCTTGAACACTCTCAAAAGATCTTACAAAACACTTGAATGCTCTTGTGAACTCAAACTTGCTATAAGGATAAATACTTGAATGCTTGGGGTGAAAATGAGTGAAATGAACTTGTATTTATACTCACTTATGCAATAATTCCCAAAACTACAACACTACAAGTCGACATCAGATCTAGGAGGATAAAATACTGCCAAAAATTTCAATTAATTTTTATTTTGGGTCACACGAGACTCATTCACCCAAGGTGGCAAATGAGTTCGATCAGGCATAATTTATTGGGACCATTTTTAAAAATGCTTCGAAAGTTGTGAAACTAGGTTTGAGACCCAAAAATATTGGTGGGTCTCATTCGCTCAAGGTGGCGAATGAGTCCCAAATCACTAAATTTGGGCCACACAAGCTGAAAACACCTACATTATGAATGGGTATTGATTTGTGTTAGGATTATCCTTGAAAAGATGCATTAAATAGGGCTTGTGGATATAAACAATCCCAATCATTATAGAAAACCCTAGAAAGGTGTGAAAGTGTGTTACAAAAATTTACAATAGTCCAAATAAGGTACCAATAAACTCATTTAGTTCACAAGGTCCCAAGACCTAATGTGAATATGTTAGACATATTACAACACTAAATCAAGACCATGTTAGGGAGGGCCTTTTTCGGTCATTACACCATTATGGACATAACATAGCTACTTCTTCCAACTCACTAAATTAAAGCAAACAAGTATGGTCAAGGACTATACTCAGTTATTTCAAGCCCTTTATCTAAAAGTGGAGAATGTGATAGAAGAAAATTTTAAGGAATTATATCTAGGGGGTTTAAATGAACATATAAAATATAAGGTATGTTAATTCCAACCACAATCCTTGTCACAGTGATACTTATTACAAGACATGTTAAGGAGAGGTTTTTGGCAACCAAGTGATAAGGGATTGTAAACATAAGAGAAAGAATCTCTTCTAAACATTCATTACCTCAACCTACTATGTTGAATCCATAATAAATTAAGGAGAAGAGAAAAAAAGGGTTGTGTTTCACTTGTGACAAAAAATACAGTTGAGCACATAAATGCAGTAAAAATAAATTATTCTATATTGAAGGATTGAGTAAGGAAGAAGAGGAGGAACCAATATTAGAGGGTGATAGGGAATCAGATCAGAAATCACATTATTCCTAATTAATCCTTTTGTGTCATACACTCTATGGTTTTAGAGCCCCACAAACTCTCAAGGCAGTGGTTTTCTTAAAGAAGCAAAAAGTAACTATGTTGATTGAATTGAGTAGTACTCATAGTTTGATCAACAAAAAATTGAGTACTCATCTATAATTTTTATATATCTAGCTCTAGAGTTTCAGGTCTTGATTGTAGATGGTGGTACTACTAGTTGTTCTAGAAAATTATACAACATAAAATTATCCATGGGATATTATCACCTTGATTTCCCAAGGTATGTTATATCCATGGGTGTAACAAAAATTATTTTGGGAGTACAATGGATTACTACATTAAGAGAAATTGAGATGAGATTCTAAGAACTATTCATGAGATTTCAATTAGAAGTAAATACAATAGAGAGAAGAGGGTTAAAGGAAAATTCCCCACAAATGGTAAGTTCTCATCAAATTAAAAAGTTTCTTAAGAAAGGATCTTATCAATTTGTAGCCCAATTATGTTCATTAGAAATCTATCAAACAATGTTCCCACCCTTCCAAATTTACAATAAATTATTGCTTTTCATGCAATGGTTTTCAAAGATATTCCTAAAGGACTTCCTCCTAATAGGGATCATGATCATTCCATACAACTAGTTCTAGGGAACTAGCCACCCAACATCAAGCCTTACAATTACTCTTATATACAAAAAAGTGAAATTGAAAAAATTGTTGAGGAGATGCTAGAGGTAGGAATTATCAGGCATAGAAAAAGTACTTACTCCTTACGAATGGTGATGGTGCATTAGAAGGATCAAGCTTGGAACATGTGCCCAAACTATAGAGTTCTCAAAATGTACACCATTAAAGATAAGTTTCATATTCCATTTATTGATGATTCACTAGATGAATTGAATGGAGCTATGTATTTTACAAAGTTATATATTAGATCAGGTTATCACCAAACTAAAATTAAGGAACAAGATATTTCTAGGACAAAATTTAGGACTCATGAGGGTCATTATGAGTTTTTGGTTATGTTAGTTGGTCTTACCAATGCACCATATACATTTCATTTTTTTATGAAATCCATCTTGAAGTAATTCTTGAGGAAGTTTGTATTAAAAAAATATTCAAAAATATTCTATAGTGTCCAGTCAATCCCTAGAAACCCCTAAATTTATTAATGGTTTTGGGAATAGGACATTCCATGATAGCCTTAATTTTGTTAGGGTTCACCTTCACTCCATCCAAAACTATGTCCCAAGTGCTCTACCTCACTTAAACCAAAGGAAGACTTAGATGGCTTAGCAAAGATTTGATGATCTTCGAGAACTTGTAATACTTGATCTACATGCTACAAGTGTTCTTCCCACATCTTTCTCTAAACCAATATATCATCAAAGAAATTGAGGGGTTTCTAGGGATTGATTGGATACTACTAAATATCTTTGAATAATTGTGGCCATATAGTAGCACCCCTCATATATTTATTGAAGAAAGATTATTTTCATTTGAATGAGTCTAATAATGTGGTATTTGAGAGATTGAAGTAGGCTATATATAGAACTCTAATCTTTTCCACTCTATACTTCACCAAGGATTTTATTGTGGAATATGATGCTTCAAGAAATGGTATAGGAGTAGTTCTCATGTAGGAGGGTTATAATTGCGAATAACACAAGACATAGGATCAAACAATGAACAAAGACACCTTCCATGCAAGAGATATACGAAACAAAGATTTGATATTCCTTAACAACAACAAAAAAATAAAAAATAAAAATCTTCCATGAATCTCCAAAGATATCATACAATGAGGGTTGAGTGCCTTATAGGAGCAACCCTAATGATAAAGGGATTAGATTATGACAAGTTTCATAATCCTATGTGATGTGACAAAATGATTTAATAATAATGAAAGGAAAAATAAATGAGCAATGGAAAGTACTAATTAATGAACATTGTTTGAAGGAAATATATTACCAAAAATGAGAGAATCCAATCCAAGCATCAACACCATCAAGAAGAGACACATGAATTTGATAAGGGAAAAACAAGAAAAAACCCCAATATTATGAATGGAGGAAAAATACCTAAGAATGATACAAAGAGAGAGAGGGGGGAGAGAGAGAGCACTTAAGCCTTAAGCTCACTTGCTTGAATGAAGAATGAGAGAATAGGAACCTCAATAAATAGAGGTGAGAAGAGGAGTTATAATGTAACTCCCAACTTGAAATGAATGCCACCATTCATCTATGTGTGTGCAATGTGTCAAGAACCTCTTAAGGAGGTGACAACAAATATTCCTTAATAAAAGAATTAAAAATAAAATGAGTCATCCTCACATTTGTGAGGAGAAAAAAATACCAAATACTTGTAGGGATTCCTTTGGAATATTCCTACAAGTTAATAAATAATTACAATTAAAGAATAACTTTTACCAAGTAAAGATTAATCTTCTAGCATCCCCTCTTAAGCTTTACTTGGGGAGTGTACATAAAACCCTTCAATGGGTTGTAATCCTATATTTTTACAATGAAAGAGAAATTTATCTTTACAAAGAGCTTTGGTGAGAATATTTGCAACTTGATCTTCACCTTTACAATAGAAAAGATAAATTTTCTTGTCTTCAATTTTCTCTCTAATGAAGTGATGTTGAAGAGAAATGTTATTGGTCCTTGCATGAAAAATTGGATTATTGGCCAAAGAAATGGAACTTTTATTATCACAATATAAAGGAGTAGGATCCTTTTGAGGTATACCCAAGTCTTCAAGTAATATTCTTAACCATATGCTTTTTTGAATGCATTTGTACAACCTTTATATTCAACTTTTATAGAAAAAAGAGAAGTAGATTGTTGTTTCTTACTATTCCATGAGATTGCACCTGATCCAACAAAGAAACAATAACCTCAAGTGGATCACCCATCATTGGGATTACCTCTTAAATCTTAATCAGTATAACCCTTTAAATAAAATCACAAGTTGCATCATAAAAGAGATAAAGATTAAGAGTACCTTTAACATATCTTAAAATTATTTTTGCAACTTCAAACTGAGTTTGTTGTGATTTAGACATATATATAGAAACTAAACCATCTCTATAAGAAATAGCAGGTCTAGTAACTGTTAAATAATTTAAAATACCAACTAATGCCTCTATAAAGTAGGATCAACAAAAGGAGTTTCCATATCAACCATTAATTTAGTTCCTAATTCACAAGGAGTAGAAACACACTTTGTATCATTGATTTTAAACTTATCTAAGAGATCTTGAGCATATTTATGTTGAGATAGAAAAATTCCTTTAGGTGTTCACCAAATTTGCATACCCAAAAAATAATATAATAAGCCTAAATCAATCATTTGAAATTGTTGAGTGAGTTGAGACTTAACATCACTAATCAAATCATCAAACCTTAGTTTTATACAACCATTTTCATGAAACAAGATTCTTACCTTGAGGTAGAGGAACTAAATCCCAAGTTTTATTAGCAATTAAAGTATCATATTCTTCTTGCATAGCCTTTTTCCAATGAGGTTGATCTTTAGCTTGTTCATAAGTTTTAGGATCATTTGAATCCAAACTTTAGACATTAAAGCATAATTGAAATAGTTTTCCTTTCTAGATTTAGATTGATTCATTTGAGCTAAAATATCCTCACTTTCTTGCATAAAATTTTTAAACCATCTAGATTTTCTTTTAGAAGTAGGAGTATCGTCACTAGAAAAAGAGTCATAAGGAGAAATTTTAACATTTTCATCTTCACTATCACTATGAGTAAGAGATGCATTAAAAGGTTGAAAAAAAAATCATCTTGAGGATCATCCTCTACAAGAATAACTTTATTTTGAGAAGATTCAATATCTTGCACTTTAGAACAATCATGAACACCATTTGCATCAATGCATACATCTATAGCAACTTTAAATTTGTTAGTAAGAGGATTATAAACTCTATAAGCTTTAGAATTTTCATCATGACCAACAAAAATATGATAAGAAGATTTAGGATCTAATTTTTGCCTCTTTTTCTTAGGTTTGTGAACATAAGCAATTGAACCAAAAATTCTTAAATGCTTAAAATTGTGCTTCCTACCGGACTAAGCTTCTTTAGGAGCTATATCCTTTAAAGCTTTAGTAGGAGTCCTATTAATAATGTAAGTAGCAAAAAACATACCTTAAGCCCAAAATTTATAAGACATATTTTTAGAATGTAACATGCATCTAGCCATTTCAACAATAGTTATATGTTTCCTTTCCACTACACTATTTTGTTGAGGTGTATAGGGAATGGTTGGCTCATGTTTAATACAAAATGCTTTTAAATAAATATTGGAAGAATTGTTCACATATTCTTTTTCCATTATCAGTTCTAAGAATTTTGATTTTAAAACCAAATTTCCTTTCAATAAATTTATGAAAATTGGAAAATATATCAAGAACACAACCCTTGCTATGACCAAAATAGATCCAAGTTCTTATAGAATAATCATTAACAAAAGTAAGTGCATACCTTGATCCTTGGATGGAGTTATTCTCCATGGGTCCCAAAAGGTCACTATGGACTAGGTACAACATATGATTTTCCCTCCATGGTTGACCTTGTGGAAAGGGCTCCATGTCCATCATACCACTCATGTATCCTATGCATACAATTTTGGATGGAACAATACTAAGAAATCCTTCTACCATAATAATTTTTTGCATTAAATAAATATAGTTGGCATATATATGACCAAGTCTGTCATGCCAAACATTGAAATCAATGGAAAATATTAAAGAGCATCTAGATTAAGCAAACTCACAAAATTTGAACAAATTATCATTGTCTAATTTAGCATTAAATTTGAAGGTTTGAAGCATAATATTCTTAGTGTAAGTCAAATGTGTTATCAAGGAAAAAATCATACTTTTCAAGCTCAAGGTCATCAGATAAGGAAGGAAAGTACAAGAAAATTTGTTGTTGATGCAAGTAGAACAACTAACAACCTATAAATCCTTAGTGAGATCAAAGAAAAATGCTACATGGGGAAAATAGATGAGAATTGGTTGTGGAATAGAAGAACAGGCCATATAAACTTTGATAATATTGTAAAGATCAGCACCAAACACATCATAAGAGAGATGTCAAAGATTACTAAGCCTTCAAATTCTCTTTGCAAGCAATATCAACATGGGAAACAAACAAGAGTTAGCTTCAAGTCAAAGGAGTATTGAATGACAAAACATTTGGAGCTTGTTCATACAAAAAATTGTGGGCTAACAAGGACACAAATTTCACAAGGTGGGAGTTATTTTATGCTCCTTATTGATGATTACTCAAGGATGACATGGGTTACTTTCCTAAAATAAAAATCTAAAGGATTCAACAAGTTTAAAGTTTCAAAATCTTCATTGAAAATGAAACTAGGCTAAAGATCAATTCTTGAGATCAAATTGAGGAGGTGAGTTTACCTCAAATGAATTTGATGACTTTTTTGAGCATTATGGAATAAAAAGAAATTTTTCAATCGAAAGAAATCCACAACAAATGGAGTTACATAGAAAAAAAGAATCGAACAATGCAAGAGATGGCTACAACAACATTGAATGAATCTATGCTACCTAACAAGTTTTGGTGAGAAGAAGTCAACACAATTGTATACATTCTAAACAAATGGAAAATCAAAATCAATAATAGAAAGAAACCTTATAAATTATGGTAGGGAAGACCGATGACAATGAAATACTTCAAAGTTTTTGAAAGTAAAATCTATATAAGAAAAAATGAGGATTTGAAAAAATTTGACTCCAGATCTGATGAAGGAATCTTCCTTGGTTATCTTCAAGAAGAAAGGATTATAGATGTTATAATAAAAAGGTTTCCAAAGATTGTAGAAATTTCCAATGTAAGACTGGATAAAGAAAGACATCAAAAAGAGAAAGTTCAAGCAAATGATCACATAGAAGACTCAAGTTGCAAGGAAGAAAAATGTAAAGATACAAGTTGCAAGGAAGAAGTTAGAAAAGGAATCTAGGACAAAGAGATAAAAATACACCATCTAGATTTGTTCAGAAGCATCATTCGGAAAATCTAATTCTTGATGATAAAGATACTAGGATACAAACTAGAATAATTTTAGCAAGTACATCGAAACATGCAAATTTCTCCTTGATATCTAAAATAGAGCTCAATAATTTTGTAAAAGAAAGTGAAGAAAAACATTGGATTGGTGCTATGGAAGAAGAGTTGAACCAAATTGAAAAGAATAAGACTTGGGAACTTGTCCCAAGACCAAAAGATAAAAATGTAATTGGCACCAAGTGTATTTTCATGAACAAGTTGAATGAAGATGTCCAAGTGGTGAGAAATAAAGCAAGGTTAGTGTGGATGATGAAAATGAAAATTACAAATAACAACAACACAAAAATCACACTCTCACAATCATGGAATGAAGTTCAAGATCTCCGCTCAGGATATAGAATTTAGATAACAAACAAGGTCATCATAGCTCAGATCTTGATTTGTTCCATTGTTGGTTTCTCAAAGTAATAAACTATGAAAGAACAATAATGATATGGGGCAATGATAAAATAAATTCTCAAAGATAAATGATATCTATAATTGACAAATGAAAATGATAATGCTTGATAATACTTGATAAATGGCAATGATAATGCTTGAATGATTGAATACTTGATAGTGATAAGAGTGCTATAGAGACTTTTGATGATAGAAGTGTTAGGGGGCTTGAATGAAATGAAAGCTTCTTATTTATATGTTTCACTTGTAATTTGATCAACAATGGAGATTAATTTGCAAGACCAATGGATAGGAAAATTCAAGATAGGGTAAGACCCAAATTTTAAATTTTGAAAGAGGAAATTAAATAAATATAATTTATATTAATTCAAATGATAACTTTGAGAAATAAATAAATATTAATTTATTTATTTTAGAAAAATATTGAATTTAAATAAATTATTTTTAATTTATTTAAAAGAGGAGTATTAGCAGCCCGTTAAGGGGCATGGTTGGGTTGATTGATGTAAGTGCTCCTTGGTTTGCTTGCACCAACTAGTTAGGAAGACTTCTCTCTGTCTTCACCCAAGAACCTGATAGTTTCTAGGCTCTAATTAGGCTTAGGTCATCAACTAAGCCCTATTTCAACGCTTCCACAAGAGTCTCACTCCTTGTGCTTCACCTTGGAGGACTTGACACCATTTGAACTTGTAAACTGTCTCCTACACTTAGAAGGATCTAAGTGCCAACTTCACTCTCAACCTTGAACTTCTTGTAGGGGTGTTAGAGACATTGAAAACATGCATTTCAAATCCATTTAGATCCATCTTTGAGGACCTTCAAATTATTGTCTTACCGATTCCAAGGTTTTGCTTTGAGGAGGCCTAATTGCTTGTAGCCCTTGACAGTTTCCTTTTTGGCTTTCTTGCTCAAATTCTCCAAACAACCTAGCAAAAAAATTGCACTTTCAGACACCCTTTTTAATCCCTTAAAAGATTCTTAGGGTTCTAGACCCCTGACTCTTCCATACAGTAGGTTCCTACAATCTAGGGCAAATAGGGCTAATAGGCCTAATTCTTAGGGTTTTACTGATCTTTTGCTAATCTCTCATACAAATGGATTGGTTAAGCCTCAATCCTTCTAGCATTCTTAGGTAAGGTTATGCCCCACCTGGAACTGTACTTGTTCCATACAGTACCTCCTTCCCCTGCCTGTTCTCTTCAATCTTTGACTGCCAAACCTCTAACTGGGTAGTAAGAACTCGCCTAGGGTTTGGTTTTGAAAGCAAATGCTCAACTCCCTATAACTCCTACTGCTAAATATTTACAAATTATTGGCTCCCCTGTCATATCCATCCAATCTCAGGAAGATCTCGTGGTTAGATTTTATGGGGGAGCCATGAAAAGACTATCTACTCAAAACAGAAACAACAAACCCTCTAGACCCTAAACTATGAACTCACAACACTAATTTAACTTAAAATAATCCAATCACAGAATGGAAAATGCTTGAAACTACCCTGCAAACACAAATCTAAAACCAAATCAATATATACAATCCACTAGATATCACTGTTTCTTCAAAACACACGGTGAACACAGAAATTGCAGACTTTTCTCTATTCACACAAAACAAAAACTTGATTACAATGAACTAACTGCTTGCCTACGAGCCACCAAACTTACATAGATTCCTTTTCCATGTTTCAAGGGATGTTGATTGATCCCACACTCCTAACTTTTAGGGGATCCAAGACAACTAAGTTGCATGCAACCTAACAAATGTTGTCATGCAACTTTGCAACATTCTTGCAACTTTGCCATCATCCTAAATCTTAGGACCTCAATCTCCTTGATTCTGAGCCATCAACTCCCCTAACTGCCTCTTGGCATCTTCTAACAACTTAGATGTGTTTAGAACACATTTAATGCTTTACATTCCAACACAAGCTATTTAAGGCTAATTAAAGCAAAAAATTAACAACAATGATTAAACTAAGGTGACTTTAGTCCTAGTGACTAACTCACCACACACAAGCAAGACCTTCTAAGGTCCAAAATAAACACACTATCACCCTGACTTGGCTAAGTTCAGGTACAAGCCAAAATGATAACAAACAAAATGGAGGTTAGCCTAGGTGCTCCTGCACCATTGATCCAGCTTCTAAGGAATCAAAGAAGGTTAATTGGGAAAAATTGATGGAGGGATGGTGGAAAGTGAATTTTGACGGTGCCTCTAAAGGGAACCCTGGACCATCAAGGGAAAGTTTCATTATTCATGACTAGGAAGGGGAATGTATTGGCATTGGGAGTGAAGAAGTTGGAGGATGGGACAAACAATGTAGCTGAAGCTTTGTGAGCATTAAAGGCCATTAGACTTGGCAAAAAATTGGGGGCTAAGAAAATTCACTTGGAAGTTGATTGTCTTATAATCATCTAGACAGTGATGAAGGGGAGTATTGATGCTTGGTATTTATAGAATATAATTGTTAAAATTAAGGAGGAATTAGTGACTTTTGATGATTTCTTGGTTATTCATGTTAGAAGATCAAGCAATGGTGAAGTAGACATCTTGTCGAAGTGGGCATTAACTTTTCAAGAAATTGGTGAGATGTGAATCGAATATCTAAGACAAGTGGATTTAGAGGAGGTGGATTAATGAGGGGTGGCAAGTACGTAGGTGTAAATGATAATCAATGATTGCATACTTTGAAGAGGTCGAAGGAATGTTGTGAATTTAGGCAGTGGTGTTAAGTGTACGCCTTACATTAATGGCAGAGAGTGGAGAGTTAATTTTGCTTAAACTATTTAAACTCCCATTTCATGATGCTTCCATTGTGTTGTGGTGGAGAAAAAGCAGAGAAACCATTTGGTTATGGGTGTCAGTCGGAGTTACAACTCAGAAATGGAGGCAAATTTCGCTCTCTTGATGAAGAGACAACTTTTTCCATTTTTTGGTGAAGCTTCAGACAGGAGTTTGAAAGAAATGTTTTTATATAGTGACAAGAGGTTAGTACAGTGTGTGCAACTAATTCTAGGTGAATGTTTCAGGGATCTAAGGCACAATTTTCACACAAACATGGACATCTACTCTCTTATTATATTGTGGGGGCTCAATTTGGGAGAGTCAGAGAAGTCAGTGAAGGTAATAATGGAAGCCATTGTGCATAGATACTTCCTCAAGGGCATGGAATCAATCTTCGAATGGGCCATTTCAGGTCTTGCCTTGGACATTCGTGAAGGGTTTGAGTGTGCTAAAAGTGAAGAGGTTGAGAGGTGTATCCCATTTGTAAGGTGGCCAGAAGGGAATCTCAAAGCTCGATGGAGAGAGGACACCAGGCATGGATGGGAAGCTTTGAAGATTTTTATGGAGTTGATGGTAGTGGAAGCAATGATTTTGCAGGCCCAAGTAGAAGCAGAGCATTTGGAGGGAAGAGAACTTCGGCCTTGGAAGAGGAAGATGAAGAGTGTGATAGAGGAAGGTGCAGTCTCGGGTAGCTTGACTTGAGCTAGTTAGTTTTTTTGCCTCTTTGTAATGAAATTTACAATTATTTTGTGGTCAATTTTGCTATTTTTTGGGGGTTAATCCCTTTGCAGGTTGTAGTGGTAGTTTGCTTTTGATTGCAGGGTGGTGGGTTTAGATAGAAGTTAATGTTTTGATTATAAATCTAAGGAGATTTTTTGAAACTGAAGCAAATGAACAGGGGCTTAGAGTAAGGTGATGTAGGTGTTAACCAAGTTCTGAGAATTGGTGTTATTTGTAGATGCTTTTTGGATGGTAAGGGGATTTCGTGGAAAACAAGAAGATGATGTATTTTGTATCTTAAATTTACCATTTAATAAAATAAAAATTATTACCAAGAAAAAAAACTATTAGAAAAACAAGGACAAACAACTAAGAGGGGGGTGAATCAATTGTCACAGAATACTTAAACCTTTTCAAACTTTATTTAACTCAATATCAAATCTAATGAATAATCAATAAACCATAAACATTCAACACATTAGAAACATAGAGAGCAATATTTTTTTTACGTGGAAACCTTGTTAGGGGAAAAACCACGGTGGAGGTTAGTCCACAATATTATACCCTGTTAAAAGAATAATGAGAAATGATGGGAATGCACATGCATTCAAGCACACTACCTAGAACTCATTGCTCAAATAAAAAAGAGGACTCATTGTCCAAAGAAAGGTTTGAATTAAAACCATCCAAAATGTGAACTGAGAAAATAGCTTCTATACAACCCTGATTACAATTCCAGTTAACCACAGAAAAACCTTCTTCACTCTTCCCTCAAACTTCTTCACACTTCACTGAATATTTTTCACACTCTTCTCTGCAATTGAATGATATTCACACATACACACATGGGAGCACATTGAGCATACTTTACACCAATGAAACAATCGCTCTTATATATCCAAAACATGAGATTACATCAACTTAGTCGGCTAGAAATATAAAACATATTTTCAATGTTGGCCCAAATTTACAAATAAATGTTCAATTTGGATCAAACATCGTCAACTAATATCATGATAAGACCCAAAACAACATCCTCAAGCGTTCCAAACATTCAAATTTTAATCTCCAAGGATTCACAACACATTGCACCCATCATGTCAACCAAGAACATGAAAAATTGAACATACAGAGAAAAATATTTGACCACAAGCACACTGATCAATGTGAATGTACCACAAAGATAGAGAATGATCTTGAAACATACAAGAACACCAAGGAAAAATAGAGAAACATCTGCAACAACTAGAATTACCAGAATTATACCAACTTTAATCAAGAACATTGACAGAAACCACAAAAACACTATCAAAACACAGATCTTCATAATTTGAACAAATCTTCCCACGAACCTCTAAAAATTCTAAAGGATGGACTAAATACACTAAAAAATAAACCCTTTATTCCACAACAATTGATCTTCAATGTATAGAGAAAGACACCTTCATGACCTTCACAGTTCCACTGGGAACCTGCGATACTTTCTTTTACAATTTTCTTAATATCCTCAACATATATAGCCTTCAATACATCAAATGCTAATAGTGTTGACATCAATGACAACCACATATCAGTAACACAACCACAGCATCCAAAAATATCCCCCTTTGGCATTGATGGCAACACATGATGTGAAAACACCATCAACCCAACACTCAATCAACACTTACTCCTTAGATTCTAACTCTTCTTCCTTGAATTCTTCTACAAGATCTTCTCTCCACAAGACTTTTTACTCCAAATAGGCAGTAGTTTTTCACATGACTCTTCTCCCCCTTTGACATCAATGTCAAAGATAAACATTATCTTTCCACATACAAGATCTGAACCACATATCTACACATCTGACTACTCCCCCTAGGTAGTAGCCATGAAAACATCAATCTGGATTAGAATATGATCATGAAATGCACATATTGATGCAAATTAATGCATCCTAGTTCATATCAGGAGGGGTAATCACCCCTAGCATCCCTCTGAGATACTCAAAAGTATCCTCCGGCAATGGCTTAGTGAGAATATCTGCAATCTATTCTTTGGTAGGCACATACTCCAATCTAACTTATTTTTCACTCACTTTCTCCCTCAAAAAGTGAAACTTGATTGATATATGTTTGGTCTTAGAGTGTAGCACCATATTCGTTGATATGTTAATTACACTTGAGTTATCACAGTATATGGCAATAGGGTCATCATATACTACTCTAATATCTTTCAGCATTTGTTTCATCCACATCACTTGAGTACAGTTATTTGAAGTAGCAATATACTTTGCCTCAATAATAGATAAAGAAATGGAATTATGCTTTTTGCTCAACCAAGACACCAGCTTCTTCCCTAGGAAGAAAGCACCACCACTAGTACTCTTTATGTCATCTACATCTCTTGCCCAATCCACATCAGTATATGCATTTAAAGTAAGATCATCATCCTTAGGGTACCAAAGCCAAAAATAAATTGTCCCTTTCAGATACCTAAAGATTCTCTTAACAACATCACATGAGATTCTTTTGGATCAACCCGAAATCTAGCAACCATACATATAGCATTCATAATGTCTAGTCTAGTCTGAGTTAAGTAGATCAATCCACCAATCATTGATCTATATCTTGTTTGATTTTCCTAAGGATAATCATCATTTTTTGTCAACTTGTATCCAGTTATCATGGGAGTACCAACAGGTTTTGAATCATCCATGCCAAACTTCTTCAATAGTTCTCTCACATATTTGGACTGAGATATGAAGATCCCCTTGTCTAACTGAGTAATTTGCAATCCTAGAAAGAACTTCATCTCTCCAATCATACTCATCTCAAATTCACTCTTCATTTCATCAACAAACCTCATACATAGATTATCATCTCCTCCAAAAATAATGTCATCAATAAAGACCTCAATAATTAATTCTTTATCATGATCCAATTTGAAATATAAGTTGTTGTCAGCAGTACCTTTATTGAATCCAAGCTTCAGTAAGTATTTTTCTAATCTAGCATACCAAGCTCTGGGGGCTTTCTTGAGTCCATACAAAGCTTTCTTCAACCAGCAAACCATGTCTTCCTTATCAGTCAGTTGAAATCCATCAGGTTGTTCAATATATACTTCTTCTAGCTCACCATTCAGAAAAGCTAACTTCACGTCCATTTGATAGACTTTATAGTTCTTGTATGTAGCATAAGCAATAAATAACCTTACAACTTCAATTCTAGCAATAGGGGAAAAGGTTTCTTCAAAATCAATACCTTCCATTTGTAAATACCCTTTACATACTAGTCTCGATTTATTCCAGACCACTTCACCTTATTCATTTAGCTTATTCTGAAAGACCCATTTAGTACCAATTACATTTTTATATTTTGGTCTAGGAACTAGTATCCATGTATCATTCTTTTCAATCTACATCAGCTCTTCCTTATAGCTTCCTTCTAGTGTTCATCATTGCAGGCTTCTTTGACATCTTTAGGTTCAATCTTGGGAATCAGGCAATACTCTTCTGCAATCTTTCTTCTAGTTTGCAGTCCTTTATTCTTATCTCCTATAATTTGATTTTTAGAATGATTTAGCTTTACATACCTTAGAGTTTTAGGATTTTCTTGAACTTTTGATTCTTTTTTTCTTTCTTCTACACTTGCACTTGTCTCTACTTCTTGACTATCTTGATTTACCAGAACAAATTGAAGTAGTCTTACCGAAACATATGGCACAATTTGAAGTTTATTTTATGTTTGAGCATTCTCCCCTTTGTTTGTATTGTCTTCATCTGAATGATATCCACAATATCTGGATGATTTAGCAGAATCCTCATTAACTCTGACATTTTCACTCTAAACCATTTCCCTCAGTCTTTTGTTATAATACTGGTAGGCCTTGCTTCTAATAGAGTAACCTAGAAAAATTCCTTCATTACTTCTTGCATCAAACTTGCCTATATCATCATCTCTCTTGATGTAGCATTTTCTCCCAAAGATCTTGAAATATTTAGCAATCTAGGCTTATAACCAAACCATAGTTCAAAAGGAGTCTTACCAGAATTACCATTTACATTTACCCAGTTCAAAGTATACACAACAGTGTTTACTGCTTCACTCCACTAGATGTGAGGCACATTTCCTTCAATAATCATTGTTCTAGCAACATCCATAATTGGTTTGTTCTCTCTTAGCAACACCATTCTGTTGAGGGGTTCGAGGAGCAGATAACTGTCTTTTGATTCCATGCTCTTCACAGAAAGAACTAAACTCCCTGGAGGTGAACTCACCACCTCTGTCTGACCTTAGGCATTTGATTTTCAGACCTTTCTCATTTTCTTCCATAGCTTTGAAGCTTTTGAACTTTTCTAATGCTTCACATTTTTCTCTTAAGATAGCAACCCATATCATTCTAGAATAATCATCAATAAGCAGCATAAAGTACCTTTCACCATGGATACTTTTGACTCTGGAAGGACCACATAGATCAATATGTACCAGGTCCAAGAATATATTTGAATGATGTTGTTTGCTCCGAAAAGAAACTCTAGTTTATTTTCCCATCTAACACTCCTTGCAAATTGTGCTAGCAAGATTCACTAGCTTAAGTAGATCTCTTACTGCTTGAGTGGAACTTATTTTGAAAATGTTATCAAAATTCACATGACACAACCTTCTATGCCATAACCAACTTTCATCTACTTGAGCAATTAAACAACTTTCACTAGAATTCAGATGAAAAATATTACCTTTTGTCTATTTACCTGAGGCAATTACATTTCCAGAGCTTCCATATATCCTACATCTTCCATCTTTGAACTGAAGATCATAACCTTTGTCCACCATCTATCCAACACTCAGCAAGTTGTGCTTCAAGCCTTCAACATAAATAACATCTTCAGTGTTATGCTTACCACCAAGACAAATAGATCCTTTGCCACAAATCACACAAGCATTGTTATCTTCAAATCTTACAACCCCGTCGTCATACTTCTCTAGACTTACAAAAAAAATTTGTCACCAGTCATATGATGTGAGCATCTGTTGTCAATGACCAACTCATCCTTTTCTTCAATTCAGGCTACAAGATCTTTCTCAACTTTAGTAGATTCAGTAGCCACAGGACTATTTTCCTTGATAGTAATGAAAACCCAATCATCTTCATTTCCATTATCTTTATCAGACTCATCATCAGTCACACCTTCTTCAGTAAAGTAACATTTCTTTTGGAATCTAGATTTGTAAGGCTTAGATCTAGGAACTCTTTTAGGACACCTTGATGAAAAATTACCTATTTTACTACAAGAAAAACATTTGATAGGCAGCTTTCCTTTATACTTACCTTGTCCTCTACCTTCTTTCTTCACAATTAGTGCTTCAAGCTCTTCCACCTCTCTTTCTTCATCTTCAATTCGTTTCATTTCTTCCTCATACTTGAATGTCTTTCTAGAACTCTCTCCCGAATCATATATTTTCTTGTTTCTTCCAGATACAATAGCTTTAAATGCAATTTCAGTCTTAGGAACAGAATCACAAAATTCACTCAACTCAAAGGCAACAAGTTTACCAATCAATGTGTCCCTTGTCACATTCGTCAATGATCTAGTTTCTTCAATAGAATGAGAATTTTCTTTGTAGGAGGGAAGCAATGATCTAAGAACTTTAGCCACAATTTCTTCCCCATCCAGGGTACCACCAGCACATCTAATACCCATCACTAGTTCATTTACTCTTTGCATAAAAGAAGAAATATTTTCATCTTCACCCATCTTCAGATTTTCATACTTGCCTTTCAAACTATGTAGCTTAGCCATTTTCACATGTACATCTCCTTCATACAAAGTTTCCAACTTCAACCACATCTCATGAGTTGTCTTCAGACCTAACACATTTGTCATTTTTGAATCTGTTAAAGCACTCAAAAGCTTCCATAGCCCTAACATTATTCTCAACCTCTTTAATCTCATCAGCAATGGAAGGACCATTCTAAGGAATAACATATATGTTCTTTGTAATTTTCCAAAAAGGTTCACCAATACACTTCAAATGACACTCCATTCGAGCTTTCCACAATGACTAATTTGTTCCATCAAATCTAGGACTATCCTTCTTGTATGATGCCATCTCGGATCACCTAAAGCTTTTAAACTTCTTCAGAGGAACCTTCTCTGATACCAATTGTTGGAAAAACAAAGACATACAAATAAGAGGGGGGGTGAATTAGTTGTCACATAATACTTAAACCTTTTTAAACTTTATTTAAATCAATATCAGATCTAATGAATAAGCAGTAAACCATAAACATTCAACACATTGGAAATACAAAGAACAGCAAAAAAAAATTTACGTGGAAACTCTGTTAGGGGAAAAACCATGGTGGAGATTAGTCCACAATATTATACCCTGTTAAAAGTATAAAGAGAAACAATGGGAATGTACATGCATTCAGGCACACTACCTAGAGCTCACTACTCAAACATAAACGAGGACTCACTGTCCAAAGAAAGGTTTGGATTAAAACCATCCAAAATGTGAACTGAGAAAATAGCTTCTATACAAGCCTGATTATAGTTCCAGTTAAGCACATAAAAACCTTCTTCACTCTTCGCTCAAACTTCTTCACACTTCACTCAATCTTCTTCACACTCTGCTCTACAAGCAAATGACATTCACACATACACACATGGGAGAACACCGAGCATACTTTACACCGATGAAAGAATCGCTCTTATATATCTACAACATGAGATTATATCAACAACTTAGTCGGCCATAAATATAAAACATATTTTCAATGTCGGCCCAAATTTACAAATAAATTTTCAATTTGGATCAAACACCATCAGCTAATATCATGATAAGACCTAAAACAATATCCTCGAGTGCACCAAACATTCAAATTTTAATCTCCAAGGATCCACAACACGTTGCACCCATGATGTCGGCCAAGAACATGAAAAACTGAACATACAGAGAAAAATCTTTGACCACAAGTGCACTGATCAATGTGGACGTACCAAAAAGACAGAGCACAATCTAGAAACATCCAAGAACACCAAGGAGCAACAGAGAAACATCTACAGCAACTAGAATTACCAAAATTATACCAACATTAATCAAGAACACTAACAGAGACCATAGAAACACTGTCAGAACATAGATCTTCATAATTTGAATAAATATTCACGTGAACCTTAGAAACTTTTAGAGGATGGACTAAATACACTCAACAATAAACAATTTAGTCCACAACAATTGATCCTCAATGTATTGAGCAAGACACCTTCATGACCTTCACAGTTCCACTAGAAACCTGCAATAAATTCTTTTACAATTTTCTCAATATCCTGGACATATACAACCTTCAATACATCAAATGCTTATAGTGTTGACATCAATGACAACCACATATCAGCAACACAACCACAACATGCAACAAAAAAAGAGGAGTATTAACTAATTAAATAATTTTAAAACTATAAAGGACCCAAAATAATTTTGAATTTAATTTTAATTGATGTTGGAGGGAAAATGGATAATTAAAAATTATTAAATTAAATAATTGTGAATAGAAAGAGGAAAATCTTAGCTTAATTAAATAATTAAAAAATATTTAATTAGTATAGAAGAAATGATAAGGGGAGTGACAATATGAAAATGCATTAGCCATTTCTAGATGTCCACATTTAGTTTGTAAGGGGCATGCTCAAGTTGAAGGTATCGATTTGAAGAAAATTTTGTTCATGTTGCACGATTAGAAGTTATTAGAATGTTCTTGGCATTTGCTTGTTTTAAGAAATTTAAAGTTTATCAAATGGATGTCAAGTTATCTTTCCTTAATGGATATTTAGAGGAAGAAGTATATATTGAACAACCAAAAGGGTTCCTCTTATCAAAAGATAACGATTATGTGTGCAAGTTGAAGAAAGCACTTTATGGACCGAAATAAGCTCCTCAAACCTAATATTTAATACTTGACAAGTATCTACAACAACAAGGTTTCAAAAGGGAAATTGTTGATAGCAGTATATATGTTAAGACTGAAGGTAATGATCAATTGAGTTTTTTGGTTTATATGGATGGCATAGTTTTTGGATGTAGTAGTGACAAAATGTGTCAAGAATTTGCTATAGAAATACAAAATAATTTTGAGATGTCCATGCTTGGTGAATTATCATTCTTCCTTGGGTTATAAATTCCATGATTTGAAAAAGGTATCTTTATCTCACAAACCAAGTATATCAAGGAAATGTTGAAAAAGTTTACGATGGAAGATTGCAAAATAGTGAGTACACCCATGGTCACAGACTACAAATTAAATAAAAATCATGAATTCCTAGAAGCAAATCAAACTTTATATAGGTCAATTATTGGGATTCTACTATATGTGACAGCTTCAAGACCAAATATTATGCAAGTTGTAGGCATGGTGACACGATTCAAACAGCACCAAAAGAAACTTATGTGCAAGCAGCTAAAAGGATATTTAAATATCTAAAGGGAACTATGGACTTTGGTTTGTGGTATTCAAGAGGTGAAGATTTCATGCTAGAAGCATATACAGATGTGGATTGGGAAAGAAGTGTTGATGATAGGAAAAATACAAGTGGAGGGGAATTCTTCCTTGGCAACAGTCTAGTGTCTTGGTTAAGAAACAAACATCCTTCAATTTCTTTATCTATAGTAGAGGTAAAATATATAACAAAGCATCATGTTGCACACATCTTCTTTGGATGAAGCAAACATTGAAGGACATGGAGGTGGAATATGATTATCTTATCTTCATATTTTGTGACAACATGAGTGCAATTAATATTTCAAAGAATAGGTTTATGCACTCTAGGGAAAAGCACATTCCTATCAAGTATCATTTCTTAAGAGAATAGGTAGCAAAAGAAAATCTCAAGTTGGAGTACATTGCCACAAAAGAATGGGTTGCAGAAATTTTCACAAAGCCCTTTCCTAAAGAAAATTTTGAGTATCTCAAGCAAAAATTGCAAGTGATATCACTTTGATTCGGTCACTAATTTCTTAAGAGGAGCATAAGTTCAAGGGGAATTTTTTATTGCATTATCTTTCAACTCCATGATGAATTTTTCATTGATGTCAAAGGGGGAGAGTTGCAATAAGGGGGGGCATTACAAACAAGGCGAGAACTATGTTCTTGTTGCACTCATAAAGGGTTGTCATCAATGACAAAGGGGGAGATTGTTGGAAATGTTATTATCGTTGATATCAAAGGTTATATCAAGGGATAATGAATCAATTTATTCAAAGGTAGATTGTATTATTTCAAGGTGATAAAAGACACATTTATAATTTCTAAGTGTTGACTGACCTTCCTCCACCTTGGTGCTCACTTTAAAAACTATAAAATAATAACAAAAATAATACTTATGTTCTTGGATGACTTCTCTTTGACGCCTTTCTTGAGTGAATTTAAATGTTTAAATTAGACTTTATTATTTAAATTCTTGGGTGACCTCCATCTGATGAAGTTCATGATTTGGATATAAATACAAGTTATTTTGGAGGTTAGAAAGCAGGTTTAAGAATGAGAAATCATTCCTTTTAAGAGCAAAAATTAGACAAAGAAGAACAAACCTAGAACAAAAAACAAGAGTGTTGTAGATTTATATGAAGAATATATGTTGATCTTAAAAAAGAATATATGTTGATTTTGAAGAAGAATATCTGCAAATCTTCAATGGAGATTTATTGTAGACTTTTGGAGGTGATTTATAGCAAACTTGAAGCAGACCTAAGAGCATATTTGCAATAAACTTAAGAGATGATTTTATGAAGTGGCCTCTCATGCTTTAAAGAAGCAATATCAAGAAGATGGAAGCTTCGTTGTGTTAGAGATTGGTGCCTCTCTACAGAAGAGATTGGTGTCTCTTGCTAGGTTGGTGCCTCTCTATATTTTAGTAATGGGGATTAGTGTCTCCATTGGATTGGTGCCTACAAACATAAGCATGAATTGATGTCTCCTATAGGTTGGTGCCTACAAAGTTTGTAAAAGAATTTTATATAAGCAATATTTTACCATGGTTTTTTTTAAAGGGTTTCCTCGTAAATGTTGTGTTCGTCCTTATTTTTGGAAGTTGTGTGATTGATATTATTGTGATTATTAATTTGAAAAGGAAAAAATAAAATCTTATACTAATTCACCTCCCCTCTATATAAGCTTGTGCTCATCACTTTACACCTACCTTGTCAACCTAGCAACTAAGAAACCCTATCACCTTTCCAATTGTTCATGAACTTGAACATCAAGCAAATTGTTTTACCTAAATCACCCTTAACAAATTAGGTTTACAACTATTATGGTACTCTTTATCTCTCCATGACACCTGAATAGAAAAAGCACATAATTTGAAACAATGCAAGTATAAAAACCTTCACCTTCCATTCTCTATCCCACACAATGAAATTGCCAATTTCACCAAACCAACAATTGAATGTTCCTCATAATATTTGTGATATCACAGTGATAGTCATCTAATTGCCATGGTATATGAAGGTTGGTCATGGTGAATGGTATTTTTAGTGCTATACAAGGCAATGATTTTGTCATTCTTCATTTTCCACATCATCCAAATGTTAAGCAACTTGAACAAAGAGTCCTCAAAATGCTCTAGACCATCTATGCCACCTTCCAATTGACCCCCACTAGTCCATCTTTAAGTGACCCGATTTTCTAATCGCCTAAACCTTCGAATAAGTCATTATGTGTCAACTCAAAGAATGAAAGGTTTCATTTGCATCATTTCAAATTGCATTTAAGGACTAGTCCCAATTAATTTTAATTATCCTAGAGAAATCCTCTAACAAGAGCATTCAAGATACATTTATTCACATAATCAAAACATTTCTTACTAAATTACCTTCTTGCATCAACATTTAAGGCATCTAGTATATGTTTGTTGTCTTTGATTATTTTAGAAAGCCATTGACAAACTCCCAACAATACAACCCAATTTTTATTAAAGAATGGACATAGGCATTCAAGAAGAGCTAAAATAAATGTTTGGAAATTACCTACACAGGTCAGATCTGCAAGTGCACAATCAATCCCACAGTGGCAGACAATGATTTTACAAATCTTAATGCATTCATCTAATTATTCCTCATTTTTTTCCAAAGAGAGAAATCACTTTCAACCATCAATCACAACCTATCAACATTAGCTTTCCAACTAACTACCCTTGTTTTATCTTTAAATTTTCACATTCAATTCAGCACTTTATTCCAAGTGGTTCCTAGTGATTTTAATCCTACACTGTTTCGCTAATTATTTTTATTGTCTACTTTATTTACCCTAAAGTTATTTTATTCCAAGTGGTTCCTAGTGAATTAATCCTAGACTGTTTCGCTAGTTATTTTTATTGTCTACTTTATTTACCCTAAGTTATTTTATAATTTAAAGGGCTTCTATTCTACCTTTCACAAATAAATGCTTCATATAAAATTCAATTTTCCTATACAAAGTTTGTAATGTCATTGAGTAAAATTATACGTTTAAAATTACTATTCCATAATTTTATTAGTCACATTCAATCATTATTATGCTTAGATGAAATATCATTATTAGTCAATAGGTTTTCCATGTGGACTTGCGAGTCCACAAATGATCGGTAAACCTCTCTCATGTGTAAAAACAATTTTCATCCCACTATTTATTACACCTGAAAACAATTTTCATCCACGCCTGGAAACAATTTATGATTTTAAAATAATATATAATCTAAGATAAAATCTGATTTTATTTGGATGACATCTGATTGTATTTGGATAAAAATTGAATTTGTTTGAAAGATCTAATTTGATTTGGAAGATTTGATTTTATTTGGATAAAATCTGATTCTATTTGAAAGATTTGATTTTATTTGGATAAAATCTTATTTTATTTAGAAGATGTGATTTGGGTGTTTTTTGGCTTGATTTACATCATAAGAGTTCAAAAAGAATTTCACAGCTGTGGCAGCATTTCTTTTCTGCTCTCATACTATTGAAGTTTCTATTTAGCAAAAAGCATAACAATTTAATGCATCATACTTTAAATATCTTTATATACAAAAAATGGAAAATAAAAAGTGTATTCTATATGCCCAAATGAATTATACTTTCTAAAATATTAACTTTAAAATTATTTTTCTATCAGCACAATCCTTGCCTTCTGGTGCAAGTGCTAGTTAAATACACACAATTGAAGTATATAAATTATATCACTAAGGAATATATAGGGTTTTTTTTTTTTTATTGGATAAAGAAGAAAAAAAATCAAATTACATTGGCGAGAAGACATTGGCAAAAGGCCACCATTACGTCATACAAAAGTAGCAAGACATGCTGCTACAGCAGCAATAAAAACAGCAGTTCCAGCTTGGAATATAGAAGGTTTTAAGAGCTTGCAAATGGAAAAAAAATATTGCTTGCTCAAACCAAATTAATATATTTATAGTTTGGGGTGATTGCATCCCCTTTTGTGCATCATCATCCGGTGAGAATTAACAAAGGTACATTTTTGTCCCTGATCATTAGATCCCCATTAGACTTGTTTAAGAGTTGACAGAGTTGCATGTTGTCTACTGTCAAGATATTTCTCTCCACTTTGTCTTACAAGCTAATTGAATATCATTGTAGTAACATCTGGTATGCGTAGTATAACTACGACTTCCTTGTTAAAAACCATTATTGTGGATTAAATTTTCAGCTATAAATAACCATTATCATGATGAAATTTATTTCTCAGTTCCACCAACTTTGATACTGTAATAATAAATGTCATAAAACCACCAAGAGACATTCCAATCACTCTTCATCCATTCATCCTGTAAAAGAAAGAGATTGAATATTAGTTAAGAACAAATGTGCCTATTGAGTCATTAGAGCACAACTAACTTGATACTTCACAACAAGCTACTATCCCTATGAAGTTGGCAAAAAATTAGTACTTTTGGTCTACTCTAGCTGACAACATTCCACAAAGATACAACAGCAAGATTGTATACCCGCACCTTCTCAGAACAGCAAAACTAATCATAGAGTCAAATGATCAACTTAATCCAATATTTGATTCAGGATGGAAAATCATTCATTAGACTAAATCTAGTGGCTGTTTTTATGAGGTATTCAACCTCAGTATTACAAGTAATACCTGTCATCAAAAACTTGTCAAACCAATCACTGGCTTCTTTAACCATGAAAGGTGTCATACGGTGCCAAATGCCAGATTCTGCAATAAACTGGAATTCAACAACAGATTAACTGTCAGCTATGCAAATATTGATGCAGATAGAAACCTAAATAGTAATGCAGCATAGAAAGCTTAAAATTTTCTAGAATCATGTGTGGAAAAGAAATGCATTCAGTCAATCATCAGGAACTAGCATTCATGTTTTACAATCCTCATAAACATCCTAACAAAGATAAAAGGTACACCATATTAGGAACAAATAGCAGAACAGGTACACCAAGTCATGAAAGTTCCACGAAGCATTCCTCATCCAATTATTAACTAAAACGATTATAAATTAGATGCCAATACACTAAGTTAGATTTGTCTCCAAATAAAATAAATACAGAGGGAGCTAAACAAATAAGAATATCATCTTCTCATTTAAGGTACACATAAGAAAACTGTACTAATCACGATGCACAAGGTTGAGTTGCATTCCTATATTAACAAAGTTGAAGGCATATTTCATTAAACAAATTTACCATCCTTGAGAGACTAAAAAGATGAGATATACACCTTGAAGTTCCCTGAAATATTAGCCTTGCTATAGACCTCCTTTGCTGTAGATATTGTTTCTTCCAAACCTTCCACAGGACATCGAGCATCCTTTTCACCTGCCATTATTAACTACTATATTTTCAGTAGTGCTTAATGATGCAACTTTTTGATAGGCTCTGTGCCGATACCATACTGCAAGATACATAATGTTAAACAAACATCCATACCATTCAGAATCAAGAGTGGCCGTGGCACAATTGATGGAATCGAGATTGGAGCATCAAATTTATCTCTTAATCCAGGGGCTATTTTGTCCCAAACCTGATTCATGAAATCAATGAGTATCATTCAGGTGACCAAATGAAGTAGTAACTAAAATACTAATCCAACATAAACTATTTTCCTCAAATGGACAGACAAAGTGGTAGTACATACCATGTTTACCACTTCAGCATCTATAGAAGACTTCCCAAGATCACTTTTGGCTTCTGCAATGAAAGAAAACAATAGTAACTATTGAGATGGATAATAGATGAAATCAACGAAATAAATTGTCTTCAAATTCTCACCTTCAAATGCATCTGGTATACTTCTAACTCGAGCATGCCATCTGTCATTTCTTATGGCCCACCTAAAACACTGCAGATCTAATGCCATTAATTCCTTATACAGATCTATCTGTCTCATAAGAATGATAATCACAAAGACTGAATTTTTGGTAGAACATTATTGCAAAAAGGAAAAAATTACTGAAACTCTAAATAAAACAGATTTAACTCACACCTGAACCCCAATAATTGGAACCACCACAACATATCGTGGATCAGCAGCAGCGGCAAACCATGCATGCATTCCTTCACAATTATACCAATGCTAATCAGATGCCGAAAACCAGTTGTCCAAATTCATAAAAATTTGAAACCATATCAAAATTTTCCATTTGTTCTATAGTAGATACAGAATCATTTCAAATGCTTGACAAACAAAAGTCATCCAGCAACCTAAAGTATAGCTTTGTGATGCTCTTTATAGGTAGTAACTCCTATAAAGGATCTAATGATTGTGGCCATTTTCAGAAGCATTAAAGAAAGAAACCAGAACTACTATTCAAGAGAGAGAAAATCTTCACCTCCTAGTGATTCACCAGTAATTCCTATCGAAGAGGGATTAATATCCTCCCTTGCAGAAAGGTAATCCATCAACTTTATCAAATCCCATACCTGTGTGCCACATTCTGCAGAGAATTAACTATCTGCTATGAAATAATGCTGTACATGATGTTCGATAATGTAAATTAGCATGTAGTTAAATTATTCATGCTGCATTCAGAAAAAGTATTAGAGATATAGTCTATGAATTAAAGTACTCAGTCATATAGAAAATTCTGCCTCTTAACGCTGTACTTAATTACTTGAACTGCAGCCTCTTAAAAAGTTTTACAATATGATAGCTATAAAATGGTGCATAGATATAGTTTTCTGCATGATTTCAATTAGAGTCAGAACATTAATGGTAACCATTGCCTAGCTTCCCTTACTCTTGTGTAGGTCTCTGTCCTTCCCAAACTTGGATTTTCTTTCCTGCTCATTCTCCCTTTCAGTTCTTTTTAAATGATTTTGTTTTCCCCTTTGTGCCATTGTTTGATTGCATCATTTACTAGTTTTGTATTTTAAACAACTCAGTACCAAAAGTCAAACAAAAAATGGACTACCTTTATTTTGCTTAAAATCCCTTTTGATCCACTCTTGTGCCTTGGTCCTACAGTCCTTATATGCAACATTTTTCAACCACTGCTGGCAAATACCAACATGCACGGGAATAGATAGTAATAGCTAAGAAAAAAGTAATTTCTAATTATATCCATGAATGACCAGAATCGATCAACAAGACTCAAAAGTACAGCAAATTACAATAGCTAATCAGGAGCGCTAAACAAAATGCTAACAATTAGAATTAATTATTGAAAGAATGAAACTATATTAAGGAATACTTCCAACATGCCCCAAACAAAAGTGATGTGGAAGGCTGGAGACATGGTGTTATGTCCAAATGTACAAGAAAAGTACTGGCCATTCTCCTTCTCAGAAAAACTCTCAAGTTTGCAACAATTTTTAGCTAGAGACTAACCAATGGAAAACAACCTAGACTGATACAACCCTAGGCTGTAATCTTGAACAACATAATGGTATTCCCTCAAATAATCAACTAGGATGTCATCTCTAACATCTACAGCTGAAGAATATTTGCTCAAGAGAAGAAACTAGAAATACATCTGCAACTTCAAGCCATTTATGGAAGCCACTCAAAATTACATCTAGCCTTTTTTAAGGTCCTGATTTAGACAAGCAGGTTGCCATGCAGTCTGAATCAAAGTGCAACGCCTGGTATGTCTATTGTGCTTGGAAGTACCAATGGATACAGATCATTTAGCACCATCTATGCTTGGAAGTTCTAAGTTACTAGGTTCCACAGTAACAATGGCCATACCTGGCCCAAGCAGGTCAAGGTTCAGATACGGGCCTACTAAGTGAAATAACCCTCTGATTATTATTTTACACTATTCTGATTTTTTTTTGTATTTTTTTTGCAATATTGCAATAACAACCAAATTCTAAATAACAGCATACAATACTGATAAACATAAATTTTTAAGCCAAACTGAAACAATGGCTGAAAGCCTGAAACCCACAACTAAATATATATATATATATATATAGATAGATAGATAGATAGATAGATAGATATTTTCTTATGCAACTACCAGAAATTACCCCTGAAAATACAAATAATGCTGCAATCATATTAAAATCCACTTACAAGATTGAAGCTTTCCAAAGGATGAATTTGGCCTACGGTCACTCTTAAGAGATGATGAAACAACAAAAGAAGGCAGATTTTATTTAAATTGCACCCTCAGTGGTACAGCAGCAGCAAAAATTGAACTCTACAGCACCTTCACTAAGGCCTGAGCCTTAAGAGAATTGCAACCGACAAGAAGTAATTCAGTGGCTCCAAAAAGACAAATAGAATTTCTTCAAAGATCACAGCTAGCAAAATGGGAAGCATAGCAGCCAACAAAGACTTATTAAATATTAACTTGCACTTGGAATATCATACGGCACCCTATTTTCTGATCCATAACTTTCAAAATAATGTTAATTGTTGACCTAACTTATGGAAATTGGTACAGCTGTAGTGAATGGTAGGGCCATCCAAATAATGGCCCCAAACTAACACAAAATTTGCCTCTGAAATTATAATGAAAATATAATATTCTGGAAATTACCCTGAATTGAAATAAATTAAAATGTAACCTTCATGTCACTGTAAAACCCAACCACAATTGAACTAGAATACTGCAAACTTTCAGCACATATGTAACTCCTAAAGGAAACCACCACAACTAGAAACTGAGGAATTTTGTCCTCAAGATTTTTGCAACAAATAGTTTTGGTCATCCAGTGTGGAGATGAACAAAATGCTCAAGCTCTATAAAAAAAGGGTTTGATAACAATAACAATTGATGCCTTTGTCCCTCCCAAACTTTTCTTTTATATTCACCTCTTTAATTTCAAATTATATTTTCCTGCATAAAATCATCTCCAAAGGTGTTCAAAAACACTTTTAATAAAATATTTCATTTGTGGGCTTTTAATAAAATATTTCATTTGGCCCATATCAATAAAGTAATAATTATATCTAAGTCCTCACTTTAATAAATTATAAAATAAAGTTATCAGACCACTTAAAATATTATTGTTAAATTATTTCCCTAATTTTATCCTTTTGCCTACGAGAAATAAAAAATAGGTTATGTCCTAGATAAATTCATTTTGAAAAAGGGGCATGAAAATTTGTTTTGATTATAAGGGGAAAACAGGTTTTGAAGGGACCTAAAACCCTTTACAACAAAAGATACTGAGTGCTGCTAAAAAGGATCTTCAGAAAATCACCAACAGCAACTCATCAACCGAAAAACATAACAAAATGGGTGCTAATCTAAAGAAAAGACAATAAACTACCAACAACACCCAGCAGCATCAAACAAACAAAACAATAGGAAAAAAACCTAAACCCAGCAGGAAACAGAAAGCAACTAAGAAGAAGACCAAACACTAATTCAAACTACTCGGGGTGTTGGCCACCTCAAGCTGCTGGCTTCTATGCCTCTCGATCATATCCAGCAACTCCCTTTTCTCAACATTGAAGGATCTCTTCCAATCAGCCGACCCTTTAACAACAGGTCCTTTTTCATCATCCTTAGCAGCTTTTTTACCTTTTCCTTTAACTAAGTGCTCCTCTATAAGCTCAGAAAAAATAAACCTAATCCTCCCTGAGCTCACTTATCTTTCTGAAAAGGACTTCCAAGGAGTCCGCATTGTTCTTCACAGAGATATGACACGCCTACAAAAGCTTTTTGATATCCGCATTTGTTCCCAGAATTTTGGCTTCCAATGTAGCCAACCTATCTTCACACAGAGATTTGAAATCATGGTAGGAACCTTCAAGGTCCACAATTCTATCAATAAGAATGTTCGGCACCTAGCACTTCAGATCATTCTTCAGATTCTCCTTCAAACCTCTAATTTTGATATTAATCTTATTGAACTCTCGAAGAGTCCACTTAGCTAACTTAAAAGTACCAATAGCCCCAGCCCTAGCCATTTCTAGCAACTCAAACATGGAGGTAGAGTCATCATCGAGGTCAAAAAAGTCCTCTGCTAGAGGATTTACCTTTAAAGGCTCTTGTTTAGCTTTTTTCTTCTCCGCATCCTCCTCATCAAGACCCCTTATTTTCTTGTCCTACTCCACATTGGGAAAATCCTGCATAGGGGAGTCCTCAATGGCCACCATCTTATTACCAGAATCCTTGCCAACATTAGACACAATGGGGTCCTTTGCCAGCCCATTTGAGGCCTTGTTCTTTAGGTTGGCAATACACTTCGACGACCTCCACGACTTGTCATCCAATCCCAAAACATTATCTTGTGACCCCACCTCAAGGCCACCACCAACAACATCCTGGCCAATAGTCACCTATGCGGTCTTAGGCAGGGAAATATCCGAGCCCACTTCCGTATCCTCACTTTCAGAAAGGGCAAGCCGCTTAGGTGCCCTGTTACTCTTAGAACCACCCAGCTTCCTCTTGTTCGAAGACGTAGTCGCAACGGCCAAAGACACATCCTCCTCCTCTTCATTCCATTCTTCCTCCTCATCCGAAGAAGAATTTGAGCCCGATGACCCAGATACATCACTCAAAGTCTTCTCCTTACCCTTAATGGCCAGAGCAGGGAGAAGAGACTTAACATGCTCCATAATTAGTAATATAAGACCTTCATGGAGAATGGGAGCCCTCCTATTCTTCAAATGAGTGTACACAGAGACCTCCAAAGACAATAATAGGAAAAAAAAACAAAGAAATGAACAAACCATGTCTAAAATGGTTGAGTAGAGTGAAGTGGTGACCAAGAATCGTAGTAAACCTCCCCTCCAAAGTCACATAACGCATAAGCACATCAGCAACACTTGCCCAAATTTTCTTGAGGGATTTTCTCTCATAACCCCAACTTTCCAATTTAACTAATTTCTTCCACTCATCATCTTTGAAAAATTGGTCCTTTGCTTCCTCGTTACTCTTTTTGTCTTTGAAGAACTTGCGACCAACCATCAGCATACCAGTAATAGCAGCAACCAATTCCTCGTTCACCTCCACTTCCAAGTCATTAATCTTAAGCTTGCGGTTATGCCAGAAAGACACAAACTGCGTCGAGGCATTAGGGTCATGCTCGTGTAGCCTCTCTAAGAATAGGCATGAAAATTTGTTGCTCGGTATGTCTAGAGTTCATATGGTTCCAAAATTGGACGAACCAAAAAAAATTCAGATGAATCAAAAACAAAAAACGTATTTTTAGGGGTGTAAATTTTCTTGTAAATGTTTGAGTTTTTTATCTAAGATTTCATTCAAATTATTGTTTTTTATTAGATAAAATGGGATACAAGGGCCCCAACCCTATGACAAAGCAAGCCCACAAGTTGACAAGAACAATACAAATAAAAGGGAAACCAGGGTCCCAAGCCCTTTACAACAAAAATGTTACAAAAGTTGCAAATATCTATGATGAGGCAAACAAGACCAAACACAACGCCAAACCCTGAACTGGCAAACCTCGCACCCTTGAAGCTAGTGTGGAACCAAGATACATGTTTCAGAAGACCTTTCTTCCATCTTTGGAAAACAGTCCAAGAAACCTCATTATCCAAATTCACAGATTGAGGAGAGCGAGGAGAGGAATTCCTCTAAAACCTCAATCAAAGACAACACATAAGAGGAGCGCCTGATTGGGGAAGCCAACCACATAGTGGAAACTGAAACACAAACTTGAGGCACTCCAACAACACCCATTGAAAGAGGATCAACAATTGCTAGAACAGGATCATCATGTAACGTGAATGGTGAAGGGTCCACCACCCCAAAAATAGTCTAAGGCACAAAAGACTCTGAAGCAAACTGACTATTCCTCACCACTAAAGATTCATTAGGAACATCCAAAGAATTCAAGCCACCAAAAACATCAACTATCAAGTGTTCAAAGAGGGCATCATGCCACCATGTAGTAGAACTATGAAATATACCGAGCCAAATTTTTTCGATTTTCAATTGCAAGTTACAATCAACACGCACCCGTTAAGGTTAGCTCTAAACCAAAACGATGTTGAAAGCAACTCTAACCAGAATGTACACCAGGATCCCGATGTGGGCAAGGTGTGAGCATTGGTCAGAGGATCTTAAAGAAATGTTGATACAAAGAACTCTAACCAAGAATGCGCCAGATGACGGCGAGCATATGGTCAGAGGATCCCTATCTATTACAATACTGAAAGCAACTCAACACCAAGTATGTGCTACTCAATCCAGGATGGAGATGAGGCGACCATATGGCGGAGACTTATGATATTACAATGCAATTCAAGTAAACAGGCGGCAAGCCAGCCTCTTTCACTTATTCAGTGGGCAGTTACAAGCATGATATTAGCAAGAATAAGAAAGATGCTGACAGTACTACTGTTCAGCTTACAATATAAGAGATTTATCTGTTAAGCACAAGATAAGAGTGTTCTCAATGTTGCAACAATGTATAATGCTATCCTTAATGCTCTCAATGTCTCTCCTTTCAAAACCAAACTCAACTGATGGATTCTATGCAAGCTGTTATGACAGAACAATGACTGAAACTGATAACCAGCAGTACAGAAACTCAATGAAATGCTCACAACTCACTCACTACTCACCCGAAATGCATGAAATCTGATGCAAACTACTCCTATGATGAAGGCGCCCAAGATGGAAACATAAAACATAACCTAAATGCTTTTATTTATTTTTTTCACAAACTCCAATGACACTCAAAAGGGTACGGCTGCAAGGAGGGGCGATTTTGCCTTAATAAATTATAGACTTCAAATAAAATTCCCAAACTTCTCTGAAAGGGGCGCCCTTACCTAGCAAATGCATGGGTAAACTACCCAGAACCAAAAGAAAATCACACAATGACTTATGAGCTAAAAACCAAATCTGCAACACAAACCAGCAACTCCAGATTTTTTGATTATTTTGCAAATATAAGGATTACAATGCATAAACAACAGCTATAAGCAAACTCACTACAAAATCACTCAAAAGCAAGCAAACCTCTCCACTAGGTGCTATCTCACAAGCACAAAGTTGAGCCAAGCTAGGAGGCATTCATTCCTCGAAGCAGTCCAAAACCATTTCGGCAGCATAACATTACTCAAGATATCAGATGATGCAAATGAAGACCAAGACCTCCTTTTATAAACTTGTGAGGACTTTCCAGAAGCTTCTAGAAACCCTAACTTTCAAATTTGAATTTTCACCTTTCCCTCCAAAGATGGCGTCCCTTTTGTCTTGATGTGATTTTGACTTTAATTTTAAAATAATCTTCTCCAAAAGATGGGCGTCCCTTTTCAAGCAATTATTTTTGAACCTTTAGAAAATATAGAAATATCTTCATGAGGCGCCACCCCTCAAAGTCCCCCTTTTAAGAACTTAAATTGTTTCACTAGACCAAGGGGTCACAATATTAAAATATAACTTTAAAATATAATATTTTAAATCAACTGGACAAATCTCACCAAAAATGCTTCCCAAGGTCAAGATTGATCAAACCAACCGAATTGACTGAAGATGAGAGCCAACCGTGCCGAAGCCAATAGGACCACTGCCAGAAATAGAATTTACTAAAAATAGTAAATTCATGAAAGTGCTCAGAATGCCAAGAAAAACACATCTCCGAGAAGCTCACGAAAAACCCAGAAGGAATCCGCAGTTCAATCACCAATCCGTGAGCAAAAGAAACCACCAACCAAGAAACCCTAATTTCACCACCGAGAAGCCTATGGGTCTCCAGAATAGGCCAACGGTCAATCAGAAAAAGTCATGCTCGAGAAGGGGACATTACAAACTAGCATTCCTACAACATGAATAGGGGTAATCAAAAGCAAGGTGACTAGAATCGAATTATCGCGTACAACAAAAGGGAAGACCTTCATAGTCAATAAGCTAAGTCAAATGCATGTCCTGCATCATCAAAATGACCTCCCTTAGAAGTGCCTTGGAGGTGTCAATGTCCACGAAAAGAATAGGCATCGATGGCATGACTAATGTTTGAAGTAACTAAGTCAACTTTTAAAAACCACCCAATAGGATCGCCAAAAGCTTCATAATAGGAGTCTTCCCAACAATGGAGAGGGAGATTGGGTAATTTGACCCAAACTAGCACAATATAAGGGGCTAATTAAGGGAATTAATAGAAGGAAACCATGGCTTGAGCAAAAGAGAATGTTCGTTCCACAACCACAACAAATGATTGTTAATCATAAACGATTTTCAAATTTTCTTCCTTTCCCTTGATTGTTGGTTCTTCTTTTGTTGCCTCATTCTTATAGTTATAATTTTTGTGTCTACCCAACATCAATTTCTTCAAGTTGGAGAGCTTCTTATTGTTATTACTCGTATCCTTGGCCAGCTTGGTGGACCTTGTTGCTGTTCTTTCTTGCTTAGATATCTTTGCCTACTATGGTTTGTAAGAGACCAAGTGTCTCTCAATCCTGATTGCCGATGGCAAATGCAAATTTTTTGTTTGTTTTTGTTGTTTTTGTTGTTTTTTATTTTTTTGTGGTTTTTTGCAAATAAAAGAGATGGTGCGATTTTACATAAAATGATTCTAAAATGTATAGAAAAATAAAGAATACAAATTCTTGAGTAAATCGACTTCTAAACTGATTGCAATGATTTTTATTGGCTTTCTGAATGTTTACAACATTGGAATGATAACATGCAATCAAAAAGGCAACACTAATTAATTCAAAAACTTGGTTTATTTGCAGCCATGAAATAAATAGATGAAACGCTTGAACTCCCTATGAAACAATGATCTCTAGCCAAGGATGGACGCCAAATGTCTCCAAAATAATATGCGCCCCCAATGGAAGTAGAGGAGACCAAAAAGGCAAGGCAACTAAGCTTCCAAGTTCACACGCCTAAATGATGAAGGGTACGGCCTGAGCTGAAATAGATTAAGTTGTACGGCTGAAAGGAAGATGCCTATGATTTGATGAATGAAGCTAAAAATTGAACTCCCTTAAATTCAGTACTTTCTCCTTCAAACCCTTACTGAATCTTTCTCTGTAAGCACGAATATGACTTCTAGGTGAAGCCACTTTGTTGACAAGCTTCAGGTGATCTTTCACAGCCTCAATATGCCTAATTCTGAAGAGGGAACGTTCTCCAAAATCCAATGATGAAGCGAATTTGCAGAAACCCTTGTTTCACAAACTCCAATGTTCTCAGAGAGAGTAAAAGACAAATTAGAATAATTCACAATGAAGTTTGAATTGTCTCATTGAGAAATATAAACTCTCTTCAATAAGTCAACCCAAAAAAGCAACTGATTAAGCATTTAATAATTCATTAAATTTCCCTTGGAAACTTAGGAGAAATTATTATAATATTTTAAATGATTAATGAATACATAAATCATTAATAATAATCGCCCCCTCTAATATAAAGTATTTAATACTTTATATTATTCCATTGACACCTTTAATATTTAATTAATTGACTTTATAATATAAAGTCACACTTTAATATTTCTCCAAATATCATTAAATGCTCAAATATTCACCGTCTACTCACCAAAACTGGGTCGAAACTAAAATGATCAACTGAACCAGGTGCCCTACCCAAAATAGTAACCCCTGTTTGCCTGACTTACTATAAATAGTAAGTTCCTGAAACTGCCTCTAAAAGCCTCTACCAAGGCCCAAACCTAAATCAACTGATGGAGTAGTGTCCCCAAATGCTAGATAACTGCCAAAAGCAACCCTCTAAACACACCTGTCAGCCTACGAGGGTCTGAATGATAGGCTAACCCCTGAATCATCTGAACCGCCTAGGAAGGGGACATTACATGGTTTCATTTTATTCTAGCCAATACACATTACCTTGGGCAATATGGGCACTTGCAATTCAAACTTCACATCTTTAAGATGAATTATGGAGGGTGAGGTTAATCTTTTGCAAAGCAAAGCCTTGGAGAATAGCATTCAACAATAGTGGAGGGAGAAGGCATCAACAACACTACAACCAATATTCCAATCTCACTCACAAACCTTGATGCTCAGTGACTTGGCTGAGTACTCACCATGCTCATCTAAAAACTGAGTATGAAAATGATAATGAAAATTTCTTGAATATACTTATGACGTGGGAAAATCAACATTTCGTTTTAGTATTAACTATAGTGGATTTTCATTATAGGCAGTAGGACTCTCCCACCTTGATTAAAAAAATACTCAAGATGACTCACAGCCAAGGCAGATCTTCTTGGCTTTGGCAATTTGGCAATTTTGAAGTGAACAACGGGCAATATGCATGTTTTGAAGGTTTGAGCAGCACATGCCACATTGCATCTTGTCTAACAGTACATGGGATCTAAGATACAATAGGATAGCATTTAAATGTTGATCTACTCCATTGGTCCATTTATGTATGGCAAGCCCATTTGTTTTCTTTGCAGTAGTTATCCTTTATTAGTAACAAGGCACACCATTCTTTCCTTTTTGGTTTTGTTCATGAGGTTCCTTGACGTGTGCCACATGGCATGTTCCTAAGGGTTTAGAAGAAAAGGTAGAATTTTTTCCCTAAGAGCAGCATGAGTCATCTGATCTTGTCACATCACATACCACTCGATGGTCCACATAGAATGCAACCATTCATTAGCCATTTTCAAAAGCAATAGAACCCAATGTCCATTTTTCAGAAGTCTGTGGCTTCCTTAGAGAATTTCAAAGGTAATTAAACGATAACGGTGTATTTTGAGTGGGATTTGAGCTCATGTATTTCAAATTCATCCCATGGGTACCATCAGCATTCAAGGACAAATATCACTTCTCTTGCAACAGCTGAGACAAGACATCCACCTACCTAGCATTGGCTTGTGCAATCATGAGGAATTGAAATTCATTACCAAGTACCCTAAGCTGATCCTAATAGTATTCCAGTCACCAACAAGAGCATTTATGCTCACTACCCTGCTCAAATCCTAGATTTTGCAACTCAACTCTTGATGGACTTTCTCCTCCCACCAAACTTGAAATTCAAGTTCAAATGTTTTTTGGGGGGGAATCTCCACTGTGAGATGGGTGTTTTCTATAAATTAAGGCTTGAATGTCCAGATATATTTTAGATTCTATCTTATATAGATGAATTTTTTAGCCTTGCATATAAAACATTTTCTCAATTCTTTTGCAACCAAATAGAGTAACCTTTGTGCATGTGTCTAGAGATATTGATATAAATTGAAAGATTGCTTCTAGAATCGACTATATATGTTTTTCTAATCAATGTTTCAGCTACACTTAGCAATCCATCATCAAGAAGAGGAAATAAATAATCGGATTGCAAACATAGTCTTAAAAAGAGAGGTAGTGGAGGAAGTGACTAGAGGACCAGGCAAGGGACAAAAGTGAGGAAGCAGAGTTCATATTGGTTCATACTGTTATGTTCTCATACTCTTCGATTTGTTAACTTTCCATCTTCTATTGCTTTCTCTTGTTCTTTTTTGCTTCAATATACCTCCCCAATTGTTCTTATATATGTATATATATGCACTTTTACATGCATATACATATTATATATATTATAATCACATATATTTTTTATTATATGGGAGCTACACCCTTGGTAGTACTTACCTATCATATATATATGCATACTTCCTTCCACAGCCTTTAGCATAAGATCTTACTAGAATTATATATAATCTAATACTAGTTGCTCGAGACATGAAGGAGGGAATGATTCTGCCTTTTTGTTATTAGAGTAGATGGATAATCGATTGCTAGCCCCCAACTATCTATAGGGCATAGAGATTATTAAGTGTTGTGAGCTACCTCCTATGGTTTTTTACTCACTGTCAATGGACATTCTCACTCATAGGGTCAACTCCCACTTTGATGCAGCCACACACTTTGTTTGAAGGGGTAGGGAATCTATATATATACATGTACATATATATGTATTGCATATATATATGCATGCTTGCTTACATACATACATATATTTATGTGTGTGTGTGCGTTTGTATGTATGTGTGCATACATACATACATACATATGTATGCACGCTTACATATGTATGCCTCTCTTTTATTTTCTTCTATCTTTTATTTTCTTCTATAGTTATGCATTCTTTCCCATAACCTATTACAACTTTTTGGGATATGGTGTTGTACACCATTGCATAAAATGATTTATTATAATGTTGTAATTAAATAATTATTTAGTTGTGATGCACTTTAGGTAATTATTTGGGGGACCACTTATGTTGTATTGTAACATCGTATTATTATTTAATGTGTGGGAGATATGTGATAATAATTTAATATTGGGCTAATATTAAATAAAGTGAAGTCTTAGTACCCAATATTAAATAAGGGGTTAGTGGTTTTGTATTCACATGGTTTTGTGGTACGTGGTTTTACCTTACCATTAGTTGTATTTTGTGTGAGCTTGTGTTTATAAAAGCAAACACGTGTAGTGGTTTAGGTTGGCTGTGAGTGTGGGTTGTCATTATTGAGTCTTTCTAAGGAGTGCATATGTGAAGCATAGCATGGGATGTGTGGATTCATGCTTGGACACATGAGAGTGCATTGGAGGACTTGATGCTTCAGAAGTATTCATTATAACTCTTGTATTGCTTTATTGCTGAATAATATGATGGAGTATGGATGCTTTTGGAAGCTGGGTTTTTCCCTTTTGAGGGTTTTTCGAAGGTATATCTTGTGGCTTATCTATTTGATCTATGCATTGTGGTTACTTGTATGCAAGTTTATTTTTCATGGGGTTATGTAGGAAATGAATAAGATTGTGGGTTAAACGAAATATTTCCTAACAAGTGGTATTAGAGCTTTCATGGTTGAAAATTTTTTGTTGTAACCCTAGTTTGAGAGTTTTTGCAAAGTTGAAACCATGGACATGCATGTACAGTTTGAGGCATTACAAGATATGGAACACATGTTGTAGGTATTTGTATGCAGATTTGGGCTTTTGGGTTGTCAAGATTTGTTGGGTTTATTGCAGATTTGAAGTTTTCCAAATTTGGGTGAAAGAGGGTTTCTTGGTTTGAGTTTTTATATGAAGGTTTTGTAGGTGAAATTTCATAAATGACCTCTTGAGACAAAATGAACCTCATGGTTGGATTTAGGTTGGCTAAGAGACAAAGATTGATATAAAATTCGACCTATTTTCAAAAAGTGGAAAAAAATGCAAACAAGTTTTTAGTAAAAAATCCTATTCGGCCGTACGACCTAGGTTGAGAAAAATAAAATATTAAAAAAATATATTTATTCGCCATTTGGAAAATAAATCCACAGAAAAATTCTTATGTCTACAAAATAAAAAAAATTAAAAGGTTAAAGTCATCTTAAAAATAATTGAAAAATAAATAAAAATATATATAAAACACTTGGGGGGAATGGGGTCCGCAAACTCGTACCCACCCTGCGTGCCCTGTCACATCACCTTTTTGCAGCCCGTGACTTAGAAGTATTGTCGGCCTTTAAAAAGTTCTTTGAATTTACATTATTGAATGGCCAAAAAACTTATTTTATAAGGAGAATCTTATATGATTTATAACATTTAAAAACCTTTATTCAAAACTTAAACCGCCCACCTCATAATTGTCTTAAAGCTTATAATATTAAATAAATCCGCCACTATAAAGCTGAAAAAAAAAGATTAACTTGATTTTTAGAATGGGGCCCACCAAAACTTGCTTGCATAGCCAAATTGGACGTTTTTGTCAAACTTGCATAACTTTCACCCACGGAGTCAAATTTTCGACTTCTTATACTCGTTGGAAAGATGGTTTCAAGCACTTCGCAATGGTATAAATTTGGTTCCTTGATTTTTTCGTTTTGATCAGTTTTTGGGGCCTGGAAGTCAGATGTTCTCGGTTACATAGTTTTGGTCATAACTTTTGCATACGGAATCAGATTTTCGATTTCGAAGAGGCGTTGGAGAGCATTTGCAATGTACTACATAGTGGTTCAGATTGTTTATCAGTTTGAGGAGTAGGATGAGCTTGTTACTTGTTTGATCACTTGTAGGAGTTTGAGATTCGAGGTGTGATTGTGTGAGCATCCGAATAAGTCAAAAGGCGAAACCTTGAGGGAGTACATATTTTTATATGATATTTATGATGCTATAGCTGATTATCAGATTGGTGCTTCCAGGTACATGTTTACAGGTGTTTTTCAGAGTTGGACTTGTTGATGTGGAGATCAACTTTAGCAAACTTCAACCAGACTTCGCTTTGCCTCGCTTTGGACAACTTCCACGAAGTCGGTGCAATCTTCAAGGGAGTGGCTAAAAGTATTCAAATCACAAATCAACATAAGAACACCATCACAACGATACATGACAACATGTGAATCATAATTGAAGTTAGGTTCAAAAAGTTCCAATTGACCACACAAGGCAAACCCACCATCAGTAAGCTCGCTAGTGGTATGGATTAGACGAAGCTTGCTTAGATCAAACACCGCATTCCACAACTATCATCTATTTGCATGAAATGAAATCTACTTTACTCTAAGCTACTTTAAGATTCTATTGCAAATTAGAAGGGCGAAGAAGCCTCGCTAGCTACTCTCAACAAAAGATGAAACCACCATCAATGATAACTCTTTTTATTATGAGAGTGTTCACAACAACTTCTTACAAAGCTTTCAATGGAAAACTTTCCTTCCTCTTCAATCTATGCTATAAATCTATGCTATTGCTACGCTGTCTCTCTATACTCTACCTATCTAATAATCTTTGTGTCTAATGAATTACAAATGAGGGGGGATGCCCCTTTTATAGATGGCCAATCTCAATGGACGGCTCAAATCGAATTACAATGGAGGGCTTAGATTGAGCCACATATACCCTGGTCAAGATTCCACCCTAAAAACTGCCAGAAGGTGGAGTGGTGTAATAAATGAGCACAAAATGTCGAACTCCTCCCTTTGACCACTATGGGAAATTAATGCCCACTATCCTTCCAAAAGATTCTCGTCCAAGAACACGTTCCCACTGTTCTTCTCTCTGACCGCAAAATCAACAAACCTGGCCACCATTGCTTCAACTTCCCGAACTGAAATGGATGGAGCAAGGTTGATCTAAAACTCGAGGACAGTGATTGTTTGCTCTTGCCGAATACAAGATTTTCTCTAGGCTTCAATGGCTTCCTGAGTACTCTGAATGATGCTAGAGAAAGTGGAAATGTTCTCAAAATCATCTTGGACAAACGATCTCACTCCAGAAAATAAAGGGTGCAATCTTCCCTTCAAGCCATCAAATGTCACCTTCTCAGGAGTTAGTTGTTTTGCGAACAAGGCCTCAAGTGTGTTGAAGACCCCTTCTTGAATGTTCCCCATGGCCTTTCTCACTCTAACTAACTCTTCCTGTGCCGTATCGAAGAAGCCTCAGCTAGTGAACGCTAAAGAATACCAGTAGGGAAAATCTTACCCATCTCCTTCCTAAATTACTCCTCCTTCGATCAAGGTCTGCACAGGCATATGCATTAGGGCTGCCAAGTGAGGAATGGTCTTGTACCGATAAATGTGAGTCTCATTCCAAGCTTGATCAATGTTCTCCATACATGCAAGGATGCTGGAGGCATGCTGAAAAGAAGAGACAAGATCCTCAATGAACTTTTCGGCCTCAATACGGACACTGCCAAGCCACTTGTCCACCTCCTAAATTGTTTTCTTCAACTCTTCGAGCCCACTAACCGATTCCCTTGGAAGCTCTGCCAGAAGGTCCACCACTAGATTTTCTTGTCCGCACGAACGTGCTAAGTGGTACATAGCCACTCAACGTCTGATGCTCCCTTTTCAACTTCTTATATTTTTCTTTTTTTCAAAGCAATCTATCTTTCAAATGCCTGAAAGGAGTTGTCAACTTCCTCAATTGCCTATGCTCTTGTGGGACGGCCTAGCTCAACAGTGGTGATTAGATAGTTTCTGGAATCTCTTTGTCTCAATCACACTCCCTAGGAACAACAACGTGAAGCGTGCGCGAACCAGATTTATCTGCTTCAATCCTTGAATATTTCTTGGCTCTTTTCTTCTTTGGCGACCCACTTATTGTGTTGAGGAATTCATCCATCTCTATTGTCGAGTCGGTGTCATCTTCAAGATCTTTTCTCATCCTACTCGTGAGCCAATCCGGTACTGCCTGTTGTGTGTTGCAAACAACAAGTGGCTGCTCCTCTGTTGCTTCCTCTTCACGAGCCTCCTCTCTAGCAACATTTTGTTGAGGCTCATATGTCTCCATGTGTTGCGCATCCTCCTCTAATTATTGAGCATTCTCCTCCAAACCTTGAGCTTCAAGCTCCGTAGTATTTTCATCCTCAAAAGCTACCTCAATCATATGCTCCAAACGAGTGTCTGTTGTTGTTTCTTCTTCTTCCTATTGGCTCTCATTCCTAGGAGCATTAACGCTCTAACTATCGGGCTCCCTAGGCAATGGTTGATTCACCTCCTCCATCTCGTGCTCCTCATCCAATCTAACCCTCTAACTCGTGAACAATGGAACCTCTTGCACACCCGAAGAGTGAGTCAGTAATTGTGTGGGTGATGCCTCCTCCATTTCTTGAGGCATTGGCTGAACTGGAACCTCTTCCCATGGCTTTGAAGCTTGGGTAGCTTGTTTCCTCTTTCTCGCTATTGGCAGCCTTTGATCGCCCATGAGGTTGTAGGTGAGAGCTATTGCTCTACTTTTGAGTCTACGAACATGTCTCTCCACCTAGCTCCTTGTGAATGTCAAGATTGGAATGCACAATGTGTCCAAGTCAGTAACCTCTAGCTCCGACCAATCAAGTGGTGGGACTGGTGTGTCTCTCACTGACTCATAATCTAGCTGAATAATATTCATATCCTCATCCACTTGGTCTGGGACTAGAATAACCTCGCATTCTCTGATCAACTTAAGAGGTAGCCAGGTAAACATTCTCTTTCTAACTTCAACTTCATCTTCCGCATTAGCCCAAAAATCCTCAATGTGAGCCCTATGCCTATGCTCCACACCCTGCACCACTCTGATATTTCCGTAGGGGTTAAAATTTTGTCAGTTGGTGTGAAGAGTGAGATGGAAGAATTGTAATTCGTCCTCAGCCTCTCTGGCTGCCTATAAAGATGGACACTCCTCAATTGAATTCCCTATAACAATAGGGTAATTCAGTCTTTTTTTTTCTTTTTCTGGATTTTATCGTAGGCAAGAAATTGCCTAGATACTTCTAACATCACCATCCTGTCGGTGGGGTACCTTGGTAATCTGTATTCATAAGAGGTGAACCCCTACAGCCTAATGTAGGTGAACTTTGGAAATTGGATAAACCAACATTCGTACTCTTCGAACAATTGTTGGGCCTCCTTAGATATTCTTTGCTGAGTTCTTTGCTGAAGACTCCTTGTTAGATGCATAGTAAAAGCATTGTTCACCCTTTTGAAATTAGAAAGTGCTAGTTAAGTGCAACTACGGGCAAGCTTCATGAATCTTGAACTAATCAGGACTACTTCCAATTGGTTCCTTATAATTCATTCCTCTATACTTCATCATCTAAGCCAGCATATAGATGACATATGATCTTATATAAAATGTCCTTGTCCTCCTCAAGTGCCTAAACTACTCATCTATATTATCACTGATCATCCTTGCCCAATCAACATAATCCTTCCCCTTCATCACTACGCTAATGTAATAAAACATCTAGGGCTCAAAATAAAACATCTAGGGCTCAAAAATATATACTTGAGAACTCCCATTTACCTGGCTAAGCATCATAATTAGGTCACAGTATTCTTGCTTCAAGTCTTCGGAGATAATTTGTTTGGGTAACTTTGTGCGAGGCCTTGGCTTCCGCATCGAGACTGAATTGATCCTCTCTGCACATCTTTCAAAAGATGAGGCGTACATCTTATCAGCTCTTTCTTTTGTCTTGTACAACATCCTCTCGAAAGTGGGAATCACGAATGCTTCTCCGATAGCCTCAGGCGTGAAGTTGGCGAACAACCTATCATCAGGAGAAACTATTGTTCTGCGATCTGGCCTATAGCAATTAGCACACTCCGAAATCAGCTCTGGACACTGGATTGTTGGTGGAAAACTAGCAGCCGCATATAGTCCACTTTTCATGATGTTGTGCGCTGTAATTGATGGATGATGGCCACCTTGCCCATACATTCTTCCTTTGAGCGCTCTGAGGCCGAACAAACCAAGGTTGGTGTTAGTCAGCCCTTCCAACTTTGAAACAAATTTCGATTCAAGAAAAAAAGATTTGCAGAGTTTCTTAATAATTGCCTACCTGGAGGCGTTCTCTTTGCTGGATTCCGCATTTGCAGCTCTGCCTACAGCTTTTTTTGTCCTTGCAGCATCTCCTCTTCCTGCCTCAGCCATCTGCAAAATAAAAATATAAGCATTAAAATTCAAACTTAGAAAATAAAATCACCGTGAGATGGCTGAAACATGGAGTTAACTTTGCAAATAAAAGTTTTTAGTATCAACGCTCTAACTCCAAACCTCAAGAATTCTGACTCCAAAGCTTAAAACCTTCAACAAAAATCAATCCGACACTTAGAAAAATTTTGCTCAAACTCACTCACTTCAGCAATTTCTTCTTCAACACTCCTTTTCTCATAACTTCAAATCTGCAACTGGTGAGGAAAAATGAATAATTTGGAGGTTTAAATAATTGTGAAAGGGCGCCCATTTTAGCAGTTGCATTTAATTTTCTCCCCCACTAATTTTTCCCATTCAACTGCTTGTAACAATTTGTTATCTCAAGTATTTACAGGAAAATCATTTTAATTGTTTAAAATTTCTCCAACATTAAAAATTTGGCCCCCTTGACTTAGGCACATTTCACTTGGAGTCTTTAATTTTTATGCCTTTGAAAATTCTTATATCTCTTGAGTAGGGCGCATTTGGGGTGTCCAACTTCCACTTTGCAAGACTTAGAAAATTTTATTTCATCAGGAAAATTTCATCAACCAGGGACCCATTGTCCACTTTAAAATCTCCAGGCAAGGTGTGGAGAGTTTCAAAATTATTCCCCTTTGAAAAATCCAAGACCTACAAAAAGATTTCCCCTCAAAAAATATTTTTCAACTATATTACTTATGTGTACACTTGAAGGGGTACATTTAATTTTTCTACACTTGAAAAATATTTTTCCATTAATGTTCATCTTCTTTCTCATGGACGTGTCTTGAAGGGGGTCATTTAAATCTTTTATGACTTGGAAATTTTTTACACCTTCACTTCTTGACTTGGGCGCATTTATCACCTTCTCATTCCATTTTCCACACTTAGAAAATTTGTCTATCTCTCACACCACCTTGGGCTCATTTAAGACCTCTAGCTCCAATTTCTACACTTAGAAAAATTTCTAGTTAGTCTCCTCCTTGGTGGGCACATATTAGGGGGTCAACTTTTACCTTCAACGCCTTAGAAACTCCTTCAGCTACCTTACCTTGATGGGCACATATCAGGGGTCCTAGTTTTATTTTCATCACTTAGACATTTTTCTCGAGCTTGCTTCACAAGATGGGTGCACTTTGGGGGGTCCAGCTTCTATTTTTCACGCTTAGAAAAATTTTATCATCTTGACACCTTGGTGGGTGCATTTGAGGGGTCATGGTTCTAGTTTGAACACTTAGAAAAAAATTTAGCTTCCTCCTTTGCTAGGGTGCATTTAGGGTGGGCTACTTTTGTTTTCATTACTTAGAATATTTTCTTGACCTCATTCCTAGCTTGGGCGCATTCAAGGGATCATGCTTCTGTTTTCAATGCCTTAGATGATTTCCAAGCCCCTTACTTCTTGAGGGCACATTAAAGGGGTCCTCCTCCTATTTTTCATCACTTAGTAAATTTTTAAATCACCTTCTAGACATGGGTGCATTCCAAGGGTCCTTCCATTTATGATGCCTTAGAAACTTTTCTTCATCCAACTCCATGGTGGGCGCATTTTGCAGGTGGTACTTCCATTGCAAACACTTAGAAAAATTTCTAAGTCATTACATCTTGATGGGCACATATAGGGGAGTCAGCTCCCAGTTGATGGCGCATATGAGAGTGTGTGCTTTTATTTCAAACTTAGAAAGTTCTCTCCAACCCAAGGGCGCATTTGAAGGTGATAACTTCTAGATGAGGGCGCATATGAGGGTCTTGCTTCCACTTGCCAACACAGAAAAAATTGCACTTATCTTTCCTTGCCTTGGGCACATTTGAGGCCATGTGCTTCTATTTTACATGCCTTAGAATTTTCTAGCCTCTATCAACTACCTTGGGTGCATTTTGGGTGGGATCCTTCCAGTTTTTAATGCCTTAGACAATGTATAGGCCTCTTCACTAGATGGGCGCATATGGGGTGTAGTGCTTTCATTTTCTCATGCCTTAGAATTTTTTGAAGTTATTTCCTCAAGCTGGGCGCATTTGGGAGGTCCTCCTTCCAGTCCAACGCCTTAGAAAATTTTGAAAGTTAACTCCTTATCAAGGGCGCATTTAAGACCCCTTGCTTCCATTTGAGGGCGCATTGGGAGGGTTGAGCTTCAAGTTTAAGACTTAGAAAATTTTGAGGCCATCCTTAACCTACTTCATCTTGGGCGCATCTGGAGGTGTGAGCTTCTACTTGAGGGCACAAATGAGGCGTCCTAATTTTGCTAGACTTAGTCAAATTTGTGGCCTCTCATGCCTTGGGCGCATCTTGATGGGTGTGCTTTCAATTTTCATGTCTTAGAAAAGTCTCGCCCTAGCCCTCTCTGACTTGCTATTTTTAGAAAGTTTGTGGGGGTCTCATGATTTTCAAGGATTTTCCATTTTTGAAGACCTGATTTTTACTCGCATTGGCCCTCATAACCTAACTATCCTGTTCATACCTGCCATCCACGCCGACCTGCTATTTTTAGTAACTTCTTGATTCTTGAACTTCTGCAACTCGTATTAAATTGAAATTCACTCCATGGGATCCTCATGACCCGTTTGACCTGTTCACGCTGGCTTCCTGTGTTGGTCTACTATTTTTAGCCCTATTCTAGAGGTGACTTACTATAAATAGAAAGTACTCGGATTGCGCTCAAATTTCACCAATGGATTGCTTGAAGGATGCTAATCGCAATGGGATACATCAGTTTTTCAATTTTCTCGAGTTTTATCCCTCATTTTGAGTCCCGAAGTCCAAAACCCTAATTTGACCTACATGTGCCTTTAATGACCTTCGTTTGACCCCATTTCTGTTGCATGTTGCCCTATTCGTGAAACTGAAGTGTTAGGGAGTTGCTGGAGTGAACCTGCTAAAAATAGTAAGTGCTTGAAAAAGTGACCAACCAACTGTCGGATGTGTTTGCATGTCGTACTGCCCGAGAGATCTTAGAAAACCCAGAAAATTGGTCTACATGTGAGCATCGGCTAAAAATAATAAGTCCCTGAAAAATGATCAACTTGTCTTGCATGTCACATCATTGTGAAGCTCTCGAAAAACCCATAAAGAATATCCTAACATGCATTGAAATATCATACATACAAACCCTAAAAATGGCTCTCGGAGTCAAAATTGTTGAAAGTCATAATCTCGGCTTGCATGTTATACCATCGCAAAGGTCTCAAAAAACCCAAAAAGAGTCTCTAGACATGCATTGAAAAGGCATGCATGTAAACCCTAAAAATGGTTCTGAAGCCAGAACTGCTAAAAATAGCAAGTTGTCAAAATTTGCTCAGATTTTGCGTGTAAGCACTTTGAAGTGTCTTGAGTCTGGTGTAATAGTTTGTTTCTCGAAAACCTCAACAGAAAAGCCTTAAATGGGGTACTTGCTAAAAATAGCAGGTTGTCAGATTCAACTCAAAATTTGCAAGCAAGCAGCTTAAAGTGTTCTAAGTATGGTGCAGTAGTCAGAATTTCAAAAGTCTTGAGAGAAAGGTCCCAAATTGAGCACTTACTAAAAATAGTAAGTTGTCAAAATTCAGTGAAAATTTGATGGTAACCTATTGGAAGCCTTTTGATTGCAGTACCAAGCTCAGACTTCAATTCGCTCACTCCAATTAACCTCAAATAATCCTAAAGAATGCAAACCCTAATTTGACAGACTTAGCCAAAATTTCAACTTAAGCTCAAAAGATGGGCACATCCCCAGAAAGACAGATGGAACCAAGAGAGATAGCAAGAAAACAACCCAAAACAAAGCCAAAAGACCCGAATGGAGCAAAAATTAGGGGGTCCCCATTTTGAATGGGGTGATGTGTGAAAAGGTCACAACAAGACTTTGATGGTGATAGGTACACAGGTTTGAGACTTGAAGTCTTGTATGGGTGACAGTTTAGTGCAGGCATAGTTGCGACTATGATTATGGTGTCATGCATAGTTTACATACTCTCCGATTACTCTCTAAGTAGCCGAGTAATCTCCATAAAATTTGCATGTTGAGTAATTTCTGCTTTTACTCGCAGGAAGTATGCAGATGGATTTTCTCCCGTCAAATTATCGAGTAATCGCCAGTAGCTCACAAAAAACCCACAAACTTGGCATGTTTTTGTGTGTATAAATATGTCTGTGTGTATATCTAAGTTGTCGAATCGGGTACAGGTACGGTACGCCAATACGGCAAATTTTTTTTGGGGGGGTGGGTACGTTTGGGTACGTCCGTACATAAAACATATAAAATTCATAGTTATAAACATATTTGCAGCCTAAAAAGTAAAAACAAGAATTAAATTTAGAATACCACATCATGCATATGCTAAACAAAACTTAGAACTACCATAAATATAACAAATTTGAAATACAATTATACTAAATTAATTTGATATCAAATTTTCAAAACTTGAATGTTACGATAGGAATATAATTATATTGAATTCATTGTTCATTGGTTCAACATTTAAAACAAAATAATACAATTAATAGTAGGCGTCATATGGGTCATCAGGAAGATTAAGATCAACATCATCATTCATTAGATGATGTAGGTAAATTAGTAGAGCCACATGCAGCCCCACTAGCACTTGCATTGGAAGCACACTGGGTATCCAACTCCACAGAAAGTAAAGATTGTGTGGCAGCTGAAAAATCCAAATCAGTTCGCTCTGGATCTACATCCCACAACCTCATGCCTCCTTCCGTATACTCATTCTTTTTATGAGCAAGAAGGCGCAAGTTGGAATGCACATAAACAAGCTCTTCCACCTTACTTGCTGCCAATTGGTTGCGTTTCACTGAGTGGATAAAGTAGTATGTACTCCAATTTCGCTCAGCTGAAGAGGAACTAGCAACCTATTGAAATAAAGTGAGAGGAACTTATAATTTTAAAATTGTAAATCAAACTTTAAATTTGAAGTTAACCATTTTATTATTTTTTAAAATAGTAAACAATATAAATTTAGAGAGTGCAATAAAAACTAAGTAACTCACTTGTGATAAAACTTTGATTGCAAGAGTCTGGAGATGTGGTTTTGTAAAGCCATTGATATACCACCAAGAATGAGCATCCATCCTATACTTGTCAAGTGAAGCAGCAATACTTTGATTTTCACCAGCTACAAAATCAGCAAACTCAGCTCTAACTAAAAACTTTGTTTCTTGATCGAGGAAGAGTCTGCTAAGTGCTTTCCTACACCCCACACCAACTTCTAGATCTGAATATGGTTGCACTCTTGATGGCAAAGCAAGAATCTCATCACTATAAAATTTGGGAGTCAATGCAAATGCAAGAAGATGTAGTGGGGTGGTCATTTTGTTCCATCGCTCAACACAAATTGTTTGCACCTCTTTGAAGAAAGTTTCTTCAGGATCTTGCTCTTTTTCGTTGATGACGATTTTCATTTGCTCGATCATTGAATCAATGCCATCATATACCTCTCCCAAACATGGCTTATCCATATCAGTAAAACGGATCATACTCATGATGGGCTAAATGAATCTAAGAAGATATTCTGCCCGTTCCCACCAAGTGTCATCTAGGATCATTTGTTTTACATTTGTTGCCCTTTCAATATTGGATTGCCTCCATAAGGACCAACTTTGACTGATAACCATGCTAGAAAGTGCCTCACGCACCTTCACAAGTCGCCTCAAGACAATCGTGTTCGATGCAAATATGGTTTCGGCAACCTATTCAAACATTTAAAATTAAAATTAAAATATAAAGAAGACATGCTTGAGTTTAAAAAATAAATTAGTAATTGCTGAAGTGAAATGTAAAATTTAAAAGTTGAAGTGTTTCAATTACCTTCAACAACTCCAATGCTGAGAATGATCTAAAAATGGCTTGTGACATTTGATGGTTTGTGATGAACATTTGGATCTCTTCAGCTTCAGCATACATTTGTTTGATCCAATTTATTTTCACACCCAACTTTTGTAGCATGAGGTTGGGAGAGTGAACAGCACAAGGTGTCCAAAATATATGCTCAAATCGTGTCTCAATCAACATACCTGCAGCTCTACAATTCTTTGCGTTGTCTGTTATTACTTGGACAACATTTTCAGGACCCACATCCTGAATGCACTGTATAAGGATGTTAGCAATAAATTGTGCATCCTTCACTTGTCCTTCACAATCCACGGCTTTCAAAAACATTGCCCCTTTAGGGCACACTGTAATCACATTGACTAATGGCCGGTTTTTGACATCCTTCCATCCATCAGAAACAATTGACAACCCTGTTTTTTTCCATGAATTTCTAATGGGAGCCAATGCATTGTTTATGCCTTTTACCTCCTTTGCTAGTAAGGTGGTACGCACCTTCTCATAACCTGGCCCTGTGTACCCTTGTGAACACTCACTTGCCTTTCTCAACATATCCTGCCAATATGGTGATCTTACAACATTAAATGCCAAACCGTTTGCATATAGGCATCTTGCAATAGCTTGATCTGCAAGGTCTCTAGCTTCAAGCTTAAATGCTCTTTCTAATGGCCCTTTGCTTCTCTTCACACCAGCAGGATCTTCTTCACTTCTATTCAAAAATGGGTGGCTCTCTACTACAACATCAGGAAAGTCACTATGTGATGGAGAAGGAGGAGGCCTCTTTGATCCCTTTCCACTTCCTCTTCCTCTCAGCAAAGGATGGTTTGTGGCACAACCAAGTCTTGCATCTGCTTCCTCTTGCTCTTTAATATATGCTACTACTTTTTGAGGTGATAATTTGTTGTCATCTTCTCCTGGAGGACCTGTACATACTACAATTCCTTGTTTAGGAATGGCACATAAATGGGCTTTCACACGGCTGTATGAGCTAGTATACTGAACTTCACAATGGCTGCATATCCAAACAAATGTTCCTCCCCCTTTAACTTGTTCTATCATTTGTACATATTTCCATAGAGGTGAATTTGGGTCGGTTTTAAAGGTGGGTCGAGCAATAGAAGTAGAACCGGTTGCCATTATGCTGCTACAAGTTCAAATACAAAATCAATTATTGAATTATTGAACTAAATAGGTTGATATACCATTTAAAAAAAATAAAATTTACATCTATTATATTAATAAATTATTAAATTCATAAGAAAAAAAAAAACTAAATAATTATTAATAATTTAATTATATTAATAAACAATATGTTTATAATTTTATTATATCATAAATTATAACTTAAATAACTTATAAACATTTTTGTTTAAATTTAAAACATAAAAATTAATTAATTAAATTAATATATAAATAACTTGTTATAACTACAATATATATTTTTAAAACTTTTAAAACTGCAATATATATATATACATCAACATTATATTGCTTTATTGTTTTACAATATTTAATATTAAATATTAAATATAAAATAAATTAAATATTAAAACTAAATTTCGAAAAAACTTTAAAATAAATCAATAAATTCTAAACTTTTATCATTAAAAGTTTAGAAAAGAAATTGAAACGCTAAAAAAAAAAATTATTATTTAAAACTGAAACAGAAAAAATAATTGCAATGGCAGACTTACCTAGACTCCAACCGACGCCCAGAAAATCTCTTCTGCAGTCTCCTGAATGGCCGCCCACCTACAAGAAATCCTCTCTGTCGCGGCAATGGCCGTTGGAAACTAAAATGGCGTTCGTTTGTTGGTCGGCATCGAAACATTTTGCAGGTCTTTGCTCGCTGCTTGCTGCTCGTGTGGTCGAGCGTCAAATGAAGGAGGTTAAATGATAAACAAAGGCGGTAAAAACGAAAGAGATAAAGCGATAAATTAGGGTTAAGAAAAAATATCAACAAAAAGAAAAACGAAAAATCACGCCAGTCTCAAAACACAGTCGGATCCACATTCGAAGCGCCAGGTCATAACTGCAAACGGCAAAAAACGGAGGGCAAATGTAAATACGTTTCAACAATCAAAATTACGTGCCCTGACTGAATCCGCAGGGAATTTGAAGAGTACCTGAACTGGGCACGTCCCGTACCCGGAATCGGGCCAAAAATGCCACAATTCGGTAACTTAGGTGTATATGCATGCAAAATTGGCATCCTATGTATGTTTATAGATATGTATGTGTGCACAGTACAGTCCTGAGCATACACATACATAAATATCCACACATTTGCCCAATATTTGCTGAGTTTTTCCTGAGTCAAAATTTTTGGGCTTGCCGAGTATTCTTTGATTCTAAGTATGTAAACTATGGTGTCATAGGTATGCAGGTATATTTGATGCATTGGCACGACATGATCATGTATGTGGTTGTTTGGTGGTGATATGGTTTGGTATTAGGAGATTTTTCTTATCTTCTTGATGCTTATTTGGTTCCTTCACTATGATTACTCATTTGTGGGCATGGTTGGCAAATCAAATCTACAATTGATTTAGTGTTTGAGTCTTGATGTCTACAAGATTATCTTCTTTGATATCTCAGTTTACAGGTTACTAATGTGATGATGAGTTTGCATGTTTCAGTGGTTGTATCTACAAGTTATGCAATTGTATGGATTGATCACCCGTTTAGTTGCAGTGGAATGACTCAGATGTGGGTTGTTTGTATCCACCACGTTTGATTCATTGTTGTTGCAAATTTCATTAGTTGGCCTTGTCTATGCGCATTTGTGCATTGGTATGTTGCTTTGGGATTGAGAGGATGGATGGTTAGAGTATTTGATTATTCAGGTGATGGGACTTGTAGCATGCGGTTTGATCACGATGTCATGATAGCTTGTTACATTCATTGGTTATACACTTTCAGTAGGAGCTTTTGACAGTGATGACTTGGTGTTGTTGGATTGGTTTGCGATGTTTTGTTGGCGGTTGTATGTATCTTCTTGGCTTGGAGATCTTGGTTTACTTGTATGTTACTGACATTGTAGTTGTGTGTAGACCTGGATGATCTTCATGGAGAGTATAATAGTCATGATGCCATGTGTAGCTCGTATCACAGTTCAGTGGGAGTTGTTGGCAGTGACGTGGATACATCAGTGGTGATGGTTATCTTCATGTGATTGGAGATATGATTTCTTGGTTTAGAGTGTATTTGTTATGATGTCATGTTATACTCTTGATTCTAGATTAGAGTCTGGCATATTACTTGTTCTCTTGAGACTAGAATGTTTGCATTGGTGCATGTGATCTCCTAGGAGGAGATGGTTAGATGATGTTTTCATGATAGGTTCTTGATTCTACGGTTGGAGCTTTGACATTGATTGTGGTAGTTCTCTTTGTATTGAGTACATTGATCATTTGCTTGATTACTTCATGATGGTGCTATGTTGCATTTGGAGTTTGGCATGGATTGATTGGTTACAGGTGCTTGTGGATACTTGGAAACATAGGTGATGGTTGGAGTTCTCTTGTGCTTAGAGACATTTTCTTGAGATGATTACTCTTTGGAAGTTTCAACAAGAAGACCGAGGAGCTTGCTCCTGGATATGGACATGAGTTCATGATAGAGGAGATTGTTCTTGGAGTGAGTCATGATGCCTTGGTTATCCTGGAGGAGCATTCTCATTCCCCACTCTTGGTTTACTCAGTAGTTCATTATTTGAGAGGTATTTTCCCATTATATCTTTCAAATGTGTTATGTTTTGTGCTTTGATTTCTAATGGGATTGGGTTGATTCATGGTGATTGATTTGGATACTCATTTGAGGATTGTTTTGCATGAGTTTATATGCTTTATCTTTCATATATATGGATCTTGAGCTATGGGTAGTTAGTTCTAGAGAATTCATTTGAGGGATGTTATGGCATGGTTATCTCCTTGTGCATTGATTTTATGATATCATTCTTTGATGAGGATTGTTAGGAGATGGTTTATGGGCTAATTTCCAGAATTGGGGATGGTTACCTTGAGTTTGATCTTCTTGATTAGAGAGGCTTACATCCATGTTGGCATTGTTACATTCTCATATGTTGTACTTGATCTATGAGATTGAGTGTTATGAATATTGTTGAGGCTTTTCATTTGGGGTTGTTAGGAGATCATACTTGACACAACAGTACACTTTTGAGGTGTTGGTAGAGGACATTATGGTTTATAGGCTTTCTCTCTTCATGATTCCTTCTTGGATGTTCATGTTTTGGGAGGATGGTGGCAACATGTGAGAGATTTAAAGCTCTTTGGGTTGCATGTGTGGATCATTGTTATTGTTCTTGATACTTCATGCTTTGATTTACTTATCACACCTTGATATAGTATTGATTGGTAGACTTGATATGCTTTGACATTACCTATGCAATGGGAGTTCTTGGATATGTATGTTCTTCATTGACAAGTTTCATACGGGGAGCTTGTGATTGCAATTTATGGGTTGCATATGTTCTTGGCGCGAGTTTACTGATGTATTGATACCTTGGAGTTATGGATGGTTGGATGTATTAGCATGCGTTGTGGATGTTATTTCCAATTATGTGGGTTTTTCTTCATGACAGTAGCTTGGTTAGAGCCTTTGTTATCACTTGGATTTGATGCTTGTGTTCTTGGATTGGTGCATCTTCACCTTGGCATGTTCCTTTTCTTCCATAGGTGGCATGTTGGAGGATGAGAGGAGTTATTGCTTGAGATGCTGGTCACTTTGTTCTTATTGCAAGTATCATGATGGAGCACGAGAACATGTTACAGATTCATGCGGTTTCATGTATGGCTATGATAATGTATTTCATGTATTGATCCCTTATGCAATGTATACAAGTGGGAGAATGTTGGGATATGGTGTTGTACACCATTGCATAAAATGATTTATTATGATGTTGTAATTAAATAATTATTTAGTTGTGATGCACCTTGGTGGTATGAATAATCACACTAGGTAATTATTTGGGGGACCACTTATGTTGTATTGTAACATTGTATTATTTTTTAATGTGTGGGAGACATGTGATAATAATTTGATATTGGGGATATTAAATAAAGTGAAGTCTTCGTACCCAATATTAAATAAGGGGTTAGTGGTTTTGTATTCACATAGTTTTGTTGTACGTGGTTTTACCTTACCACTAGTATTTTGTGTGAGCTTGTGTCTATAAAAGCAAACACATGTAGTGGTTTAGGTTGGTTGTGAGAGTGGGCTATCATTATTGAGTCTTTTTGAGGAGTGCATATGTGAAGTATGGCATTGGATGTGTGGATTCATGCTTGGACATATGAGAGTGCATTGGAGGACTTGATGCTTCAAAGGTATTCATTGTAACTCTTGTATTGCTTTATTGCTAAATAATATGGAGTATGGATGCTTTTGGAGGTTGGGTTTTTCCCACTTGAGGTTTTTCCCAAGGTATATCTTGTGTTATCTTGTGGCTTATCTATTTGATTTATGCATTGTGGTTACTTGTATGCATGTTTATTTCTCATGGGGTTATGTAGGAAATGAATAAGATTGTGGGTTAAATGCAATATTTCCTAACACTTTTCCCGAGACACCTTTCCTAGTTTGATTTTTGTCATGCCCCCGCCATGATCAATTGCAACACTAAAGTATAAAAGAAACCAAGCATTAAAATGCAATATAAATATTAACAATTCAAATATTACTATAATTATAATAATTATAATATATAAATATTAAAATATATATAAAACAAATATAAAAATAAATATATTTATATATTTTCAATAAATTCAATCTATAAATATAATAGTAAAATAGGAAATATATAATATATAAAATATAAAATAATATATATATTAAAAGAAAATACAATAGTAAAAAGAATGATGGAGAGCAGCCAGCGATTCATTTAACAGCAGCAGTTCATTTAGCAAACAGTCAAGATTATTACCACTAAAAGGTAGCAACTGCATTATGAAAGGCTGTGATCAGTTGAAGAGACTACAATTAAATATAAGGGTGGGTCAACTCCATTCCAAAGGGACACGATGGAGGTATATGAGGGAAATCACATCATTTGCAAGAGATCATCATAGAGATCATATTCAGAAATACATCTGCATTCAGGGAAACAGAAAAATAAGTACAATAAGTAATTGGAAATTTGGATAATCCAACAGATTGGAAAAAGGAATAAATTTATTGGATTAAATATTATTGGCAAGAATATAATTAGGGAAGTAGATTTAAATATTTTTATTAATATAAATACACACACACACATATATATATATTCATGCAAGGATAATTATTAGGAATAATTTTATATATATTATATATTATACGATTATGCAATAATGACGCTTGCAGCAATTATTAATCCTTGCTAGTAATTATTCAACTGAACTAATCTACTTTTGTTTCTCTTTAAGCAATATCTTTTGAATATTGAAAACAGATTGAACCATTTGGAGAAGATTATATATTCAGGCCAATATCTGCAGACTACAGCAGGCCAATCTGAATTAATCATCTACATTAATAAATATTAAATCTGCATGCTGTGGCTATAGCAATCATATATTTTCATAGATATTGTGGTATGCAATTGAATGTACATATTTTGAATACATAAATGTCATGCATTTTATGTAGAGCCTAATAAGAACTGCATTTCAAATTAAGTTATTAGTCCAACCTTAAGTTACTTATTCCTCTACAATCAATCATGGGAAGGAGAGAAGGAAGTACAAGGGGGGATAGCAGTTACGAGGTTTCATGCTAAGTAGGCCACCCATAATGGATGACTGAAGTGTGCCATTTGTGGGCCAAGGGGGTTGCCTATCCGCCCTTGGGCTTTAGAATGAAGAAATGCTCCAGGCATCCTATTGCAGCTTCATCTCCGATCTTCCCATTGGTTGATTATTAGAGTGGATAATAACCTTAAATTTGTGTTGATAGTTTCTTATCTGTTTTAAGATCAACAAACCTTATGTATGTCAAATAATTTAAGGATGTTGTAAACAGTACAAATGATCAAACTAATTGTTTATGAATTATTGGCTAACAATATTGCAGGGTTGAAACCGGAGTCTATTGGTAGGTTGTAATTTAATAAGATATACTTCTTACTTTTCCATTGAAATTGGGATTCTAGGGAAAAATCTAAGTATATCCAAAAAGGGGAAATTACAATTTCTTAGTCATATATCTTATTCTTTTCTTCTTTGCACTTTCAAACAGGTGTGTATATCTAAATATTTTATACTTATATTCATATACTCATATACATCCATATAAATAAATATAGATATTCATATATATGCATGCTTTCTTGCTTATGCATTGATTACTGATTAGCAATAGATTTATATAGAAATTCTTTCCTTTATTTCATTCAGTTATTCCCAACTCTTGCCTGTATTCTTATATATAATCTAATTCGTCAGTCGAGCCTGCATTTGCATACATAAAGAGTTGAAGAATAGGATTTACCGTATCAAATATAAAAGGCATGGTTTGGCCAGTTTTCCAGGAAGAAACAAGAGCCTGTATAAAGAAAATAGCAATTAACCCACTAAGCATTAGACAGGACATCCAAAATTTCTAGGAAATAACCATCTAACACGCTTTGATAAAGGTAAACGATGCAAAAATGTCCTTACATCTTTGTATGAAGTTTTGTATTTTGCCCGTTCACCATGATAACGAGAATCCACTGCAACTGCTATATATCCCCGGGAAGCATATGCCTGAATAATACATTGTACATGTTCAGATAACTTCTGGTCTAAGAATATTTTCCAACTTTCCAAAACCACATTCAAGTTCAATTCAAAAGATAAACTTCCAAATATATACAAGATTTAAATGTGGAATAGTTTCTCTACCTCCAATAATGGCCGCAACCATTCCTTGCATTTATATGAACTGTGCAGAAAAACAACAGCAGGTCTTTGTTTTAATTCACTATCTTTGAGCTTTAGAATCAGTACTGGTAGACGACCTTGCTCACCTGCCTGAGAGTGAATATGTTCAACATAAAAGATCAAATTAGAAGTTTGGCCACAGATGCTGACAGAGGAAGAGAGGCACAATATTTACCAAACTAGATGCAACACATCTGGTTTCTCATCTTGGTGAGTTAACCCACAAGAATTTGGATTGAATATTTGCTGCAATTCAACAATGTCAATATTATGATGTTTTTCTTGCTATAAGGAAACTATGTATTTAACATGGGAGCAGGCAACATACATTTCATTCTTTCAAAACCAATGTGTAATGAAGAAAATTTGAAAAAAGAACAAAAAAAATGAAAAAAAATGCACCGGGAAGAAAAATTTACATCAACCTAACTGGGTTCAAAGAAAGTATATCCCTAAATAGGCCAGAAATGATAACAAGTGGCCTTTGTTTGTCTTTGCATCTTTAAGCATTTTCTCTTAAAATTCAACCAAAAATTCCAACTCCTGTTCGATAATAATCAACTCCCCTTCAGCAAAAACTTCATTAGGTTGCATTTGAAATTTTGAATATTTAGTATTGCCAAAGAATATTCCAAAGAGCATTAAATAAAATAAATTCACATTTATGAAGCCACAAATGAGCATATCACATTCCAATAATTTTATGCTGCAAGACATTTTGTTTGGATTTGCTGATTAATATAATGTGAGTGGGTAACTTAGTGGTGAAGGCATGTGTGCTCCATAGAGGTCATAGATTTGAATCCAAAGAGAGGTAGGATTGTACACCTTGGTGAACAACATATAAGGAAAATTGAAAAACAAACCTCTTGTAGGAATTATAAAGGGAGTCTCATACACCAAACTGGTGTCTCACTTGGCAATGACCTAAAGTAATGCCTTTATATTTACCTTTATAGATAAGAAAACAACCATTTGGACTTTATTTGAAACGAGGCCACATTATATACTTGAGGATCTTGCATTATATACCTCATTCTAGTGCCATTGTGACAAACAATTGGAAGAAATGAATTTTGTGACAAACAACCATTTGGACTTTATTTGAAATGAGGCCACATTATATACTCGAGGATCTTGCATTATATACCTCATTCTAGTGCCATTGTGACAAACAATTGGAAGAAATGAATTATAAAACACATGCAAACCATGGGAAATTGGGGAGACGAGAAATGCATGCATGCTAAGTATAAAAATCAGCAGTAGTGAGTAAATATATAGCATCTGGAGAAAAGCATGAGATATACTGGAGTTCAGGAATACTACGTAACGATGAAAGAAGATGTTGAAGGCTGAAGAGAACAAAGAACAACAGTTGAAAGAAGCAATTTCCTATCGGACAAGAAAACACTACACAGAGAATGAAGAGATGTGATGAATGACCAGATTCATGCAAAGGAAATGCATTTTAAGATTAGGAAGTCAAAGCATTGCTCTAGGAAAGGGTAGTTAAATAACTAAAGAAAGCACTGCATTCATCGGCAGATAAGCAAAGTGAGTTGAGATTACCAACCCATTTGTGGATGTCAGAGGTTTGATAGTGAGGATTGTTACAGTCTTTTTGAGGTGATGAATGAAGATCACTTTATTTATCAGTGCACGATTTATTATAAGATCCAAAGAAGATATTATTGCCTATCTTCATACTTTGGAGAGAATAGATCTCTCCTTTTAAGTTAATCCAACCAAAAAAGGAAGAAATAATTTATATTACTGACTAAAATGGGTCCAAGGAACTTTAAATGTAGCAACCTGTTGAACTATATCAGATGCACCAAACACATCTCCCATAGAATAAACTAAATTAAGAATAAATCTGTTCACCCAAAGCATGGAAGAATGTGCAAATAGCTTTCAGGGTACAACCCAAATTGAATCAAATGCAATGTAGAAACTATTTCAGTCAATACTAGCAACCGTCACAAAGTAGTAACTTCAAAAGTACTGGTCAAACTATCAATTTGAAAAATATCCTGGCAAGTTTTCTAAATGCTCTCCAGAGAATGAGGTGGGTGAAGAGGAGCTTTAAAAAGTATAACCAGATAAAATAGTCAAGAGGGAGCACCAAATGCATCTTCCATAAAATATAACAAACTCAAATAAGTTATAGATTTGTTTGCTCAAAGCATGGGAGGACGTGCCAATAAATATAATTGTAAGGTTTGGCTATGAATATAGCCACCCAAGATCAAGAAAGCATGAAAGCTAATTACAGAATACTCAAAAGACTAATATGACAGAATAAATTGTATTCTAATCAAAAGGAAGCGATACATGCAATGAGATATGAGAGATAGATTGCTCAAATCCAAAGTTACAAAACTCACCTAGAGTTGCAAAAGCTTGACAAGCCCCAAGGTGGACTATCCTAGCCAATGCTAGGGGACTTGACATCTGGTTCACTGATGAGTTTGGTTAGACTCATAAAAACTAGCGAGTACCATTGGTAAGTGTTGGCGTTTCAATTTGCACCTATGGAGTGTGTATTGGAAACGAACAGCTATGCACAGTATTAACTGCTCTTCAAATTAGGAGGGGAAGCTCCCTCTTTTGCTTTTTTGTGTAAAAAGTGAAGTAATCTAAATTCCTATCTTTTTTACTCAGCTGGTAAAGGCACAAGGTTATAAAACCAAATATGTTGCAGCTAAGGTTTTCTCTAGTTTCTACAAATCTTAACTACAACTAAGCTAAAGCTATAACTATCCTATCTCCTCAAGTAAAATTAGAGCAAAAGGAGTTAGGAGCAATTGGGAATGGTTGATGATAAACATTATTTCAATATTTCCAAGGAGGTGAACCACTATATCCGAGGTGTAGGCTGAAATAAAGGTTATTGAAAACAAACATGAAATGACAAGCTAGTTCTCAGGATTCCCAATGAGGTGGAAAACTCTATCCAAGGTGTAGGCTGAAAAGAAGATTACTAGAAACAACATTAAATGATAATCCTTATTTCTAAATTCCCAAGGAGGTGAAACACTCTATCCAAGGTGTAGATTGAAAGAAAGATTACGAAAAGAACAATAGTACATCTGGGACAGCAAATTGCATTGATGAAACAATCAAACAATAGACGATCAAACCAGCTTTATAACATAACACAATGTGAACAAATACTGAATAGCAATATTGCAAGCAAGGTGGCACAGCTATTTGTTATCACAAGCAAAAGTTAAAATACAATGAGAAAGGTGCTCTTATTTATAGAATCTCAAAGGAGTAGGGAACCCTAAAATCTCCTTGAGTTAATAGTAGTTCTTGCCAACATGCAAGATTTATTCCTATGTCTAAATGCATGCAACTTAACAGTTAACTAGAAAAACTACTTCAGTTAACTGATTCTAAACTAAACTAGAACTCCATATGTATATACGTATCTCCAAAATAGACGTGCATGATTGATGGGACAGCGAGTTAACTTGGAAAGAGGGATCAAGTTAACTGTTGTGTCTAATGTCTATTTGGAAAAGGTGGGACATCCTGATTGGCAGTTCACTGGTTGTGATCACATGGAGATCATCACATGCCTCAACTGTCAGTTTTTTGCTTGTCAGCTACTTGAGCAATCCTGGAAATATCTGCAAACTTCAACTGGCAGTTCACTGATTGGTAACTTTGGCAGCTCTATAACTAGAGTGATGATCTTTGCTTCTTCTACAGCTTGATGCTTCTGACGCTTTTCTTGATTCTTCTCGTGTTGCATGATGAAACCGCAAAGTTTAACTGCAAACACTCTAGCTGTGAGAAATGCCCATGAACTCACTATACATGCAGAGTTCCAATGGTATTCAACCCTCTAAACTAGCCTTGAAAAGCTATCAGCTATATGAGGTATGAAACCTTAAGGAATTCGTGGACTTGGAGCATCTACACCTGTCAATCAACCCCTAGATGTGCTCGACGTTCTAAAGTGTGGTTTGGTCTATGCCTTCCAAAGCGTTCAAGTCAATCTCCAAATGCACTTGATGCAAATCAGTGTCAGTTGTTCTGATAAAATCATGAATCAAGACCGATTTGGTCTTGAATTTAGTTTGAGTGAATTGCATTATGAAAAACTAGAATGTTGACTGTAAACACAGATATGTTTGGGAAACTTTTTCCGGTGAGCTAAAAATAGCTTGTCAAGGGGCAATTTTTAGGAAAGTTTTTGAGATGTGGGTTTTGTGGAGAATATCTTTTTAAACAAACCCGCAACATCAAAACTTCGAACAAGTGATATTTTTTTTGACATGCAACGACCGCTCGAGGCAAAAGCTACAGGGGGTTGCAGGGGCTGCAAGAGCTTTTTCCTCCCAAAAAATTCTGACACATGGGTTTTGTTGTCGCCTAAGAGCTAAACAAACCCAGTTTCTTCATTTTTTGAAATGATCTTTTTCCGAAAACCCTAAAAATAGGGAGCAACTAGGCAATTTTCCAAAAAAAATTTGGCACGTGGGTTTTGGTGCCAATACTATGTTGAACATACCTAGAAGGCCAGATCTGTGAAGATAGAAGTTATCAACTGCTTCTTTCAATCCTCAAGAAAACGCCTCTGTATAAACCCCAATTTGATGATCCTGGCAAGAACATACTAGAAAGATGAAGCATGGAAAAATATTCCTCTGTGCAATCTGAGCCTAGAACTGCGAAGAACACTGAAAAATGGCCTCTGTTTGCTCCTTCAAAATGCGTTGGAGAGAAGATACCTAATTTTAGCTTCAACCTGCAAGAAATAATGGAGAAATGACACCCAAGCATGAATAAATAACCATTTTGGAGGTGAGAGTGTCAGTTAGGTACACCAACCCTAATTGAGGAATCAATTCTTGTGCATGCCATGTTAATTGAAAGTTCTCTTCTAATTTTAGGATGCCATATGCAAGAGGAAGCATGCAAAAATCACAACTGAAAGTCAATTTGGCCCACTTTGACTTTTGGTGCCCAAGCTTGAGGGAGTTAGAAATTTTTTAAAGATTCTCAACTTCCCTTGTGATGAACTACCTCTGTTTCACCCTAAATTCTAGATGCTCGGTTGATCTTGAAGCTAAGCTGATAGATTCATCACGAAGCTAGATCAAGTCTGAAGATGTTGCTAGGGGCTGCAAACCTCAAAAACTAGTTTTGATAGCTTGAAATTTTGGGTGCCTTTTGCCAAAAGAGTGTTTTTTTCACCAAACAACCATTTTTTGAATGCTTTTCAATTTTGTCAATTTGACCCTCCGTGCTTCAATCTGTAGCTATAGGTGACTAATGACTCCCACGAACATGTCGAGATATGGAATGGAAAACCAGTTCAATTTTGGAAAAAATGATTTGTATTGCAACATCTAAAGGTTTATTTAAGAAGCTCAAATTCAAGGGCCCCCCTAGCCTGCAAAGGTGCAATTGGGTCTCTAAGATACATTTTGCAATTTGTAACCTTTGACAAAATGCTCCAGTTTGACCCTCGTTGCCGATAGTTTGACTACTCTGATGTTCATGTTGATGATCTCATTGCGGAGATTGAACAACTTTGAAGAGATGTTCTTGGGAGTTATGAAGTCAGAAAGTTTTATCTGAGGCCCCAGAAAGTTGGGCGCCTTTTCCAAGAAGGGTGCATTTTCTTTCTTTGACACTTAGTCAAATTTGAATGTTTTTCAACTTGCTTTCATCCCTGGCATTTTACACTTGATCTCCATTCATGGGAATTTGACAGGTCCCGAAAGTTGACCGCTAGATTCATCATGTAGCTAGAAGGATTCTGAGCAAATCTCTTGAAGAAGACAGCTGCCAAAAATCTCATTTGGTTGACCAAAAGTCTAGGCACCCCTGGCCTATAGAGAACATCTGACATTTTAAATTTCATTTCATCCTCCGTTTTACATGCTTGTTGGATCAACAGCTACCATTGTCTAATATATCTTTTGAGTTGGTTGTTGGATTCATCATGAAGCTAGGCTGAATCTGAAGAGATCACCTAAAGATAACAAATCCAAAAACTAACATCTAATAGGCCTTATTCTTGGGTGCCCTTGGGCTATAGGGGTGCAATTTTCGTAATTGATTGATCTCTTTGATGTTTGTTGACCTTTCGCATCTTCCACCTCTGACGTCGTTTGCCAGTGTTTGACAAATCGGATGGATTTGCTTGATGATTCACTGGAAAGCTAGCATAATTCTGGAGAAGATGACTAATTTTGCAAATGTTAACAATTGCATTTGACCTTTCAAATTCAAGGGCACCCCTGCTGGCTCCAAACTTGATCACTTTCTGATGATTTTCACCTCCTTCGCGATTCACGATCACCATGTTGCTTGGCTGGGTTGACTACGTTGAAGCATTGTTGCCGCTAATGCAAGTACGTTCACCATTGAGACTGCATTCACCATTTTTACATGTATAAACACTGCAAAGTTGACTTGGGCGTTGACTACAAAGGCATCTCTCTTGTAGCAAGACGTAGTGTTTCCAAACTTAGAATATTTTTCACATTTTTCACCTTTTGAAAATCCCCTCCGTCACAAAGCATCTTTTGCCATAGAATCTTTTGTGAAGCGTTTGAGGCTTAGATTTTGACACCTAATATTGGCCATCTGCCATTGACGACCTCGGAGGTCCTAACTTCTCTCCTAAAAAAGTGAAGTAGACCCACCAGAGCTAAACTGACTTTTTCTTAATTCTGACTTAACCAATGTGATTGTGAAGTGAAATAAGCAAAATCAAAATTATTTTCAAACAATTCTAGAAAAATCCTATTTTTAGGGTTTTTCCTAAAAACAACGGCCCAAAACCCTAATTTTCAAAATTTGCTAGTGTGTTTTGGATAGTAAACCCACAAAAAGCCCATGCTTCGATTGACCTAAAATTGACTTTTGACAACAATTTTATGTTGGAAATATGTGCCTCAAACAATACAAGCTGAAACCTCCATTAGAGCCAAGTCGGTGTGATATTCTAAATGTCTGGCCGACTAAGCAGTTTGGAACATTTTGTTTTGTACAGGTCGCTGTGACCTAGCTTCTGTCTTGCCGAACATTTTCACTATGGAGTCTATCGCTGTGACAGTGTATTCGCTATGATCTCTTAGCGCTCGGGAGACCTTTGGCCGACAGGCCATTCAATCGGGAGTCGAGGAGAGTCTACGATGTTCACTATGAGTCCCAACAATGTGTCAAAGTCTCGCCGACAGCGTTTACTTTGAGGTCTTCGGGGTAACTCTAATGATCCGGGAAGACGTCTCAGCGAACAGTGAATGTCTTACCGATAGCCTATGGCTATCGGGGTAACCCAAATGGCTCGGTGAGAAGTCCCAGCGAACAGAGAAGGTCACGCTGACGAGGACACATCCAAACGTTCATCGGAGTGACTCCTGGCAACGAGTGGTGGTGTCGGTGTAACTTAAAGATTAGGGTGTGAGGTCTTAGCGATAGTTGAAAGTCTTGCCGACAAGGACACACTCGAGAGTTATCGATGTAACATGGTGGTTACGGTAAGAAGTCCCAGCGACTTTGGTGAGTCTTGCCGATGATGAAGAGTCTTCGGAATAGCTTAGAGATCTCGAAGTAAAGTCTTAGCGAAGGGCAATGTCTTGGCGACGGATGAACACTTCGAGGTAACCTTTATGTCTCGGAGAAACCTCTCGGCGAAGGTGTTAAGTCTTGCCGACTTCTACTTGGCGCTCGGTATGTCTGGGGACTTCGGTATAACCTTTGGTGACTCGCTATGATCTCCTGGTGAAAGAGATAGGTCTGGGCGACTGCTTGGTGACTCGGTGTAACACATGAAGCTCGATGGAACGTCTTGGCGATAACTGTGACTCTTGCCGATAGCGATATGAAGTTTATGTGGCATCGGCGAGACACTGTTAGTGTCTCACCGAGATGCCAACTCAGTGTGATTTCTCTTGAAGCCGTTTGACTGTGTGAGACTTTCTGATGTGGCATCTTGTGGACAAATAGGAGGAGCCGAATGTGAACAGTTAGCAGTTGGTTCGTTGTGACGGTTCTGTGAGGGAGCTCGACGAGCATGGAACAACAGAGATATACTCTGTAATTGTTGTTTGTGGTTGGTTCAATCAACAGATGTTGTATTAGTTCGAATTGTATCAGTGGATGAATTCTATTCTGTATAGACTGTAACCAGAAGTTCCTGTAATAGATTGCTCATGGTGAAGACTGTTGTAAACAAACACCAGAAAGATAAGTCTGTTATTTGTATGTAATCTCCATTACTGTAATACAAAGTGATTTCTCTTGGTGTGGTGGGTTTTTCTCCCGTAAGGGTTTTCCCACGTATATCTGGTGTTCTTGTGTGATTGTCAATGCTCTATTTCTGTTATCTGTCTCAAAGTGCATCTTAATTTGACTGTAATTGTAAAATTTAAAAGTGTCTCTGCATTCTTCCCTGAGGTTTGACGTTAGGAGAGTTGTTTCCGCACCTTGACTTTCCTTACAAGTGGTATCAGAGCCTGGCCAATTGTGTTATCCTTGTGGATACATTGGGTTTTTTGAGTCAATTCTGTTCAGTGGGAGTCTCGTAAAGTTTGTTATTTCTGATTACAGGTTGAGATGGCTAGCACATCCAGGAAGATGGAGATAAAGAAATTCAACGGCAGTAACTTTGAGTTGTGGAAACTCAAAATGGACAATCTCCTTGTTGATCGTGATCTGTGGCTTGCAATCTCTGCAACGAAACCTCAGACCATGAAGCAAGAGGATTGGGACTTGACAGATAGAAAGGAAAAAGGGCTAATAAGGCTCTGTCTGGCAGACTCTGTTCTTCTGAATGTGCATGAAGAAAAGACTGCAGCCTCCTTGTGGACAAAATTGGCATCTATTTATCAAGGGAAATCCTTGGTGAATAAACTTTTCCTGAGGAAAAAGCTGTATAATTTGAGAATGCAGGAAGGAGGATCTGTAGCTGATCATTTGAATACATTTAACATGCCAATTGCTCAATTGACATCTGTTGGTGTAAAAATTGAAGAAGAGGATCGTTGTATGCTTCTGTTGTGTTCTTTGCCAGACTCATGAGATCATCTGGTGATGGCTATTGGGAGTACAACATCAAACTTCAAAGTGGATGATGTTGCATCTTTGCTGTCAGAAGAAATGAGAAGGAAATCTTCTGAGATGGCGAAGGAAGCTCTTGCTGTCAGAGGAAGGTCAAAAGAGAAAAGCAAGAAGAAGGACAAGAAGTCAAAATCGAAATCATAGGGGAGATCAAAGTTTCCTGGCAAGAAGTCAAAGGTAAAGTGCTAGAACTGTGGGCAACCTGGTCATGTCCGTAAGGACTGCAAAGAGGAGAAAAAGAAGAAGAAGAAACACTCTTCCGATAATGATTATTCTCAAGGTGATTCAGATGCCTTCATTGCTACCTTGGCTACACAGGCATCAGATGATGTCTGGCTGATTGATTCGGGAGCATCTTTTCACATGACATCTCAGAGATTGGTTCACAAAGTACAAAGAATACGATGGTGGAAAGGTGTACTTAGCAAGTGATTCTACTTTGGAAATCGTTGGTCGTGGAAGAGTCAGAATCCAATTCCCCGATGGCAGAGTTAAGGGGATCAATGATGTAATGCACATACCAGGTCTAGCTCGAAATCTACTGTCTGTTAGTAAGCTGAATGATATCGGAGTGCAAGTCATGTTCTCTGGAAATGGCTACAAGATGACTAGAGGTTCAATGGTGTTGGCTAGAGGTACTAGAATTGGTACTCTGTACAAGCTGGATGCACACATGCTGTTCAATGTAACAGTGTCACTGGAAAGTCACTAAAAGCTATTGAAGGAGGTAAAAAGGAAATTGTTCCTAATTGTGTAAACTCTATGGAAGTAAAACTTCCAGCAAAGAAGACTATGCTCTGGCATCATAGGTTAGGCCACATAGGAGAAAAAGTTTTTAAAACCTTGAAGAACAAAAACCTGGTTGAGGGGTTTGATGATTGTAATCTTGAATTCGATTTCTGTGAACATTGTATATATGGAAAGCAGCACCGTGTTTCATTTTATGATAGTCCTCATAAATCTTCTGGTTTGTTAGATTATATTCATTCATATGTGTTTGGTCCAATGAATGTTTCTTCTTTGTCTAAATCAAGATACTATGTGTCGTTCATTGATGATTATTCAAGAAGAGCATTCGTTTATTTTTTGAAAAGTAAATCAAAAGTGTTCAGTCGATTTAAGGAATTTAAGAACCTTGTAGAAAATCAGACTAGAAGAAAAATAAAATGCTTAAGGACTGATAATGGTGGTGAATTATGTTCTGATGAATTTGAAAGATACTGTAAAGACCATGGAATCAAAAGACATAAGACTACACCTTATGCTCCACAGCAGAATGGAGTTGCAAAAAGGTTCAATAGGACAGTGATGGAGAGAACACGAAGTATGCTCAGTAGTGCTGGCTTGGAGGAGAAGTTTTGGGCTGAGGCTGTATTTACTGCATGTTATCTAATTAATCGTTCTCCAAATTCTGCTCTTGTTGAGAAAACACCTTTGGAAGCGTGGTCTCGTAAGAAGCCCTCTCTTAGACATGTTCATGTCTTTGGTTGTGAAGCATATGCATATGTGCCGGATGTGAAAAGATCTAAACTAGAGAACAAAGCTGTCAAATGTATTTTTATAGGCTATAACGCTGTCATAAAAGGATACAAGCTTTGGAATCCTGATACAAAGAAGGTTGTATACAGCAGAAGTGTAATCTTCCGTGAGCTGAAACCTTCCACTTTGGATCTGCAGTCAAAGACAAAGTCATATAACAATAAGGATGTAGCATTAATTCCTCCTACACTTGAGAAAGAGGAATCGGAAATTCAAAATGTACCTAAAACTGAGGAGAGCTCGAGCAGTTCTGAAAGTTTGGAAGAAAAAGAACAACCTCAGCCTCAGCCACCAAGGAGGTCAACCCGAGAAAGAAAACAACCAGATAGGTATGGGTTCTCATTGATTGATTCTACTTGTGCCTATGCTTTGATTTCTAGCACTGATGAGCCTAGGACTGTAAATGAGGCAATTAAAATGCCTGATTTAGATTCTTCGTTGGAAGCCATGGAAGAAGAGATGGCATCTTTAGAAAAGAATAAAACCTGGAGTCTGGTGCCCTTGCCTAAAGGCAAAAAACCTGTGGGCTCCAAGTGGGTATTTAAGAAGAAGATTGGTCTGGATGGCAGTGTAGAAAAGTACAAGGCAAGATTGGTTGCAAAGGGCTATTCTCAGGTAGAGGGAATTGATTATGGGGAGATTTTCTCTCCTGTAGCAAAGCTGACATCTATCAGATTTCTTTTGTCACTTGCAGCAACATACGACTTAGAGGTCGAACAGATGGATGTGAAGACAGCATTTCTTCATGGTGACCTTGAAGAAGAAATATATATGTCCCAGCCTGAACACTTCGTTGAAAAAGGTAAAGAAAAACTGGTATGCAAATTAAAGAAGTCTCTGTATGGATTAAAGCAGTCACCTAGAATGTGGTACCAGAAATTTGATACTTTTGTATTGTCTTTGGGATTTGTGAGAACAAAATCAGATCACTGTATATATTATAAAGCTGAAAGTGATCGAGTTCTTATTATTGCTCTCTATGTTGATGATATGTTGTTCATAGGCAATAGTAAGCTAATGATTTCCGATCTTAAGTCTCAGTTGTCTGCTAAGTTCGAAATGAAGGATCTTGGTGCAGCAAGATATATTCTGGGGATGGAGATAACCAGGGACAGGAAGAATAGAAAACTATGGCTCAGTCAGAGTAAGTATATCAAGACTGTTCTTGAGAGATTCTATATGAATGATTGCAAACAGCTAATTGTTCCAGTCTTGCAGGGAACAAAGCTATCTGTTGAGGACTGTCCAAAATCTCCTACTGAGATGGAGGGCATGACCAGTGTACCTTATGCTAGTGCAGTTGGCAGTCTCATGTATGCAATGGTCTGTACAAGGCCAGACATTGCACAAGCAGTGGGAGTTCTTAGTCGGTTTATGGCTAACCCTGGAAGAACACATTGGGATGCTGTAAAAAGAGTTTTCAAATATTTGAAGGGTACTTCAGATTTTGCTTTGTGTTATCATGGGAACTTGGTTGAATCACAGAGGACTCTTAGTATTCATGGCTATGTGGATTCTGATTGGGCAGGGGACATTGACAGCAGGAGGTCCACCAGTGGATACATTTTCATGATGAATGGTGGTGCAGTGAGTTAGATGAATAAGCGGCAAGCTATAGTCGCTTTGTCCACTACGGAAGCTGAATACATGGCAGCTACTCATGCTTGTAAAGAAGCAATTTGGTTGAAACGTTTGTGTTCTAACATTGGTTTTGATGTAGGGGAAATAACTATTTTTTGTGACAGTCAGAGTGCAATTTGTCTGGCAAAGAACCCTACTTTCCATGCCAGGACGAAACATATTGATGTACAGTACCACTTTGTATGAGATATGGTGGAGGATGGAAAGGTCAGTTTGGAAAAGGTTGATACTCTGGAGAATGTTGCAGATGCATTGACGAAACCAGTGAGCACAGACAAGTTCAGGTGGTGTGCCAATTCAATGGGCCTTAATGCCCATGATTTTCAGTAAGTTTTGTTGTGCTCTGGAGGTGCCTGTATGATCTTCGTCAAGTGGGAGATTGTTGGAAATATGTGCCTCAAACAATACAGGCTGAAACCTCCATTAGAGCCAAGTCGGTGCGATATTCTAAATGTCTAGCCGACTAAGCAGTTTGGAATATTTTGTTTTGTACAGGTCACTATGACCTAGCTTCTGTCTTGCCAAATGTTTTCACTATGGAATCTATCGCTGTGACATAGTGTATTCGCTATGATCTCTTAGCGCTCGGGAGACCTCTGGCCGACAAGCTATTCAATCGGGAGTCAGGGAGAGTCTACGATGTTCGCTATGAGTCCCAACGATGTGTCAAAGTCTCGCCTACAGCGTTTACTTTGAGGTCTTCGGGGTAACTCTAATGATCCGGGAAGACGTCTCAGCGAACAGTGAATGTCTTACCGATAGCCTATGGCTATCGGGGTAACCCAAATGGCTCGGTGAGAAGTTCCAGCGAACAAAGAAGGTCACACCGACGGGGACACATCCAAATGTTCATCGGAGTGACTCCTGGCGACGAGTGGTGGTGTCAGTGTAACTTAAAGATTAGGGTGTGAGGTCTTAGCGATAGTTGAAAGTCTTGCCGACAAGGACACACTTGGGAGTTATCGATGTAACATGGTGGTTACGGTAAGAAGTCCCAGCGACTTTAGTGAGTCTTGTCGATGATGAAGAGTCTTCGGAATAGCTTAGAGATCTCGGAGTAAAGTCTTAGCGAAGGGCAATGTCTTGGCGATGGATGAACACTTCGGGGTAACCTTTATGTCTCGGAGAAACCTCTCGACGAAGGTGTTAAGTCTTGTTGACTTCTACTTGGCGCTCGGTATGTCTGGGGACTTCGGTATAACCTTTGGTGACTCGCTATGATCTCCTAGCGAAAGCGATAGGTCTGGGTCACTGCTTGGTGACTCGGTGTAACACATGAAGCTCGATGGAACGTCTTGGCGATAACTGTGACTCTTGCCGATAGCGATATTAAGTCTATGTGGCATCGGCGAGACACTGTTAGTGTCTCACCAAGATGCCAACTCAGTGTGATTTCTCTTGAAGCCGTTTGACTGTGTGAGACTTTCTGATGTGGCATCTCGTGGACGAATAGGAGCCGAATGTGAACAGTTAGTAGTTGGTTCGTTGTGACGGTTCTGTGAGGGAGCTCGACGGGCATGGAACAACAGAGATATACTCTATGATTGTTGTTTGTGGTTGGTTCGATCAACAGATGTTGTATTAGTTCAAATTGTATCAGTGGATGAATTCTATTCTGTATAGACTGTAACCAGAAGTTCCTGTAATAGATTGCTCATGGTGAATGTTGTTGTAAACAGACACCAGAAAGATAAATCTGTTATTTGTATGTAATTTCCATTGCTGTAATACAAAGTGATTTCTCTTGGTGTGCTGGGTTTTTCTCCCGTAAGGGTTTTCCCACGTATATCTGGTGTTCTTGTGTGATTGTCAATGCTCTGTTTCTGTTATCTGTCTCAAAGTGCATCTTAATTTGACTGTAATTGTAAAATTTAAAAGTGTCTCTGCATTCTTCCCTGAGGTTTGACGTTAGGAGAGTTGTTTCCGCACCTTGACTTTCCTTACATTTTACACGATTTAGACCATTTTAATCAAAATGCCCTATTGAAGCAAAAAAAATATTTTGGGTACAACAGTAAGCTCAACCACTTAGCAACGACGTTAAAAACAAAGGAAAAAATAGCACTGAAACCTCCAACACTTAATGCCCTCTAAAACTCTCAATAGATATTCATTTCATTTGCAACCACAAGCAATAAGGTAAAAAGAGTATTGGAACAAACACACAATCCATTAAATAAAAAACGAGCAGGCAATTTGAGCAGCAAATCATGATTGAATCCAACTTGTGCAGGTTTGTAGCAACCCTCAATGCATCTAAACGTAGTGCATCTAGAAGAGCCCACCATTTATTTGGACCAACCCACCATCAAATTGGAGCCAATTTGAAAAGATACTTTTCTATTTTGAATTTTTTTTCTATTTTACATTTCTTCTACATTTGTTTAATTTGATTCATTTTAGATTCATGGACCAAGAAATAAAAGAGGGAAAAATGAAGAGAATTCATTTTTCCTTGTTCCATTATGCTTTTTTTTACTTTTATCCTTTTACTATTTTATGAACAATATCCAAATTAGATCTCTTTTATAGCTACAAACCCTAGCTATTTTCTTTTTTTATTTTTAATCTTAGTTTATCTAGAAACCCTAAATGTTCATTTATTAATTATTTTTCATTTACTTGTTATTGCAGCCTACTCTCAAATTTATAGATTGTTGTAATGTCAAGCCTAATTAGAAAAGACCTTTGATGGAAACATCCCACCCCAAGGAAAAAGAAAGGGGAGTTGGTTTGAAAATATTGCATATTGAAAATTTCTAGGGAAGGCAATAATTGATTGAAATATCACCTTGCACAAATGTCAAGCCAAGATGTTACTTTGTGCAAAAATAAGCCTCTTGATATTGCATGCAAGGTATTATAGACAAGGGGGACCTATCACCCCTAGGGCTCCAGGTCACAAGAGAGCCTCAAGGAACAGGCTGCCCTAAACTACCTCGGGTTTGCTAAACTGGTGCAGGAGCACCTAGGCTGACCTCCATTTTGATTTGCATAATTTTGGCTTGTACTAACTTTAGCCAAGTCAGGAAATGTTGTGTGTTTAGGTTGGACCTTAGAAGGTCTTGTGTGGTGTGTTGAATTAATCTTTAGCATAGGTGTCATCCTTGTTAATCATTGTTGGTATGTTGTTAAATTTTGCTTTATTAAGCTTTGGACAGTCTAGGTTGGAATACAATGTATTAAGTGGGTCATAACCACATCTAATTTGTTGGAAAATGCCAAGGAACGGTTAAGGGAGATGTTAGTTGCTCGAGATCAGGGTGTTGGAAGTCCTATGTTTGAGGACCATGACACAATCATGGCATAATGGAAGTTGCAAACTGCGGATGTAAAGTTGCATGGCAAGATTTGTGTAAATTGCATGCAATTTAGTGATAGGAATCCCTAGAAAACAGGGGTAGGTGCTCGACCAACTCCCCTTAAACTGTGGAAATGGCATCTAAATGGATGTAAGGGCTCGTAGACAGTCAGTTTAGGGGTTGTAATGAAATTTTGGTGTGAAAAATACAAGACAGTGAACAGATTTTCAGTATTATCTGTGTGTTACCCGTGTGTTTAGAAAAACAGTGATTCAAAAGACTTTGTTTACACTGATTCCTCACTGTTCTCGGGTTCTTTGAAAAGATTGGAGTGTATTTCATTTTGTAGATAAGAGTTAAGATTAGATTCAGTGTTTGTGTTCATAGTTTTAGAGTTGTAGAAAGGTTCTCTGAAATCTTTGTGTGTTTTGCAACAAAGATCTAATAGGTGTAGATTACTCAGATTTGGCACTGAATTCATGTTATTAGAATAGTATTGAATCACTTCTCATTGTGTATCCAAGTTGAGTGGAGTGGAATTATATATTTGAATCCTTAGATTAGAATTTAGGGAGTTTGTAAACATAGTTTTGAGCAGTCAGTCAACAAATGGCTCCCCCATGAAATCTGCCCGTGGAGTTTTCCTGAGGTTGATGGAAATGACAGGGGAGCCATGCCTTTGTAAATATCTAGTACTAGGAACCTTTGAGAGCCAACCAAGAGATTATAACACCAAACCCTAGGCGAGTTTCAGTCACCCGGTTAGGAGTTTGGAATAGAAAAGTTGAGAACTCGGGCAGGGGCAGAAGGTACAGTACGGTACCAGTACGGTGTCATGAAGGTTTTGGTCACACTTTGACATGTTAAAGTGAGTTGAGGCTTGAACAGTCCAAAAGTGTGAGGAGACAGCAAGGATTTCCTAAAACCCTAGCTATTAGGCTTAATAGCCCTAATCCTCCATGAATGTAGGGATTGCATGTACGGTAAGGACAGAGCTCTGAGACCTAGTACAAGATTTAAAGCCCTAAAAAGGGTGCTTGAAAGTGCCTTTTGTCTGATAGGTTGTTTGATAAGATAGAGAGAAAAAGTCAGAAAACTGACTGGTAAAGGCTAGTAGGGTTTTAGGCCTCCTCAAGGCAATTTCAAGAAAACGGGTAGATTGAAGGTTGGACACCAAGTAAGATGGATCAATTTGGATGCAGAAAGCGTGGAGACAGTATCTTCAACTCCCCTGCAAGCAGTTCTAGCGTGATGAAGAAGTTGGTACTTAGATCCTTCTAAGTCCAAGGAAGAGAAATTGATTACAAAAAGGTGTTGAATCTTCAAGGGTAAAGTACAATGTTGAAAGCTCTCTGAGAAGAGTTGGAGCAGGACTAGAGCAGTCTTTTAGGCTTAAAAGGAACCCTTGGTAGCAGGTTCCAGGCAGGAGATAGTGGAAAGTCTCCTAGAAGGCAGTACAAGCAACCCTTGGAGTTTTAATACACCATAAACAATTTGAAAAGGACAAGGTACTAAGGCTGAAAAGGAAGGACAAATAGCTTACCGCTTTCCTCCTGCTAAGACCGGATGTTTACATGGTTAGAAGAGTCGGTTTCAAAGGTTCATCCTACTACCTAGACAGCTCACTATCTAAGTATGGCAATGCGGATCTCAAACTCCAGCGCGACGCGTTGTCTTAGGGATGCATTGGTGTCCATACGGAAAGAGATCCAAAATATAAGCATAAACACAAAGAAACCTACTAACTACTTGACTATACGATGTTTTATGTTTTGATAGAGAATAAAAAGGTACAGAAACAACAAATATGATGAAAAGAAGACTAAGAATAACTATGCTATAAATGACAAGGATAGTGAGAAAACGTACCTTTTCACCCACGAGTTGATTCTTCAAATAGCTTCACTTGAAAACACCTGCACACACGGAAACGGGAAAAATGTTGGGGTTGTTTTAGAGGACTTCCTCAATCAGTCCCTTGTTTCAATGTTCCTACCTCCACAAACAACTAGATAGCCACAAAGTGTAGAAAGCAATAAAGAAAGTAGAAGCAAAGTAAAGAGCACAAACAAATAGTATGTTACTCAATAAACAAGATGATGCAAAGAGTGAGCAACAATGAACAATATCACCTTCACAACTATGAGTGCTCAAGGCAAGTAGTGGAAGGAAGGAACTTGAGAAATCCTCCAAAAGTAGCGTCGTTGCAACGAGAATGTGGTGTAGTAGCCAAAACCAGAAGCTTGCAGCCAAAAAGTAGTGTAGAAGTTGTAGAATGAACTTAGAAGGTGAAAATGAGTGGGTAGAATAAGAATTGAGCAAGAGAGAGTCCAAGAGAGTCCAAGAGATGTGACTGAATGTGAAAGAATGGATTTGAAATAGCAAAAGGGAGGAAAAAGACCCGTTTTTCGTCAGTTGTGACCAATAGAGAAGTGTAACACCTCTGTTGATTCCAAGGGCAAGAATCTTGTCAAGACGACAGTGCAACACGTGGATGTCCACACAGCGCACGCGCGTCCTCGACAGAGATCCCTTCACCGACGAAAACAATGTGGCCATGTGGAAGGAGCAAGGTGGCAGTAGAGAAATTGCATCATTGGGTTTACATTTTCTAAGGTAGGGGTGATGAAATGGGGAATTTGCCTAGGGATGAAAATCCACTCCATTACATTTTGCCCCCACTTTAGCAAGCATATGTGTCAGTGCAAATGCAAGGTAAAGTAGAAAGCAGTTGAAGAGAATATACCTTAACCGTTGAGTATGCAAATCTTCGACCTAGCACACCTGGATGTGTAGGAGGTAGCTCTACAGGTTTTCGGTCTTGCAAGGCAACCTTGATGTGAAAGCAAGAGAGAGATGACTCCACAGATGCTCGGTCCTACAAAAATGGTTCCATGGGTTCTCGGTCCTGCAGAAGTTGAACAAAGGCTCTACAGGTTCTTAGTCCTGTAGAAGTTGAACAAAGGCTCTAAGGTTCTCGGTCTTGCAGAAAGGAGCTTCACAAGTTCTCAGTCCTACAAAGGGAGCACCATAGGTTCTCAATCCTACGAAGGGAGCACCATAGGTTCTCGGTCCTGTGGAGCTTGACATGGAAGGATTCTATAGGTGCTTGGTATTGAAAAGTTTGTTGGGAAAGGACCTTACAAGTGCACGGTCCTGCAAGGCAAGCTTGGTGAGGTCCTCGATCTTGCAAGCTTGATAGTAAAAGTGGCTTTACAGGTGCTCAATCTTGGAAAGAAACATGTTAAACTGTAGACAAAACATGTGAGGAAGAAAAGCCAAGACAAACAGACATATCACAGAGCAAGCAATTGAAGGAGAAGCTTTCAAAGAGGTCCCCTCGGGAACCCTCCAAGATAGCAAGGGACCCACGCAAAGGGACACTCTAATTTGAAAAGCATGACATTTTTTCACAAATGATTCTATCATCAAGGAATCCTTTTGAAAGATCTCTTTCGTCAAGGAATCCAATAAAAAGAATGCTCCTTCTCAAATGCAAGTTTTCAGACTTCATCAGAAAAAGTACTCATTTTTCAAAGGAAAGTTTTTAGATTCTTTTGCTATGAATTTGTTTTCGAAAGGAAAAATTTCACTAAGGGGTCTTGTTGAAGAATGCATTTTTGAAAACTAAAGGATTTTTAGTAAGGGATTCATTGGCCAGCGAATTTACCTTATTGAAAATTAGATAAGTGTAGTAGCCCCCCTTTAGGATGGTGTGTGCGAAGCTGAGGAGCACGTGGCATCCTAAGGAGAGAAAGAAGACTATAGCGTCAGGTTAATCACATCATAAGACTAGAGTTGTGGAAACAGGAACTGACTATACAAAAGGGTGGCAATTAAATATTGTGGATATACAGATACACCTTGGGCGAGCCTTGTGTAATGGTTTGGAATTTCCAAACATACCGATAGGCTGGGCGCAACTCTATAATGGTCATGGTTGATTATTACACGTGTGGCGGTTTAACTATTGATCGCATTTAGAGATAATTCCAAAGGTGAAATAAGGAGTGGAGTCAGCGGTTATTATTTCAGGATAAGTTTGAATGCAAATTTCCAAACAACACTAATTCAAACATATTTCCTTTGGCATATCAGTTTATTTCCTGGGCACTGTAACTCTCAGAGGGTGGCAACTTGAGCATTAAGGACTGTAAGCCATTCAACCCTTCCTTGCAGCTGGTACGTGGAGATTGAATGATCAGATGTAAATGAATCGGTTGTGTAAGGACTGACTGTTCAGTTGAAAATGTGGACTGTATGAAGAATTTTGACCCATTGCTGAAGTTGTGCAAAGTCTGCAAAGGGAACTGATAATTGGAGGCTATAACACAGTTTTTTTATTGCACACCCAGACTAATGAATGCCAACGACAAAATAAGGTCAATAATTTGCACAACTCAAAGTTATCAATTCCCTTGTAATTATCAATTTATTTGGCTGCTTGTCAACTGTTCAATAAAATGTACTGAGAGTTTATGAATGTGACAATGTTTATGAATGCAAATATTCTATACCTCTCATTAAAATCTAACAAATGTCAAGGATAGTAAACTTTCACTGGAAGTGTAAATTATTTGGGAAAAAAAACTATCTCCCGAGATCTTTGCAAAGGGTATGTTTAAAAAAAAACATCTGGCATAGTTTGAAAGGGTGGACATTACAGTTCCCATATCCTATGAGAACTGAAGTGTGAGTATATAGAGTTATTATGCAAACTTATTACTCCTATATGGAACCACTCATTGTTGACCATTGAGATCCTATTTAGTCATCAGTGGTAAGTGCAAATAATGTCTAGCTAATGAACTAGACTATTGTGGGACCATTGCGTTGCACCATAAGACCAATGAAATCAGAAGGTTAAGAATGCTATTATTATTAGAGAGTGAACATCTTCATGTGATGATCTAATGGAGATAGTGTTGCCACTATCTTGGGTACGACTTGAGAATTGCTCATGTTGAAAGCAAGGTTATATTTGCTAAGAATGCTATTATTATTAAAGAGTGAACATCTTCATGTGATGATCTAATGGAGATAGTGTTGCCACTATCTTGGGTACGACTTGAGAATTGCTCATGTTGAAAGCAAGGTTATAATTGTTGTTGTGAGTCTTCCAAAGTATTAGATAGCCTTTATATGACCTTCTCGATGCATGTTGTGTTCCCAATTAAGAAGAATGTTATAATATAAAATGATTATGATATTATTATCATCGAACCATATTATAGCAGGACATCTTCATAGAGCCATTCGGGGCTTTGCATAATTATTGCATTGTCAAGATATTTTGATTACTACTATCATGTGTTCAAATATGACTAGACTTATTTTATGTTGATTATGATGTTATGCACATTTTTGTGTATGCTTTGATTCTAGCAATGTTAACAAGTGTTGGTATGAAATTGGGTGACAGTCAAACTTGGCATTTATTTGATATATTAGATATAAAGTGGGAATTAGGATTGGCTGAGTTAAATGTATATACATATTCAAGCATGTATCTTATCAGTGTTACCAAATATTGTATAGTGTTTACATTTATATCTATTGGGTGGATAATGATATGCTATACTTTATGATTGGTACTATTCGAAAATGTTTTGTACTCAGAAGTAAGATATTGTTTAATATTATTACTCATGGTTTAATTTATATTTAATATATAATGTGTTTCCAAATTACAACTAAATGAAGTGAATGGACTTTGATTACCTTATGAGTTTGTAAAGGTTTATGTATGTGTTTGGATAGAGGCCAACTCACGTGGGTTAATGTGTTACCTAGGTGTTGGTATATATGTTTGGATAGAAGCCAACTCTGTGAATAGGTTTCTATATCATTTGTTGTGGTACTAAACCAAGTCAACCTACCCAATGTTTGTGAATCATTGGGATATCTCGATTATGTGTACATGGCTATAAGGGCCCCACATGTTGAAACTAAGTCTGATACAAGTGCAGAAAGCCAACTATCACCAATACCATGCACATGACAAATGGCAGGTGCTATTTGTTGTATCTTAAGGATTATTCCACTATCAATAGTAGCATAGAGGAGAAGGATGCCAAGAATTATCTATGATATGATATAGGAGTGGTTTAGCTAGAAATCACCAATACTATGTAGGTGATGGATGCCAAAAGCTAACTGTCATATCTTAAGGTTTGGTTGACTATCACCAATAGCACAGAGGTGATGGATGCCAAGAGCTACCCTTGATATGATAGATCTTAACCAGCTTTCATTAGTACCATGTAGGTGATAGATGATAGGAGCTACCCCATACCAAGTTCGACTGACTTTCACTAGTGGCATGGAGGTGATAGATGCCATGATCCACCAACTCAAATGGTTTAGCACATTGTGGAAATCTTATGAATAGCCTTATGTGTTTTCTATGTTGTTACACTTTGCACTTGCTAGTGATGACAACAAGTAGTATGGAATGTTGGCTTGTCATCATAGATGGCCAAGGATTGGGAAAAAGGATGGGACTTCCAATGTAATATGGGATGCACCGACATTCCTCTTTCCAGCTGGGATATACTTAGGGGCTGATGTGTTAGTGAACTAGCTAAAAGGGAAGATGCTTGCAATAAGATCGCAGCCACTTTCTTTTTGTTAGGCGAGCTCTAGTTGTGTACATGTGATGTACATATGAGCTGGTCAATATATGTATTGGTGTGCAAACTATGAAGTCTCTAATTCTCAGGAAGAGAAGCATAGGCAAGGCCATTATGTTAATTTATGAACTCTCGAGGTATAAATCTGGGTCTAGGAATGATCCAATTTTGTGGGGAGCTTACTATTAATATTTAGTATGAGTATGCAAGATTGTGGCATAGAGTTGATGCCATGGCTATGGCCGGTAGGTTATGAAGGTGGATAGAAGTTGCTAGATCAATTAAGGTATTATTTGAGGCATATTTATATGAGGTGTATTTATATGAGGAAAAAAATAGTATTCACCAAGGGGTGGTTATTGGTATATTATAGAGTATGGCCAAACCCAAAGAAACAGCATAGAGTGTACATGTGGAGTCTCTAATCAAAACCCTAGTTGAGGGTGAATAATCTCCGTTACTCAGTTTATCAGAAACTATAAATGTCCCAAATATGACGCACATAGCAACTGCAAAACTCAGCACATGAGACAAGGGTTCAATGGAAATTACATCATATTGCTCAAGTTCCAAAAGTAGACTAATCCTTCATTTTCTGTCTTCTATAAGGTCCTTCATATAGTTACAATCATCTAACCATATATATATCTATGTATACAGACAAGCTGAGACAAACAGAGGGCATTAACTCACAAAATACACAGTGAAACTGGCACATGTATCCATCAAAAAACACCTTGTAAACATCGATGTATTTAGGGAGTAACCTAGAGCATTACGGCTTGGATAAGAAAATCTCTTTCTTCTAACTTATCCAATACATAATGATATTAGATAAAGCTAAGAAGATGCTCCAATCTTAAAACAATTAAACAAAAGCTTATAAAATTATTATATAAGTGGATAGGCAAAATAAACAAGAGGGTGCACTTTGATAGATCCTGTAGAAGAATTTGGCTTAAAGGATACTGCAATTCATATTATTTTTGGGCATTAATATGATGAAAAAAGGAAACAAATTGACCCTTATATCAAAGTAGTAATGTATGTTTTGTTTTCTCTGATTATGTGAGTGAGTACAGGTTTATAACAACTGAAATGTATAGCCCATGGAGAAAATCTCGAAAATTTCATACTGCAAACTATCGTTCCATTCACATAGTTCATGGGCATTTTGAAAAAAAAAATCACACTCCAAACCATGGTTCCATTCAAAAAGTTCCAATGCATCTTGAATAAAATTTCACAGTGCAAATTGAGGGCACTCTCACACTTCAACATCCTACAGCAGCCATTCAGACAGCTAGAAATAGGGATCAAACACAGGGCAATGCATATTTCCGGAAATGTAATGGGGGGCTATTGTTGCTTGGTCAAATGAAATGAAATGCAGCCACAACACGAACAATTGTGTTTTTATTTTCACTACACAAATTAAAAGACCTGAAATACCACTGCAACACAAATGGTTGTTTATTGGTCACACCCCCACCCGCATGAAAATCATTTTCCTCCACAAAGGCTGCCTGTTGATAGTGTCTATTGACCATATTGGGGTCATTAAACTTTAATTGTGTTTCCAGGATATTTTATATATCACAACCAGTTCAGGGCTGTATCAGGCCATTGCAAGGTTGCTCAAGCCTCGAAGCAATTTCATATTTTACATGCATGCATGGCCACTGCAGGGCCATTTCTTACATACAGCCTCCCCAACCATGTTTCATGTCTTGTTTCAAAGACACCCAGAAGTACACATATAACCATATTAGGAACCAAGCCCAACCCTAGGTTCTCTTCTAGCCTACCCTAAGATTTATTTAAGCCTTTGCATTCAGTCTACCATTCTCTGGTACCTTGTCATAAAAGATCGCTTGTTCCGGTGCTCAATATGAGGCAAGGTGATTAAGCCGTCCCATCGGAAACAGTATTAAAATTTGCCAACACAGAAGGTATAAACTTTGCCAAACTACAGATCAAGGCTAAAAATGTATGCCACTGTCTCGATGTCCTCAGATCATTTTAAAGACATTGTTACAATTGTCAAATAAGGTTGATCCTTAGAGAGGAATCATTTCAGCTTGAAACAACAATATTAAAATATCAAAACTAAAAATCAACACCAGAGACTTATGCCGTCAGATCATTTGAGTGGCAAATTATAGCAGTTAATAAAGAGAAGCAAGACTTGTCACCTAAGAATAAGAAGCCTATAATGTTCAAACACATGAAATCGAGAGGGAAAGAAAAAAGAAAGACAAACATTTAAACTCGCCTCAGTAATCAAGTAGAAATTCTCTTCTTCTAGAGCCTCCTCCAAATTAGGAATATCTTTCCTTGGGCAGGCTGCCATTGCCTACAAATGCATTTCCATAACACGATCATCAAATTAAATCAATGGCCATAAATCTTAAGAGTAATATGACAAATGAATCAAAAGAAAACCTAAGAGAATTCTGGGAATTTAAATCCATGACCCATATATATTGGATTATATAAAAGAAATCAATCAAAAAGAAAAATACCTCACAGAACTGTGGAATGGAATCTAACTGGTACATAGGGCTTGTCACAGGATGAGCTGGCTCCACACCCCATCCCACTGGAGAAAAACATCATCAGGCATTTTATGTTAATAATAATGTTCGCAAATAGTGAAGATGTGCTTACCCAATGTGGTTAAAAGAAATCAAAATTTGAGCCTCCTTACCTAGGCATTCTTTAGGCATTTTGATTTCTTTTAACCACCGCAAGTTTTTTCCCGGCAGCGGCTATCCAGCCCAGGAATGCAGAAAAGTACGTGACTTTGGCGTTTTGTTTTTCGAGCACAAACGTCCAGTAGTAACTCAAACGTACAGCAGTATCGATCTCCCACCAAAAAAAATAATAGAGGTTATATATATTTGTTTAATATACTAGCAATTGCAACTTGATGTGCAATGGGTACACCGAAGAGGTGTGGAAGGTCAATTAGGGAAAGTGTTGGTCTCTATTTTGTATATATTTGTGCAATACATGAGGTCAATTGGTAGGTAATTTAGCAAATGATGTTGTTTGTTCAAAAAAGGTCTTAAGTGAGAAGTGATAATTTTAAATAAATTATGCATCCACTTACAAGGATCCAAGAATGATTTAAATAAAACCTCTAAATCAGAAAGATAATTAAGCTCCTATGTTTCTCATTACCTCTCAATATCTATCTTCCTTTGTTTCTTATTTCTCTATCACTTTCTTCTCTTCTCTCTGAACTTATATATATATATATATATATATATATATAATGGAATACGAAAAATTCATTAAAAAAAACACATTATTTAAAAGACATATGAAAATGACAAAAATAGATGCTCTACAAATTGGGGTTCTTATTTAGTACGTCTGAACAAGGGTTCTGCACACACGGGCAGAGGAGGCCTAGTCCTCCTCTGCGTTGGGCGTCGATGACGGCGTCCCTGTCGTGGTGTGGAAGGGAGGTTTTCTAACTCAGTACTTGCAAAGTTTGGTTGGCATTGAAAGCTTTTGATGGATGGGGTGTCGGACCCCCCAGATAGAGGTAGTGGTGTTTCAAACGGGGCTCCAACTGGGCAGGCGAAGTCATTCTGAGACATTGTGGCCAAAGAAAGTGTTGTGTTTGCTGAAGGGGCCAAATTTGTAGTGGAGACAAGCAACATGCTTAGGAATGGAGAGGGTGGAAGAGGTAAGTGTTCCTCCGAGGCCCCTAAAATTGACATTATTTCTCTGAATTCCATTTTGTGTCAAGTTTTGGGTGAGCAAGATTTAAAACTCAAAAACATAGGGATTTTCTTGGCCGTCATGGACACCAGTAGGGTTTCGGTGAGGAATTATATGGATGCCTGGCTAAATAATGTTTGGGGAAAAAAGTTAGGGTTACATTTCTTATACTGCAGAATGATCCAAAAAGGGATTTTTGTAATTTTCTTCAAAAATCACAAAATGCAAAACTGGTGCTTAATAAACAGTTTTGGAGTGTTGGAAAAAATATTTTTAGGGCACTGGCCTGGTCTCCAGATGCCAATAATGATGAAATTTTGGCTCTTTTGAGGCCTAGATGGTTAGTTATCAAAAACTTGCCTCCCAAAATCTGGAATTTCCTCCCTCTCCTGATCAAGCCATATGGAAAAGTTCTTACGATTAATAACACAAAATCAACCCTTCCTCACACTAACATGAGGGCCTTAGTCTCCATCCTTTTGGGTGTTGATTTACCCGACATACTATTGCTTAAACTGGATACTGGGGACACAGAGTGTTTGCTAGAGGAACTAGGTGGCCTCAATGCCTTCTACTTATGTCGTAGGGAGGGGCATGTAAGGAGGAACTACCTGTTAATCTCAAAAAACCATGTTGGTAAGAAGTTAAATTTTGGAAACAAAGATAGTCATGCAGGCTTTACAGATGTAAATCCAAGTATTCATGCTAATATGAGCACCCTTGTTGAAACCCAGAAGGGTGGAGACAAGGAAGACAAAACCCTCAAAAAAGGTGTGTGTGACGGTTCCTGGCCTATGGACATACCAGAACAAAATCATGTACCCAATAATGGAAATGAAAAGCACACTACCAAATCTTGAAGAAAATACTGAAACCTATGAATCCCTGAGGGGAGAAGTAATAACTGACTTCTTAGGTGGAAGTTTTAAGCCCCAAGAAGATAGTGAGGATGGTAGTATGGATACAAACTCACTCAGTGACTATGATGGAGAAGATGAAATTGAACCAAGAAATGGTGGTCCTCTTGCCCCACTTGATTGGTCACTAGTCGAGGCCCTAGCCACAAGACAATTGGAACCCTCTGTTGTTGTCCCCCAGGAAACATCCAACAATGCAAGGGTGAAGAAAAATTCCCAACAATTGGTGTTGGACAGACTAAAAAATGGATGCAAGATTATGGGTTGAAAGAGATTGGGGAGCAGAGGAACAAACCTTTCTCCTCAAAAATTTCAGATTGCATAAAGTGGAAAATAAAAAAGAAGTAGCTCCTACTAATAAGGATAAGCTTGCCAACGTTCAAGAGATCATAACGGCCTTTGAGGCTAGCACTTAACCCTCCCGTACTCCACCAAGTACCACAGATGGATTGGATACTAGTCAGCCTGTTGTGGTGGAAGGGACCAAAATAAAAATTCTCCCTCCCACCCCTTGCACTCAATGCACCGATGATACTTCAGTGGGTAGTGGAGTGTTGCTTGGTGGCAGAGGTTAGGATGGGAGAGAAATATACCCAGTTGTCTCAAGTTCAAATAGTAAGAAGGTGAGTGTATTGGGAACCTCTTATGGCTGCCAGAATATTCGTGACAACATTGATCCTTGGATAGTCCTTGTAACTTCAGACTGTGAAAAGGATATGGCTCTTAAGGGAACCATGGAGGAGGAAAACATCTCCAAACCTAAGCAGATTCACAAGACAAGGGGGAGGCCAAGGAAATACAAGGACAAGATAATCCCTGTAGACAATGGGAACTTGATGGTCCTCCCACATACAAAAAGGAAAAAGAGAAACACGGTTATCCAAATTCCAATAGCTAAAAAGATGGAAGTTGAACCTAAAGTGCCAAAATGCTTTGAATCCTTCAGAGCAGACAAAGAGACCCCCAATCCTCTTAACAATAATGAATCTTAATTGTATTTCGTGGAATGTTGGGGGGCTGGAAACCCCTGATAGGAAACAAATTGTTAGAAGATTTTTAAACCAATGCAAGAACAAAAATGTTGTGCTGCTGCAGGAAATAAAATCTATTGGGTTTACCCTCGAAACCAATCTTAATTTTCTTTGGAGTGGGGCCACTCACTTCTCCACTCAGCATGAAAAGGGTAGAGGAGATGTTTCCATCATCATCTCTAGTGAATGGAGTCAGTTTTTCTCTGGGTTCAGAACTTCCCCTTGCAACAAGGGGGTTTGGATCACCATGAAAAAGAATGATCACTCATTTGGGATATGTTTGATTTATGCCCCAAACAACATGGGGAAAGAATCAAGTTGTGGAAATGGCTTTGTGACCTCAGTGGTGTGCCATGAATCTTGGGTGGAGATTTCAGCATGATTGAAAACAAGGAGGATAAGCATGGGGGTCTGGATATCGATTGGAAGGGTAATGAAAAATTCTTTTGGCTGAAAATGAAGTCCAAATTGAATCTGATTGATCCCATTGAAGGTGGAAAAAAGGGCTGCCCCAACATTTGGTGCACATGGTGTAATGCCCAAAAGGAGAGTAAAATAATCTACTGTAGGTTGGATAGGTTCTACTTTAATAAAGATCACTACATCCCTGATCTGTTGAGGGATGGTTGCAAAGTAGAATTCCACCCATATATGCTCTCAAATCATCACCTAATAAGAATAAGGCTTCTCCTAAAAGTGGGGCAAAAGTGTAGCAAGAAAAAAGGGAGCTTCCTCCTTAACACGAGGCTGCTCCATGATAATGACCATGTGGCTACAATTAAATCTCTTAGAAACATTAACCTATGGATGCACAAGGGGTTGGGGGCCATCGAGAGATGGGAGCTAAACACAAAAGGTTGGAAATCCTTGTTCCAGCTGATAGGAAAGAAAAAAACCCTTGATGGGAGGAGGAAGGAGGGATTGCTCCAAGAGAAGCTCCTTCAAGTTGAATCTGATCTTCAAAATGAGCCAGAGAATGAAGTCATTGGGGAACAATATAGGAATGTTAAGGATTCCTTTAGAAGGCTACAAAACTAAAAAAATCAAGGGCTCAAGTTAAGAGCCAAGCTTAACTGGCTAAAAATTGGTGACAAAGGATCAAAAAATTTCTTCAAGATGATAAAGGAAAAGAATATCAAAGAACACATAGAGCAGATTCAACATGAAGGAAACCCCGTCTCTGATCAGGAGGACATTAAAGGCATCTTTTTCAAATTCTATAAAGATCTGTTTACATCAGAAAGTAAGGGGGAGGGCTGCTCGAATGCAAGAAAGGCAATCAAGGATATCATTCCAAAGAAAATTGAAGAGAATGAGGCAACTGCTCCAAGCCAAGATATTTCCAAGGGTGAGATAAAAAATGCAATTCAGTCTCTTCAAAATGACAAGACTCCCGGTGCAGACGGTCTTCCTGCTGAGTTCTACAAAGCCTTCGATGACTGGATAGTAGATGACTTGTTTTTGGTATACAAGGAGGCATTGGAAAGAGGTTCACTTGGCAGGAATATAAACAAAGGAATTATAAAATTGTTGCCCAAAGAAGGTGACAAAACTTAGATAAGGAATTGGAGGCCAATAACCTTGTTGAATGTGTCATACAAAATCCTTGCCAAAGTTTTAGCAAAAAAATTAGTTAACATTCTACCAAGGTTTGTAAACAACACCCAGACTAGTTTCATTAAGGATAGATATATACTTGAAAATTTATTTACAAGCTGGGAAGCGATGGAGTGGGCTAGGGTTGCAAATCAGGAAGCGAAAATGGTACTGCTTGACTTTGAGAAAGCTTATGATAGGGTTGAATGGGAATTTATCAAAATGATGTTAGAGGCCTTTGACTTTCTGGTTGCATTTTGTAACATGGTGGCCACTTTGTTAAAAGATGCAGTTGCATAGGTGGATGTGAATGGCTCCCTCATAGAGGAATTTGTTCTAGAAAGGTCAATCAGGTAGGGGTACCCCTTGGCCCCAACCCTATTTGTGATTGCCTCAGATGCATTACATTATATGCTCAGGGCCAATAGTGGCTTAGCCAAGGTAGATGGTATAACTCTCCCTAATCAAACTGAACTTATAAACATCCAGTTTGCAGATGACACCTCTCTCTTTCCCCTGCTAAATGAAGCTAATATTTCCAACTTGATGGTGAAGCTGGATCTATTTTGTGCTGCTTCTGGTGCCAAGATTTCTCTTTCCAAGTCCATCATGCTGGGGTGGAAAGAAAATCCTCCATATTGGCTTGCCAGGTTTGGTATATAGTGGGAAGGCCCCCTAAAGCTTGTTAGGTATCTAGGCATGCCCTTTGCAGTTAGCCCCAACTTGAAGGAAATGTGGTGCTAGATTTAAAGAAAGATTGATGCAACACTGAGCAGATGGAACATGCAATACCTCTCCTTGGCAAGGAGAATTCAGATTTGTCAAAAAATCCTTTCTTCATACAACCTTTATTTTGCTTAAATGTTTGGTTGTTCAACAATTATCAGGTGGATGAAATTCAAAAGAAAATAAGGGGCTTCCTTTGGTCAGATGGGAAGGGAAAGAGGAAGAAACATGTGGTAAAATGGGATTGGTGCTGCTTGAGTAAAGCAGAAGGCAGATTGGGACTAAAAGACCTGAAAGTGCAAGGGATTGCACTTGCTACAAAATGGATCTTCAAAGCCCTTGATGGGGATGAGCCATGGAAAATAATAATCAAGAACAACATTCAAAAGGTTGTTCCTAAGCATGCGAAGGTCTAGAAGGACCTAAAGCCCCTTTAGTGATATCCTCAGCAGTTAGCACCCTATGGTTCTTGAGGGTTCATTAGTCTTCAAAAGTATATGGAAAGCTTGGGAGTACACCAAGGCCCATATTACCAATGCCAAGTTTTTTACAAACAATACCTTGTTCTCACATAGATCAGTCTGGTGGAACCTCATGCATAAGGGCAAACCCCTGGCTCTCTTGCAGGGATGTTTGGCTAAAGGTTGGGTCAGCAAAGGAATAAGGAACTTCTCCCATATATTTGAAAAGGGGCAATTAAAAGAGTGGTCTTAGTTATGTGTAGAGTTTGAGCTCCTGAAAACACAACAAAGAACATATTCTATCATCAAGGAGCCTTGTAGTGAATTTTCCTTCCTAATAAACTATGTGTACAATGAAGTGAAATACAAAGATTTTTCTTGGGATGGCAGGAGTAAACTCATCAGTCTCAATGCAAAAACTGTGTATAACTCTCTTACATGTCAACAAGAGACCTTCAATCACTTGAATAGGATTTGGAACCGCAATCTGAACAATTGTGAGTGGTCAAAGTTGTTGAGATGTGCTTGGACCAGTGTAATGGAGCCAAAGAAGGCTTGCTTCAAATGGCTTTTAAATCTGCAAAAACTACCATGCAAGATAAGCTCAAATGACATTGAAATTTGTAGCCTTTGCAGGGTGCCAAAACCTATAATGCATTTATTTTTTGAATGTATATATGCTAAGGAAATCTGGAATTTGTTTTGTCACAAACAAGATATCTGGGAGGCCAATGGCATACCCAAACCAAACATAATTATTTTTGCTAAAAGTAATAAAATTGGGAAAGAACTAACAATTTTCTGGATATGTTTTGCAACCAAAATTCTTTGGCTAATTTGGAAATCAAGAAATGATGAAAAATTTAAAGGGATAAGGTCACTTACTGAGTCTAATAAAAGACTCATTTTGTACAATGCGGCTGTGCATGTAATTCTGACCATAAAGGTGGCCAAATTCAAGTTCCTAAAATTTTTGGAGGAGGGCACAATGCTTGTTAATCTCCGTGAAGACAACTTCAGGGATAGTTTGCAGCATACTACCAAGATTTTCTTTAGAGCTTTGGAAGTCTTTTAGAAAGAATTCAACGAAAAGATGGCAAAAGGAAGTCAGAATGAGGAGGCTCCACCATTGTTTAGTTTGGATGATTTCAGTAGGGACCACTCTTTTGAGAGTGAAAATCTAGGCACCTAAAAAAAACTCAACAGGATAAGATGGCAGAGTTCTCCTTTTTTGGTAGTTATGATGGTTCCCTTTTGAGGTATATGGTAGATCTTCAACCTTCCTAGTAGCGAGTGGTTCTTATTAGCAACATAGCAGCACCTCTTGACAACATGGTGACTTCTTTGGGTGAACTAAACATAAATCAACTGTAAACAGAAAATAGCATATATGTGTGTAATGAAGTTCTTGTTGTAATGTGAACAACCAGTTGTGTTGTTAATGCTTTGTAATGGGAGGGCTTAAAAAGACATTTTTTATTATAGGGGGGTTTTTCATGAGGTAACTCTTGACATTACCGCCAACAATTCACTACCACATAAAATTAATAATTAATCGTATTAATATTAAAAATGAATGTGGTGAATTTTACTTGAGGTGAATTAATTTAATATGTACTAATTTTAAAAATATTATACAATAATTATATAGTATATTATATTTATATATAATCATTTCTATTATACAATATATAACATTGTATTATATTTTTATATAGTATAAATTAAATTAATATGATATCTTTTTTCAAAATATATTTAAGATATTTAAATTAGAGATATTTTAAAATAATAATTATGTCTAAGTAATTATGTAAATATTGCTTGAAATTCTAATAAAAAAATTTAAAAAAAATTCCACCACAGGCAAAAGAAGGTAGTTTTTTAAAATCTTAAATAACATCTATATAACATAATAACATTTAATTGTAGAATTATTATTTATATCCTCTCAATATTAAATAACAATACAACATATTAGTTTAAAATTATATATGCTAATATATTTTAAATCTATTTCATAATACTTTTCAATTTTAATTAGTTGACATTAAAAAAATCAATTTATAAATTAATATGTAATGATAAATAGAATTTAAATAATACATACTATCCTTGTATGAATTTAAATATAATTTAATTATATAATAAATAATATTTATTTAATGTATACATTATTATAGAATATTTAATAAGCTTTAATTAATATTTAGTATGAATTATAAAGTTGAATATAATATAATTATACAACAAGTATTATATTGTATTATATTTATATGTTCTTTTAATTTGTATAAAATTAAAAGAATATTTAAATAATATATATTATCCTTGTATGAATTTAAATATAATTGAATTATATAATAAATAATATTTATTTAATGTATACATTATTATGGAATATTTAATAAGCTTTAATTAATATTTAGTATGAATTATAAAGTTGAGTATAATATAATTATACAACAAGTATTATATTGTATTATATTTATATGTTCTTTTAATTTGTATAAAATTAAAAATATTAATTAATAAAATATAATTAATTTTTATTTAGTAATTTTTATTATAGAATATAATATATAATATTCTATACAATATTAAATATACTTCGATTATATAATGTAATTTGTATACATATTAAATATTTTTCTACCTAAATACATTCATTAAATTAATTATTAAATTTTTTTTATAAAATGTTTATATATATTATATATTGTATTAAATTTATATGTTATTTTTTTGTTTCATATTAAAATATATTAATTGTATAATTGTATTTACTAGTTATATTACAAAATATAATTTATATATAATAAAAAAATTATAATTAATTATTAGTTATTGTTTAATATACTATATATTTAAAAAACAAGTATAATTAATATATTTCAAACATTTTAATATGTCTAATTTAGATTATGTAAAATATTCTAAATATAAATTCACTAAAAATTTAACAAGAATATTTATCCAATCTATCTCATTTATCCACCTTATATATATATATATATATATATATATATATATATATATATATATATATGTATTTGAGATATTAACATCCACTTAAGCCCTAATTTTGAAAAATAAATAGTTTGAAAAATATAATTAAAACATTTATTATTGAAGACTTAACACACCCGCTTCAAATAATAAATGTTTTTTTTTCAAATGAATTCATGCACCCGGAAATATTTTATTTCAAAGTGCTGAGGGCGGAACTTCAGAAAAGCGACAGTCTTCAGCATACGAAAAGTGCATAAAGCAAGCATTGTCCATTTTAATGTCCGTGAACATGAAAGCGTTAAAAACGACGGTAAAAAGACAAATGGTCAGGATTTTTTCGGCCGTATTGCATCCCTTAAGCAGCAATACCCACCGTTGATTAACTTTGTCAGGTCGTTCTTTTCAAATAGGTAACACCTTCGGCGTAACTAGCAATCGCACCTTGGGGTGCAATGGGTACGCCGAAGACAATATAGTGAATTTTGTGTTAATTTTGTTTATTTAAAAATGGGAAAACTAATTTACAGCTGTAAAGTAGAAATTTTTTTTTACTTAATTTCTTGAAAAAGTGAAGTCTGAAAAAGGTCTCTGGCCATGAAGTATCTTGTCCCACATTCTCTTATCCAAAGCTCCCATTTTAGCATAGGCAATGAGGATGCTGGTTAAGGTTGCACAGTCTGGCTGTACACCTGCCAATTGCATTTTTTTGAAAGTTTTTGAAGCCTTTTTAACAAATCCCTTTTGTGTACACCCGGTAATGATGGCATTCCATGAGATCAAATTATTTTGAGGCATTTTGTCAAACAATTCATATGCCTTGTCTATGCTATTTCCATTATGCTTTGGTGGATGTCTATACCCCATTCAAAAGCTCCCATTTTGACACAGTCAAGGAGGATGCTGGCAAAGGTTGCAAAGTCTGGTTGTAGACCTGCCAATTGCATTTTCTTGAAAATTTCTGAAGCCTTTTCAACAAATCCCTTTTCTATACAAAGGTTAAGCAGTTGGTGCTAGGTGTATTCCCTTGCCTTGTAATCATTACCACTATAATTGAGGAAAAATGTTAATAACTACTCATCATCTTCAGATGACTGAAAACCACACAAATAAAAAACCAATGAAAAAATTAAAAATATAAAAGCTCTCAGATCAATTCATAAATGGTAAAGAGTCTAGTTATCAGAATTTTGAATCTGTATCTTTGAATTTTTCATTCCATGTATTTTTATTGCCATTTTTCAATTCAAATGATCAATATAATAATGGCAAAAAATGACTTAGCCACACACTACATTACAAAATGATCAATTCAGAAAATAAAATATTACTTGCTCCAAATCCTTAGCACAAGGGAAAAGTATATGAAAATATATATAACATAAACTCAACCGCAGAAATAATAAGACAAATACAGTTGGGCTCCTACTCTTTACATTTCAATAATAATCATACATATTGACAAATAATTACAAGAATCCATAATGTAAGTTAACATCAGAATTATAATACAACGTACCTACCAAAGTCTCGATGTTCTTAGCAGATTTTAAGCCTTTGTTTTGCATAGTAAATGAAAGAATTCAAAGGACCATTCATTGCATGGTGGGTCTTCTTGTCAATGATGTAACTCCTTTGTATATTGTTTAAAAAAATCAGGTTGGCAAATGTGTGGAAATTGGTGTGCCAATGCTTATTATATTTATTGGATTTCTCAAAATGTTTAACTTTCTTCTTTGTTGATTTCCCACTCAATTTTAAGTTTTAAAAAAGAGCCTTAATAATTCTTATGCTTATCGAAGTTTGAATGCACATTATTAATTAATAAATAATTAATAATGGAAGTGTGAATGCACATTTACAAATGACACTACTTTTGACCCTAAACAAATAGTTGAATATGTATGAAATAATGATAAATGTTGACCACTGTGTTAGGTCAAGCGTAGTTTTTTCAACCATGGATAGTTTTATCATTTTTTCCTTTTTCTTTCCCGTCTCATACATCCACATGTTTCTAGAGAACGCTCAACACTAGGTGCTTCATGTGGTGAATTCGCAAAACGGGATCTTGCACGTCTAACACAAACATTTCGGCACAATAGTTTGAATTTTTTTTTTATTAGCCCATAAACACCTGTTTGCAAATTTCTAAAGAGGAGTTTTAATGGGCCTAGACGAGTGATTAGCCTTTTATTAAAAAAATCTACAAAAATGCAATAATGAGCACCATAAAAGACATTAACTGATATCTTTGCAATACTTTTCTACCACTATATGTAGCATAAACTGGTGTTAATTTTTAGTAGAATGATATTATGAAGACTGTCGAAGTAAATAGTTTTAGAAGGTTTATCTAGTGTCTGAATATTTGTCAAGAACAGAGCAGAGACTACTGTCATTAAGGTCGTAGCAAAAAGCATCAATCATGGGTAATAGAGATTGTGAAGATCAATGCTTCTTAGGAATTTTACAATTCAAATAGGTCTCTCTTTCAGAAGATTAAATGTATCCTCCATTATTCTCACATAAAGAATAGCAAAAACATGGTAAAAACAAAAGACATGGAAGAACAATATGATGCACACTTTTATAGTGAATGGATGCAAAAACAGTAAATCTTGGATATTCTAGTTTTGTTTCTGGAAGCTCAGAGATCTGGTAGACTTCCGTCAAGCCAATGTATTACATGGCATGACCACTCTGGACTCATTAATGGATTGCTGCAGGGTGTATGTTTTCTTTTCCTAAATACCTATTATGCTGAACAGTAGCGATATTGTATAATGTAGCAAGATATAAAAGGAAAACCCTAGATAATTCGAATACGATAAACTAGAAGTGACTTACCTACAGATTCTGTGCCAATTGTGTCGATCTACCAATGATGTGAATGGAAGAAAATGGGCAGAGGTCGTAGGAAATTTTCAACAAACCCGAAGTTGTTACTATTGCTGCTTGCTGCTTGCTGCTTCAATCTGTTCACAGTTAAGGGGCGGAAAGCATTAGCGGCGGAATAAGGAGTAAAAAATGGAGTGGAAATCATTAAGGGCAACAGAAATGCGCCTTACCTCACGATTCTACACAAATATCTCTTGATGTCGGTGATAAAAAATAAGGTAACCAAGCTAACACATATATTAAGAGGGCAGATATTTTGAAGGAGTTAATGCGACATTGAACACAGGAAAGCTCAATGAGTGACACGCCGAAAGGGGCATTCTATCATGCTGTCAAGGAGGCCGACTCTGCAATAACTGCTCTGAGTGACATGCCGAAAGGGGCATTCTATCATGATGTCAAGAAGGCCGACAATATGACAACTCTTCTTACATTTCACATTACAAAAATTGTTATTTAGTTACAGAAAATGGCAAGAAAAATCCCAAATATCAGCAGTAATGCAAAAAAAATTGTTTAGCTGTGTCTTCTTTGGAAGCTTACTCAAGCTCAACAAGCAACTTATCTGGAAAGACTGAAGGACTAGACAACAACTAACATATGTGTGTTTGACCTTTACCTGCAAGAGGTTAGCTAGCAATTTCTTATCAACTTACAACCCATATCAGTTACACAAAATGATAGTTATATGTTTTCTAAATTTCATTTGTGCCTATGTGAAAAGGAATATAATTACTCTGTTTGATCATTTTTATAAATCAATATAACAATTTTTTGGCACATTAATTAACCCTATAAATGTACGAATATGATTTTTTCATATTTTATCCAGTCTTATATGATAATACAGATTTGCAAAATAATCAAAACCAGAAATTAACAAACCCCAAAATCAACAAATAGAAAAGATATAACATTGAAACATTGATTGCTCATAAACCATAACACACTTGCAAACAATTAAATATGCCACAAAAGCAATAGTGCTCTTTATCTTGGATTTGAAACTAAATGTTTGTCTTGATAGAAATAAAGAAATGTTTTATTTTCTCTGCTTGCTTTTTGGTTGTAGGTATCCATATTTCTAAAATCTAGCAATTTGAACTGGCAAAAATGTACAAGTTATACTAATGAACTAATTTGATCAACTGATTTGTTGTAGAGTGGAGTACTACAACAATTATCAACCATGTATCGTCTAGTTGTTGCTACTGGAGTTGGTGTTGTAGTTCGTCCTCAAATTGGTAAGTTCTATGTAGTGTATTACACTAACAATCTTCATATTTAGCACCATATTCAACACCATTCTATGGCAGAAAAAAGGAAAAGGAAAGCAACCCAATGTGACCAACCACCATGAAAATCTTATAAACAACACTGGTCACGTAGGGTTGTTGAAAAAAGTATATAGAGCACATTCCTAATTTTGAATACAATCTTCAGGTCTTGATATGAATAATGAAGAAGGGCCCTACCAAAAAGTACATTGATGGAAAACCCCATCATTCCCTGGCTCCGTCTACTTTGACAAAACTGTAATTTTTTACCTTTCTTTATATCTTTTGAGGTATATCATATCAAAAAAAGCCCAGAAAACCAATTGGGCTCATTAAAATTGAGTAGAGGCAGAACATGCTTAGTTTTGAAATAGGGAAGCATAACTTACTTCCACAATAAGCATATCTTTTTAAGGATGTCAGTGAACACAAGCTGTGAGATGATTGATCATACATGTTCAGCAGGTCCTCTTTCGACAAATCATCAATTTCCACCCTCAAACAAGCTTTTAGGTTGAATAACAAGCTTAGAAAAGAAGCATCGTGGTTTTGGCAAGTGCCATACTAGATGTGATTAATAAGTTAATAATACACATAACACCAAAACGTTTATGATGTATAGAGAAATCTACTTATAACAGATAACTGGTTTGTTGTTCCTAGAAAATTAAGGATTTAACTGCATCACTTATAAAGAGGAATACAATTCACAGGATATTTAAAATCCCTAAAATGGAGGCTTAAATTTATTATGTAGCAAAAATTAGACAAAAACCAATTATGACATATCCAAACTCTATTTTTGACATAAATTTAATATCAAATGATTGACAAAGTGCAATAGCCCTTTGAAAAATACGGTACTAGTCATAAAAAATGGAAGGGAATTTGAATTTCCTTATTTTTGAAACATGGCATTTAGTATTTACTATTTGGTATGATTCATATAAGTTCCAACTTGAATTTAACAATAAAGTTAGATTATTGATCTTGTGCTTCATGATTGTAACTAAAGCAAAAGGTAAGTTCTCTATAATTGTGGCTATGTAGTCTGCAACAGATTTGGTTTTCACAGATCAATTTGTCTTTTTCAACAACCAAAAAATTATCATGGCCAGCAGTCAAAAATTTGAACATGATAGAAGAGGTTGCAATTTCAAGAAGAGAGAAAAACTGTGTTTTTTATATTACTGTGATGTGGAACAAAAAAACTGAAGACATTGTCTATGAACATTGAATTACTACCTCCAACAAAAAAAACTCAACTCACTCAACAAAACTGTATAAAAGATACAACTACTGATTGAAAAATATGAAAATGAATCATATTTGTCAATAATCCTGTACACACAGTCAAAGTCTCAACATGCTTTGCTGGTCAAAACTGATTTATTAGTGTATCGAACTGTTGTGTCTACTGCCATTTTGAAGTTTCTGGATTGGACTCTTCACCGCAACAAATCCTGCCATTTCATTTTTAGTGCTGCTACGATTTTCGGACACCGCCAGATTCTGTTGGCCATATGACCAGTTAAGTTGATGATGCTGTCCTCAACTTTATACAAAAGATATCACTCCGTTGAGACTGTCATTGATAAGGGTAACATAAGTGGAAAGTCAAACCACCTCTCAAAAATGTGGCCTAGTCATATTTATGTATTTCAGAAGTTTAATTTGCATAAAACGGTCAAAATGGTAATTAGCACAGGATCGTCTCACTTTAAACACAAACTAATTAGAGCATAGAAGTCACCTCCTGTATCACTCATCTAGCTAAAAAACCTGCACAATCAGCTAAAATTTCAAAGCAGTTTCACTACCTCTGCTATCTTCTTCATCTCCATCTACAGACTGTAGAGGTTTTCTCAGTGACAAAGAACTGCCCATATTAATTGCCTCTCCATTTTGGGCATTTTCTTCACCTTTCCAACTAGAACTCTCTGATTTTCCATCTCCTACACTTTCCTCTCTGCCACCATCTGCAGAAGTTCCCCTAGCACCAGAAGACTGTCCTGTCAACTGTAAAGGCCCTTGAGGTGAGCTTAAAGACTGTGAAGGAGTATGATGCTGTTCACAATAGGTAAGATGTGAACGCTGTAGTTGAGAAGATTGATTCACCTGGGAATAATATTCTTGGGGAATTGGTGATTGGCAATAGTGTGACTGGGAATGAGAAGTGGTAGCATTTGAAAGGGGACTGTAAAGTCCTGGAGCTTGATGGGCTGCTGCTGCATAATCAGGGGGCACCCAAATTCCTCCAAGAACCACCAACTGTGGAGCTTGAGAAGCAGATATTTGAGGAGAAGGACTTGGCCTTCTGGTGTGCAAACGGTATTTCTGCAAACAAACCAAATGCCAAATTAGACTGAATATCCTTAGAGGTTAAATCTAAATGCTGCTCAACCTACATGTGAGTGCAAAGTGCATACCTGTAAATGACTTTTGACTTCGTCATTGGTAAGCCCATCCACCTTCATCAGCTCTCTGATTTGCTTTGGCGTTGCTACTGTCCATCAAAAAAAGAATAGTTGCAGTGATTTCAAATTTAAAAATCCAAAATGCCATTGTAACACTTCTAATTTAGAGAAAAACCATACAAATCTCATTTGGAAATAGGAGACACTCGATGATCATTTGTTCTCCGTAACCAGAAGTAAATATCAGATCAAAAAGAGAACATTAAAGTAAATTTAGATTTATGCGTAGGGCATGAAGGGGAGAATTATTAGTCCTCTGCACAAGAGACTTCACTTCTTATTCTCAAGACACATGGAAACAATTTTTAAGTCTCTCTAGCACTCAGGAATAAAAGACATGACAGGTATGCACAAGGATTGATGTACGCACTGAAGGTAAACAACTAAGACCTTAATTTCCAAGAACAATTGTTGAAAACAACATCCTAGTCACCAAAGGAGCGTTTTTTCCTAATTCTAATCGGCTAATAAATTAATAGCAATTTATATCTATCACTTTTGGTATTTCATGAGAATCATACTAATTTGCTATGAATACACTACATAGAAATCACTGGACGCAACAAACACTTACAAGAGCGATTTCCCACTGTCGAAGAAGAGGAAACTGAGTAGAGCATTGAGAAAAATGCATTTACCAAGAAAATAATAACTAAATGAACCATAATACGTAAGAATCCTCCTTACAAAACCCTAAAAATCTATAGAAAGCAATAACACAGCCATACACTATA
>VDFB02193867.1:578032624-578061487 GCA_007258455.2 Sequoia sempervirens | reverse complement strand
TGCATAGTAAATGAAAGAATTCAAAGGACCATTCATTGCATGGTGGGTCTTCTTGTCAATGATGTAACTCCTTTGTATATTGTTTAAAAAAATCAGGTTGGCAAATGTGTGGAAATTGGTGTGCCAATGCTTATTATATTTATTGGATTTCTCAAAATGTTTAACTTTCTTCTTTGTTGATTTCCCACTCAATTTTAAGTTTTAAAAAAGAGCCTTAATAATTCTTATGCTTATCGAAGTTTGAATGCACATTATTAATTAATAAATAATTAATAATGGAAGTGTGAATGCACATTTACAAATGACACTACTTTTGACCCTAAACAAATAGTTGAATATGTATGAAATAATGATAAATGTTGACCACTGTGTTAGGTCAAGCGTAGTTTTTTCAACCATGGATAGTTTTATCATTTTTTCCTTTTTCTTTCCCGTCTCATACATCCACATGTTTCTAGAGAACGCTCAACACTAGGTGCTTCATGTGGTGAATTCGCAAAACGGGATCTTGCACGTCTAACACAAACATTTCGGCACAATAGTTTGAATTTTTTTTTTATTAGCCCATAAACACCTGTTTGCAAATTTCTAAAGAGGAGTTTTAATGGGCCTAGACGAGTGATTAGCCTTTTATTAAAAAAATCTACAAAAATGCAATAATGAGCACCATAAAAGACATTAACTGATATCTTTGCAATACTTTTCTACCACTATATGTAGCATAAACTGGTGTTAATTTTTAGTAGAATGATATTATGAAGACTGTCGAAGTAAATAGTTTTAGAAGGTTTATCTAGTGTCTGAATATTTGTCAAGAACAGAGCAGAGACTACTGTCATTAAGGTCGTAGCAAAAAGCATCAATCATGGGTAATAGAGATTGTGAAGATCAATGCTTCTTAGGAATTTTACAATTCAAATAGGTCTCTCTTTCAGAAGATTAAATGTATCCTCCATTATTCTCACATAAAGAATAGCAAAAACATGGTAAAAACAAAAGACATGGAAGAACAATATGATGCACACTTTTATAGTGAATGGATGCAAAAACAGTAAATCTTGGATATTCTAGTTTTGTTTCTGGAAGCTCAGAGATCTGGTAGACTTCCGTCAAGCCAATGTATTACATGGCATGACCACTCTGGACTCATTAATGGATTGCTGCAGGGTGTATGTTTTCTTTTCCTAAATACCTATTATGCTGAACAGTAGCGATATTGTATAATGTAGCAAGATATAAAAGGAAAACCCTAGATAATTCGAATACGATAAACTAGAAGTGACTTACCTACAGATTCTGTGCCAATTGTGTCGATCTACCAATGATGTGAATGGAAGAAAATGGGCAGAGGTCGTAGGAAATTTTCAACAAACCCGAAGTTGTTACTATTGCTGCTTGCTGCTTGCTGCTTCAATCTGTTCACAGTTAAGGGGCGGAAAGCATTAGCGGCGGAATAAGGAGTAAAAAATGGAGTGGAAATCATTAAGGGCAACAGAAATGCGCCTTACCTCACGATTCTACACAAATATCTCTTGATGTCGGTGATAAAAAATAAGGTAACCAAGCTAACACATATATTAAGAGGGCAGATATTTTGAAGGAGTTAATGCGACATTGAACACAGGAAAGCTCAATGAGTGACACGCCGAAAGGGGCATTCTATCATGCTGTCAAGGAGGCCGACTCTGCAATAACTGCTCTGAGTGACATGCCGAAAGGGGCATTCTATCATGATGTCAAGAAGGCCGACAATATGACAACTCTTCTTACATTTCACATTACAAAAATTGTTATTTAGTTACAGAAAATGGCAAGAAAAATCCCAAATATCAGCAGTAATGCAAAAAAAATTGTTTAGCTGTGTCTTCTTTGGAAGCTTACTCAAGCTCAACAAGCAACTTATCTGGAAAGACTGAAGGACTAGACAACAACTAACATATGTGTGTTTGACCTTTACCTGCAAGAGGTTAGCTAGCAATTTCTTATCAACTTACAACCCATATCAGTTACACAAAATGATAGTTATATGTTTTCTAAATTTCATTTGTGCCTATGTGAAAAGGAATATAATTACTCTGTTTGATCATTTTTATAAATCAATATAACAATTTTTTGGCACATTAATTAACCCTATAAATGTACGAATATGATTTTTTCATATTTTATCCAGTCTTATATGATAATACAGATTTGCAAAATAATCAAAACCAGAAATTAACAAACCCCAAAATCAACAAATAGAAAAGATATAACATTGAAACATTGATTGCTCATAAACCATAACACACTTGCAAACAATTAAATATGCCACAAAAGCAATAGTGCTCTTTATCTTGGATTTGAAACTAAATGTTTGTCTTGATAGAAATAAAGAAATGTTTTATTTTCTCTGCTTGCTTTTTGGTTGTAGGTATCCATATTTCTAAAATCTAGCAATTTGAACTGGCAAAAATGTACAAGTTATACTAATGAACTAATTTGATCAACTGATTTGTTGTAGAGTGGAGTACTACAACAATTATCAACCATGTATCGTCTAGTTGTTGCTACTGGAGTTGGTGTTGTAGTTCGTCCTCAAATTGGTAAGTTCTATGTAGTGTATTACACTAACAATCTTCATATTTAGCACCATATTCAACACCATTCTATGGCAGAAAAAAGGAAAAGGAAAGCAACCCAATGTGACCAACCACCATGAAAATCTTATAAACAACACTGGTCACGTAGGGTTGTTGAAAAAAGTATATAGAGCACATTCCTAATTTTGAATACAATCTTCAGGTCTTGATATGAATAATGAAGAAGGGCCCTACCAAAAAGTACATTGATGGAAAACCCCATCATTCCCTGGCTCCGTCTACTTTGACAAAACTGTAATTTTTTACCTTTCTTTATATCTTTTGAGGTATATCATATCAAAAAAAGCCCAGAAAACCAATTGGGCTCATTAAAATTGAGTAGAGGCAGAACATGCTTAGTTTTGAAATAGGGAAGCATAACTTACTTCCACAATAAGCATATCTTTTTAAGGATGTCAGTGAACACAAGCTGTGAGATGATTGATCATACATGTTCAGCAGGTCCTCTTTCGACAAATCATCAATTTCCACCCTCAAACAAGCTTTTAGGTTGAATAACAAGCTTAGAAAAGAAGCATCGTGGTTTTGGCAAGTGCCATACTAGATGTGATTAATAAGTTAATAATACACATAACACCAAAACGTTTATGATGTATAGAGAAATCTACTTATAACAGATAACTGGTTTGTTGTTCCTAGAAAATTAAGGATTTAACTGCATCACTTATAAAGAGGAATACAATTCACAGGATATTTAAAATCCCTAAAATGGAGGCTTAAATTTATTATGTAGCAAAAATTAGACAAAAACCAATTATGACATATCCAAACTCTATTTTTGACATAAATTTAATATCAAATGATTGACAAAGTGCAATAGCCCTTTGAAAAATACGGTACTAGTCATAAAAAATGGAAGGGAATTTGAATTTCCTTATTTTTGAAACATGGCATTTAGTATTTACTATTTGGTATGATTCATATAAGTTCCAACTTGAATTTAACAATAAAGTTAGATTATTGATCTTGTGCTTCATGATTGTAACTAAAGCAAAAGGTAAGTTCTCTATAATTGTGGCTATGTAGTCTGCAACAGATTTGGTTTTCACAGATCAATTTGTCTTTTTCAACAACCAAAAAATTATCATGGCCAGCAGTCAAAAATTTGAACATGATAGAAGAGGTTGCAATTTCAAGAAGAGAGAAAAACTGTGTTTTTTATATTACTGTGATGTGGAACAAAAAAACTGAAGACATTGTCTATGAACATTGAATTACTACCTCCAACAAAAAAAACTCAACTCACTCAACAAAACTGTATAAAAGATACAACTACTGATTGAAAAATATGAAAATGAATCATATTTGTCAATAATCCTGTACACACAGTCAAAGTCTCAACATGCTTTGCTGGTCAAAACTGATTTATTAGTGTATCGAACTGTTGTGTCTACTGCCATTTTGAAGTTTCTGGATTGGACTCTTCACCGCAACAAATCCTGCCATTTCATTTTTAGTGCTGCTACGATTTTCGGACACCGCCAGATTCTGTTGGCCATATGACCAGTTAAGTTGATGATGCTGTCCTCAACTTTATACAAAAGATATCACTCCGTTGAGACTGTCATTGATAAGGGTAACATAAGTGGAAAGTCAAACCACCTCTCAAAAATGTGGCCTAGTCATATTTATGTATTTCAGAAGTTTAATTTGCATAAAACGGTCAAAATGGTAATTAGCACAGGATCGTCTCACTTTAAACACAAACTAATTAGAGCATAGAAGTCACCTCCTGTATCACTCATCTAGCTAAAAAACCTGCACAATCAGCTAAAATTTCAAAGCAGTTTCACTACCTCTGCTATCTTCTTCATCTCCATCTACAGACTGTAGAGGTTTTCTCAGTGACAAAGAACTGCCCATATTAATTGCCTCTCCATTTTGGGCATTTTCTTCACCTTTCCAACTAGAACTCTCTGATTTTCCATCTCCTACACTTTCCTCTCTGCCACCATCTGCAGAAGTTCCCCTAGCACCAGAAGACTGTCCTGTCAACTGTAAAGGCCCTTGAGGTGAGCTTAAAGACTGTGAAGGAGTATGATGCTGTTCACAATAGGTAAGATGTGAACGCTGTAGTTGAGAAGATTGATTCACCTGGGAATAATATTCTTGGGGAATTGGTGATTGGCAATAGTGTGACTGGGAATGAGAAGTGGTAGCATTTGAAAGGGGACTGTAAAGTCCTGGAGCTTGATGGGCTGCTGCTGCATAATCAGGGGGCACCCAAATTCCTCCAAGAACCACCAACTGTGGAGCTTGAGAAGCAGATATTTGAGGAGAAGGACTTGGCCTTCTGGTGTGCAAACGGTATTTCTGCAAACAAACCAAATGCCAAATTAGACTGAATATCCTTAGAGGTTAAATCTAAATGCTGCTCAACCTACATGTGAGTGCAAAGTGCATACCTGTAAATGACTTTTGACTTCGTCATTGGTAAGCCCATCCACCTTCATCAGCTCTCTGATTTGCTTTGGCGTTGCTACTGTCCATCAAAAAAAGAATAGTTGCAGTGATTTCAAATTTAAAAATCCAAAATGCCATTGTAACACTTCTAATTTAGAGAAAAACCATACAAATCTCATTTGGAAATAGGAGACACTCGATGATCATTTGTTCTCCGTAACCAGAAGTAAATATCAGATCAAAAAGAGAACATTAAAGTAAATTTAGATTTATGCGTAGGGCATGAAGGGGAGAATTATTAGTCCTCTGCACAAGAGACTTCACTTCTTATTCTCAAGACACATGGAAACAATTTTTAAGTCTCTCTAGCACTCAGGAATAAAAGACATGACAGGTATGCACAAGGATTGATGTACGCACTGAAGGTAAACAACTAAGACCTTAATTTCCAAGAACAATTGTTGAAAACAACATCCTAGTCACCAAAGGAGCGTTTTTTCCTAATTCTAATCGGCTAATAAATTAATAGCAATTTATATCTATCACTTTTGGTATTTCATGAGAATCATACTAATTTGCTATGAATACACTACATAGAAATCACTGGACGCAACAAACACTTACAAGAGCGATTTCCCACTGTCGAAGAAGAGGAAACTGAGTAGAGCATTGAGAAAAATGCATTTACCAAGAAAATAATAACTAAATGAACCATAATACGTAAGAATCCTCCTTACAAAACCCTAAAAATCTATAGAAAGCAATAACACAGCCATACACTATAGCAGTGAAAGGGTCGATGCTTAAATTAGGTACAAGCAAAATCAAATTCTACTAGAAAAAACCAACATAGTTAGACAAGAATTGGAAAATCAAACCCTAAAAAAAGATAATCTCTCGTTCAACCCCTTAAAAAAAACAACTAACTTGAGCAGAAATCTCCTCACCTGCAAACTGCTTCCCAATAGATGGGCAATCCAATTTCACATTGCCGTTCTCATTACGAACAACCCTATAAGACACCTGCTTCGACTCTTCATCCACCTCGTTCATCTTCCCCCAATAAACTTCTTAACTGAAAAGAATGTATTCTGGGGATTCACAATAGCCTGGCGTGTGGCAATCTGCCCAACAAGCCTATCCCCATTTCTTATATTAGCAACTACAGAGGACGTCATCATCTGCCCCTCCGCATTTGAGACAATTGTAGGCTTCCCTCCTTCCATGGCTGCTACTGCCGAATTCGTGGTCTCGATGGCCACCACCTTCTCATTCACAACCCTAACAGGCCCCACGACCCGCCTTCACTGCTGCTGCTGCTTCCTTCACAAGCCAATAAAACCCTCATTGAAAGCACCCATTTGTAGACCAAAAAAACCACTCTTCTGCACACCTTGGGAATTTTTTTCTTTTAACATGGAGCCTAAGGCAGCCGCACTCATGGGTACTATAGCTCCAAATACGTCAACCTGAGCAACACTCGCCATTAATTAAAATTTCAATAAAAATTCCAAACCCTCGCTGTAGACAACTACTACTTCAATTGTTCTCTATGATCGACCTTTGATTGTTCTCTGACTGACGTATGCTATCTAATCTGCATTGAAGCGTCAATTACTCTTCATTCAATTTCGCCTACCTACAAATATAAACTTCGTGGTTGGCGAAAATGATCAACACTTCACAATCATTCAACCTTCTTGCAAGCCCTATTGGTGCTTTTGGACTGTCGGCGGACAAAATGGCGAGCAGCTGAGATGGATTTCATCCGGGAAAAATGGCGAGTGGCTAAGATGGATTTCATCGCAGGCGATTGCCTGTCCACCAATCTACACCATCGGAGGTAAAAATGCCTCGCAAATACTAAGCGTAGGACGCCTTCGGCGTAATTAAAACAAATATATTAAAGAAATATATATATATAAATCTTTTAACAATTTTTTTTAAAAATTTAATGGTGTATTAATAAAAAATATTAAAATTTTTATATATATTAAAAAAGTTATAAAATTATTTTTAAACAAATAAAATAAAATAATATTTAATAAATACAAATAAATTAATTTTGAAGTAAAATGAAATAATGCTTAAACATATAAAAATAATTTTATTATATTAAAAATAAATAAAATAAAATCATTTTTAATAAATATACTAATTGAAAATTGATATTAGATATATTTATATTAATTAAATAATTTTTTAATCAATTTTTTAATTTAAATTCTATAAAATATTCAATAAATAATAATATAAATAATATAAGAATTATATAATTTGTATTTAAAATTACATAATATATTGTATTCTTTTGAAATATATGCAATTTTTTAACCATTTTCTTATACATTTAATATTAAGATTTCTACATTTTTAACAATTCAATACAAAATACAAATAAAATATAATTAAAAGATGTTTAGAACCTTCACAATATTATTGTGTTAAAAAATACTTGTCCAAATCTAAATAAACTACTTTTACTTATGATATATTTTACATAGAAATTAATATTCATTAAATAATAATATAAATTATATAAAAATTATATAATATTAATATAATTTTTTAACAATTATTAATAACCTTCACAATATTAAAAATATTATATTATTAAAAAGATATATTAATATAATAATTTATTATATTAATAAAGTCTTTTTATAAATTTATTTTATTGATGTACTTTTTTATTAATAAAATAAATTGTTAATAATTGTCAATAATTAAAAATAAAATTAAAGTGAAATTAGTTTATTTAGATTTGAATAAGTGTAATTGAACACAATGAATATTGTGAAGGTTTTAAACATCTTTTAATTGAATTTTATTTGTATTATGTATTGAATTGTTAAAAGATGTAGAAATCTTAATACTAAATGTACAAAAAATTAGTTAAAATAATCAATTTTACATATATTTCAAAAAATAAAATAAATTATGTAATTTTAAATACAAATTATATAATTCTTATATTATTTATATTATTATTTATTGAATATTTTATAGAATTTAAATAAAAGAAATTGATAAAAAAATTATTTAATTAATATGAATATATCTAATATCAATTTTGAGTTAGTATATTTATTAAAAATGATTTTATTTTATTTCATTTTTTTTATAATAATATTATTTTTGTATGTTTAAGAATTATTTCATTTTACTTCAAAATTAATTTATTTGTATTTATTAAATATTATTTTGTTTTATTTGTTTAAAAATAATTTAATAATTTTTTTAATATATATAAACTCTTTAATATTTTTTATTAATACATCATTAAAATCTTTTTCAAAATTGTTAAAAGACATATATATATGTTTAATATATTAATAAAATAGTTTATATTGTTAATATTTTATAAAAAGTTCAAAACAAAATTATAAAAAGTTAATAAAATGTTTTTTTAATATATTAAACAAAATATATATAACCTCTATTATGTTTTTCGTTGGGAGATCGATGTATGTTTGTGCTTGAGAATCAAAACACCAAAGTCACGTACTTTTCTGCATAGATTACTGTGTTTTAATGGTATGGGTCATGTTGTGACATATCTATGCTCGAGAATCAAAATGCTTTTCTGCATAGATTATTGTGTTTTAATGGTATGGGTCATGTTGTGACATATCTGTGCTTGAGAATCAAAATGCTTTTCTCATAGATTATTGTGTTTTAATGGTATGGGTCATGTTGCGGCATATCCATGCCTGATGCATTCCTAGGCTAGATAGTTGTTGCCTTTCTTCCCAATCACATTCGAATCATATGTCTTGTTAGCACTCCACTAGGGATGTCGCTATAAAAAAGAAAAATGTTTGGGTTATCCTATTTCTAGCATACATACGTTGAGAGTTATCCTTCTCGAGGCACTTATTTTTAACCTTTCTAACTATGGAAATTTAGAGGGCTTTTTCTTTACATTTGTTAAATGTGTGGCTCTATGTAGTTGTTTAATACTTTAAAAGGTATATGTCATCTAATTAGTTTTAAGGGTGGATGGAGAGACATTTGTTCAAGTTAGGAAATCATTATTTAATTATAAATTTGTCTATTAACTAGCACTTGCACAAGAAGGGGTGCAAGGGTTACACTAATAGAAAATTATATGTAATTTAACATGCTTAAGAGATGTTTTTTTATTTCTCTTTAAGAATTGAAGTTCAAAATCTAAAAACATATATAGAGAACACCTTTGCAATGTTTTACATAATGAAGAGAAGGAGATCTAAAGGCTTGTTCAATCTAATTTATATCATTTAAGCCCTCACTATGAAAAGAATCCCTCTATGTGTAAACTAGATGGTAGAATCCCCTAAATATTCTATGTATTTTGCATTTTCTTCTTTTGCTTTGATTGGAAGATCCCAATATTAAATACAAATCAAAATTTGTTTTTAGAGAGAAGCAATATGAAATCTATTTATTTTATGATTGTTAAAGGATAACTAAATAATATAAAATAAATAAATAAATCATAAATCATATTATCTTATAATTAACATACTATTTTCTCCACTAACCATTATATAATTATTTTGTGTTCTTATAAAAACAAAAATTATAAAATAATACTCCATTTCAAACAACATAATATTTTTTATATTTTAAGAAATATAACTAAATAAAAAGAGATTATATATTTAAATGAGTAATTTTTATTTATTTTTTAAATATAAGATATATCTAATAATTATGTTTCCAAATAATTTTAAAAAAAATAAGAAATTAAATTAAAATCTATTTTAAACTTACTCGTATCTAATCTATACTTCTCTATTTTAAATGTGTTCCACCACCCACTGTCATTTTCATATTTTTCTCACATTCCACGATCCATGATATGATTACCTACTAGCACTTGCACCCATGGGGGGTTCAAGGAAAACATCGATAGGAAATTGAAGGTGTGGAAGTAAAATGTGGAGAATGTGTACAAAATGGATTTTGCAAGGAAGCTCTCAAAATCTTTGAATTAATGAAGCAGTCAAGGAATAGATCAGAGGTGTGCTTATAAACAATAAAAATAAGAGTAATCAAATTTCAATGCCATCTGAATAAATTGTTCGGGTATGCAACTTGGCTCAAATATTGAGCAAGCACATACAAGCTGGAGTTCCATGCATCTTATGGAAGTGAACTCTTGCATTTTGAGAACTCATTTTAAATAATACATTGATATTTCTGCTATTCTGAAGGAAATTTTTATCATCAAAGATAGAACTTCAATTAATATGTATTTCTTATGTATCGAAGATATCAAACAACTCAAGTCATCTAGACATCCGCAATACCTTAAAAACATATTTTGCCAGTCTAATATTACATTATAATCTTACATTTTCACCGGAGAATTAGAACATAAAACTTGGCTGATTTGCTTGTCATCTTTCAAAAGCATAATAAGGATGGATGATTCATCTGGTCTCCCACATAAATGCAGAGTCAAGTGTCAGACACAGCCAATATAAACACATTATATTATCACAGTAATAATTTTAATCATATAAAATAGCTCAACATGTTAAAACTTAGCTCCCAAATTTACTTATAATTCTTAATAGGAGTAAAGAACATACCTTCTTCAAGAGTATAAATATCAAGATTGGACATACATTTCATAAACGTTATTTATACATAAAGGTATAAGTTGCTACGATTTCGGTTACTATTTCCAGAAATTGAAATGCTAGAATAATGTTGTTATTCACACTTCTTGACCAGTGACTCCTTTTAATGCATTTTAGAGGAATTATCAGCAGATGCATGCATTACCTGAAGTGCAGCTTAAGGAGCTGTAAATGGAGGCCACCCTTTGTTTATAGGAAGAGTAATAGTCAGATTGATTGATAATAATGGCTTTCAGAAATAATGTGACAAGTACAAAATAATGATTGATAATAATGGCTTTCAGAAAGAATGTGACAAGTACAAAATAATGATGGATTTTATTGTTCTTCAAGTCAAATATACAAATGAAAGTTGAGCTCACCTAGGAGACAATTCTCATCTGGAAAATATTGATAAAGTTCAAAAGAGAAGTGCAAATGCAGAGGATTTTGCTGATCTTGATCAGAGAGCATTTGAAAAGTATCTACATAAATGCCCCCAAGTAGATGCTACAACTAGAAAGAGAAAAATGAATCTCAGATGATAAGAGCAAAGTAAGTATAACATAATGAGATGATAATGAAATTCATTTGCAGAAAGGTGCCACCACTTCATTTTTTATCCATATCTGTGGACCCTGTCATAAATGCTCATACAGAATTATTGAATGTTTTCAATTACAACCAAATGGAACCAAAGGTATCTATAATGCATCAAAGATCGGCTTAGGGTACTGGTTCTGTAACGCCCCGCCGTGCGAACCCCAAAGGACAACAACACAATAATTACCGCAATTTTTTTTTAAAATACACATAACATACATGTAATACACATTAAGTCATAACATGAATTCATTAAAGTAAATTCACTAACACATACATCCCTTGGGGTACACGAAGAGTCATTACGCAACTTAGATCCATACAACAACAATAAAGAATAAAATCCAAAGATATAATGTAAACAATAACAAATATAACACATTCATATTTAAGCATTGATAAGAAACCATTTGGGTACGCATTGAATAACAGCTACCATGGCCAATATTACATTACAGTACAATGTTCAAGAAGTACAATGATACAAAAGTGTTTCCAATCATGAACGGAAACCATACAACAAGATAACATGATGCACAATAACATAACTGGTTCCAAGATAAATACAATTCTGGAGTTGCCGAAACAACACCAATCCACACCTCTCGATCCATAACTGGGGACCCAATGGGGTGCTTGGCACGTTCCACCCGACCATGTGAGTCTGAAGACCCACCCCCCGTGCTAGGAGCTAACAAGAAAGAGACCTCAACCAAGAACATCCAACAGAGAACCACAAGACTCAACGTCATACAAAAGTATCATAACACTCAGGAACTACAATGACATAATCAACCACATCCAAGAGTCATAAATCTCATCACATAAATCAAAGCAATAACCAACAAACAAATAACCAAAGGATGATCATGAAACACTTCCAAACATAATACAATTCCAAATTGTAATTAACCAACACAATAACATCATATCACAGTACCATAAGAGTACAAGGTCGAAACCCAAATTATCAACAAGATTTATACAAGACCATAGAATACACCATAGATAAAATAGGGTAAAACCATAAATCAATTCAAACAACTATGATCCATCAACTCAAGACAAAGACCCACTTCCAGAGGATTTCCAAAGTAACAACATAAGAAGGAGTGTTAGAGGAGAGTGTCATCGCATGGCTTAACATGGATTCTCCAGGCTACCTACTGCAAGGTACCGCCTCCATCTACTGACGGATTATCCAGGCAACCAAGCACTAGGAACCGCCTCCATCTATGGTTATCCAGGCTACCTATCTCAAGGAACCACTCCATAGGGTTGCTCATGCGGAACCGTTAACCTTTCATGAAGACAAGGCAACGATCTTGCCAACCACGGCCTTCTCAATCCCCTTTAGTCTATGGTAGCACTCAAAGGTGGATGAGGCATCAATTATCTTTTTAATGTGATTCTACCCACCCCCTAGTTAATTATTTAAATTATCACTTATTAAATTCACTCTAACGAGGGCTATCCTGGCGCCCCTTTGTGCGCCGACCACCCACTTAGAGCCACTCTCTCTCTCTAGACACTCAAAACATAAAACCAAAATCCAAGGGTTGTACAACATAACAAGAACATTATATCACAACAGAGCAGCATGCAAGGCATTACCCATCTTGCCATAAATACATAATCAAAATCTCCATGATTCCCGTACAACCCTTTCAAAAACATGAAACCAAAACATTTGCCACAACAAGGGCACATAAAAGGAGGAACATTAACCAATAGTAAAATAAACCTCTGGAAGATTCTCATAAAGTTACACTAGGGTTTCCCCATCAAAGAACTGACAGCAATAATTGCAAGACCTCAAAGAACTATTTCCAATATAAATATAATGAGCAAATACACCAAAATAAGATCAACAACTCCACTCAACAACACCAACAACTTCGATACGAACTAAATCGAGAATCCAAGGGAAACCTCTATTTTCTCCTCTCGGAATACCCATAATTCAAAGAACTTTTCAATTTGACTCATCAAGTAGAACCATCAATCATGACAAAGTTAACATTAACCAATTTACCACTTAGGTAAAGAACAAAAGAACACATACTGGTTCCCAACGAATAGCAACATAAATAAAATGAGAGAAAAACTCCAACTCAAAAATCAACTCAGGAAAAGTCACATTGAAAGAATCCATAAAACCACACATTCTAATAATATACCCATTCATTCAATAAGAAGTAACTTGAAACATTTTAAAAAGAACATTAGTTTAAAGATCAATCATTTCCAACATTTAAGGATAGCACAATATTACGAAGTGAAAATAAAATCTAATGGTTTAAGCCATAAGACACTATTCACAAGTATACTCTTTCAAACACAAATATATTCCAATTTACACATTATAACAACAATCTCCCTTCGAAGATCAACCCACTCAAACCAACAATTTGATCCTGATATCAATCACAAGTATTTTCTAGAACTGTTCTTATAGAAACCCCACAAATCAACTATTAAAAGAATATGAGGGAAATTGACTTAGAAAAGATCATCTAATTTTATTCATTTACATAAACCCTTTGTTTAACTAAATATAATTAATCAAAACATTTATCGAATCAACAATCATTCACTAGCCTTTATCGTAATACCCAACTATTTAAAGTTTTCAAATTTATTTACTTCCATTTATCTTATAAATCAATTCTCCCACCTAAATAGAAATAATCCTTATCGCCAATATTATCTACATACATCAACAACATACAAAACTCTACTTTTCATTATTTCTAAGTTAACTATCCCACTTGAAACTAATCAAATTGAGAATAAACTAATCTATCAATGTTACCCAAATTATTAACATAAGGAAACTCTCTCTCTAATCACTTTACTAACCTACTCAATAACATAATACCTAACTTAACTACCTAATAATTCTAATTTTCTAACTCCTATAAATAAATCATTTTCTGAATATAAACACATTAATTACAAAGTCTTAAGGAATAATTCCATACAAGGAAACCATCAAACACATCAACCTTGAAGAACACTATCTTAAAACACTTACAATGAACAGGCCATTGAGACATCTCCATAAATATCCCACAAATAACACCCATCTTAAAACAATTAAATAACACTTAAACCAATAATCAAAACACTTTGTTTACATTTACTCACACATTATAACCATAAAGACCTTCCTTTAATTTAAGCATTATTTCAACGTTTTTACCACTTATTTTAATATATCCACTTAATTTAATTAAGAGAGTATTTACTACAAATAATTATATTTAAAATAACTATATCATTTATAAGATAACCAACTCCATCAACTGTTTAATACGAATCCTAATTATAACTTTAAAATGTAATACTAAGATGACAATTCTATAATTTACAACTTTATTATAATACTAAGGTGACGACACTAATGGATTATTTCACACAGTAGTTTGATAAATAATTATCATTCACAGACTCATTAGATAACAAAAAGGTAATTAAAACCATTTAACATTTAATCAGTATCATTTAAATTAATTAACCTATGAACCTGGGATTTATCCTCACTTAAAAATAACTTTATCATTAACCTTCAAGTAAAAGAAACTATGTAAATGTAGAATCACTTATCTCCTTTAGTGAACCCTAAAACTTAATTAACCATATAAATCGATTTACTTTAACTAAATACACAGTTCATTTATCTACAACAAAATTAAATACCTAATTCAATAATGTTTATTCCGTTAAAATCTTTTGTTAAATAATATTTTACTAAGCAATCTATCGAAATAACCATTTTCACTTTAATTATTTACCTAAAATAAAATTACACTTTTACTTAACTCACTATCTTACAGAACATTCTAACACTGATTCATATTTTACTTTTACACCACCATAAAATCATAAACAAAACAATTAAAGAAATTATTCATATTTTATAAACATAATATATAAATACGAACCATTTTCTTTTGAATAATACTCATCATACAAATCTGCTTATATATTGAAATATCCTCATAAATCCTAAATATATAAAAGACTACCTTCACTTCAAATCTTTTAACCTATAATTATGTATCTATACTTGTTTATATAACCACACACACACACACACACACACACACACACACACACACATATATATATAAAAGAATAGTAATCAAAAATATATAAATTCAAAATAAATAGAAAGTCACTCATATATGTAGTTGGTAATTCAAATGCCCTAACTCAGACAGGTTGACAAAGAAATCAGAGAGGCTATTTAATTCTGTACAATGTTTCAACTCTAATTATATCTCACCTCAAACAATATCCAACCTAATTATTATAAACATATATATATATATATATATATATATAATCTTCACTTTCTGATTAAAAATAAGAGATCATTTATCTAGCTGGGATAAAATCTAATTCTTCACAGCACAACCTTAACCTAAATAAAATTAATATTTTACTTATGATTGATTTTATATTTTATTTATTCAATTCTTTTAATATAAATAAATCATTTCCCTCCAAGTATTACTTCCCTAATAATCAATTTATTTTAACCACTAAGTTTAATAATTAACAAAATGCAGCTTATTTTATAATAAACCCTTAACATCTTTATTATTTCTCTATTTATCTCAAAACCTATCATACTAGCAGACCAAAATTTAATTTAACTCTTTATAAATTATATTTATTATCAGCAAAACGCAACCATAAGGGAGCAGCTTGACATCAGCCTCGTATTTTAAGCATAACGCCAAAACTATAATCTGGGTATTTGAGATTTTTGGACAGCAAATAGAAAACTGGAATTTGGAGAAACCCTTTAAATTTACCAGCAAACTAGTTTGTATAAAAAAATGTTATGGATGACACAACTAGACTGTTTGAATAGAGTCACAGGAAACAGTTCATTTACAGACAGTTTACAGTCTCAAAATACATATATTGAATACCATATTTATGTAAGTATATATAAAATGAAAGGAAGGAAAATACAAATTTGTACAGCCCGAAAAATAAGACATTTAAAATACTCAGCTAAATTTTGAAGTTGGCATACAAAAGATTTCAAGGAAGAAGGAAATCTTTCACAGGAAAACATCTATTCACTATTTTGTAAGGAAAATATTTAAAAGAAAACCTGGAAGTCGCTTTCCCTTTTGAATTCCTCTTCTTTTTCTCTTTTCTTGTTCCTTCCTTCATGGAAATTGCTTTCAGTAAAATTCCTCCCTCTCTTCACAGGTTGCCAATTATCTTCCCAAAGTCCCCCTTGGCATTCGGAAAAATCACCCTCTTATTTTCTTTCTTGGTCAGTTACCAATCCCGAACGAAATCCCAACCGAATGACTTTTCACCTTCCCCAAACCGAAACTTGAATTTCAAATAATATTTATTTGCATGTTTATTGTTTATTTAATTATAATATTCAAGTTTGATTTATTTAATTCATTTAAACCATTAATAATATTTTATTTGCCAAAACATAGAAGTATCATAACTTTTATTTCAAATCATGCTAATCAATTAAAATCTATTGGCAATAATATTTACCCTTTTAAACATTAATAATATTTTATTAGAATTTATTTCGTCACATTACTTACCATAATAACATTATTAACTTATCAATTATAATTAGGTACCAACTTTTACTGGCTTTTCTCGTTTTTACCTTCATTCAAACTTAAGTAAAATTTTAATATTTAATCATTTCTAATATTTTCTCACTTTAATTAATCATTACTTTATGTATTTATTTTATTTAATTTCAACCAATAACTTCTTTTATTTTAAATTACTTCCACTTAACTCTAAATTTTAACTAAAACAAAATTTCATAAATAATTAACTTTTAATTAAAATATAATTGAATAAATATTTTTACCGTAATTTATTTAAACTTAAGTACAATTTTAATATTTAATCCTCTTTAATATTTTATCACTTTTAAATTTATTAATTGAATTTAATCATTAAATGATATTTACCTTTCCTCATTTAATCTGATTATTTTAAATAACTAACTCCCAACGATAATTAAATTGACGTTTATCATTGAATCTAATTCTTTATTTAATTCCAAATGAAACAGGTAACCTTATAATAAAATTAATTTTATTAATCAAATCCAAACATATTATTAGTGTTACCTCATAACCTTAAAATTAAATTAAATAATAAAATCACCACATCATCATGACATTACCAACAACAACTTACTTAACATCAACGATGACCGAAACGGAGGGCACTACAGGTTCCTTCCTCATGCTGTCACATAAGCCCAAATTATATGAGCAACCGCACTGTATCATATAAATTAATAAAACGTGCTCACTTTTACACAACAAGACACAGGCACATGCAAAAGAAAACATGCCCTATCACAATGGAAAGGAAGAATCCTACATAGAAACCATTTGAATGAAATGGTTGGTTTTCGTCCAATTTACAAACAATACAAAGATATTTTTTAAGATTGTTCAAAATTATTATGATCTTTATCATCATTAGGTCAAATGTCAGTTGTTTATAGCCTTTCTAAAATGTGATGACAATGGAGCTTAACCTGAACATAGTCTGCAAACATACCTGTATGTAACAACAATAAGTTTGTCTGTCTGAAACAAATACAATCCTGTGAAAGCAAAGTATAAAATATAGTGTTAAAAAATATTCTAGAAGACTAAAACAATAGATTGCAAAACATCCATCCACAAAAAACTTTTTCATCTGGTATGGAATTCACTCTAGGTTGTCTATTGCAAAACATGAGCAAATTAAGAAAGATTAAAAATTGTTGTATACAGAATGATTTGTTTACTATGAGTATCAGTAAAAAAAAAATGGGTAAACTATGTATATAGTGTATTGTTACTCTATTAAAGAAGGTAATAATTAAAAGTGTATAACTTTGGGAGACTGTGTAATTAATTGTACTCACTTAAACATGCTAGTGTGAGAGCAAGTGTACACAAACTTTTCTTTCTTTTTGATATGATTGTATGGGTTTTTTTTCATTTTGGAGTAGTGATTCCTATTGACTAAAGTACTCTAAAGTTCCTGGGCAATCTTGGCAGCATATTTTATTATAATTTTTACTAACAGAGACAAAAAATACAACTCCAACAATATTGATTTCAATGAGGAAGTATGCTATACCGGGAATCCATCTTCATGTGGTGTGCATTAAAGAAGATCATAGCAAGTATCAAAGCAATGTCTATCTACTTGATATAAACATGGATTTTGTTGGCATCCACATACACTAAATCTATTGATGCAAATTTTGACACTTCATGTGCAGATTTAGCAAGTTGTAAGAACAGAGAGCTTGTATATTGAAAATAATAAAAGAAAAAGAGAAGAAAGATTGCAATTTTCATCAAGCTGCATGCAGATAGTATCTGTGGCCCTTCTAAAATGAGGAACCAAAATTTTGTCCAACATATCCCTCATGAGCTTGTAAACTTCCTCTCTCTAGACATGTATCATTGCATAAGTGTAAAGAACCTACCAGTAGAGATACGTAACATTGTAACTCTTGAAAACCTTAGACTTGGAAAATGCTGTAAACTGGTTGAGCTTCCAAATCTGTCAAATTTTTTACACCTGCAACTTCTGGATCTATCCAAATGCTTATGCACATATCGAATCTTCATGATAAATTCTCAGGACTTAAATCATTAGTGACCTTACAAGCAGGAAAATGCAAAGTTCAAGAAGGTGATCTCACAAATTTTTTTGGAGATTTACAGTCACTGGGATACCTGAATTTGGAACACAATATATTTCACTCATTACCATCAAGTATTATTTTTCTTGTTAGATTGACAAAGTTGATCCTGCATCACTATCAAAATTTAATGGAGGTGCCCATTCTTCCATAAGGGATGGTAGAAGTGGATGTTGGTGACTATCCTCAGTTAAGAAAAGTAGGTAATTTGTCCCATTTGGAAAAACTAGAGATCTTGATTATATGCAAGCCAATCACTAGGTTTTAATTCCAACTATATCCCGGTCTACCTGAAATGTGAGTTCAGGAAGGAATTGGGTCAAATGTAAGTCTCCAGAGACTTTGGCAGAGCATATTACCTTAGACCTGGCATCTAAGCCAAAGATTTTTGTGCATTTCTGTGCAGTCTACCATTGACTTGCAATTGATTTATTCAGGGAAAAGAATAATGAAATCAACTCTTTACCAAGTTACCGCCAAGTTTCAGATAGATGCTTAGATTACGAAGTTTGTCCTAAGTTAATGCTTTCTATTAGCAGTCAGTCAACTCATTGTTGGGTGCCTTGTTAAAGTTACTTCTAGACTTGTCTAGTCTTCACTGAGCCAATGGAAAACAGTTGTATAATTATAGACGTACATAGACAAAAGACTTATTTCGGCATACAGATACGAAAACCACAAAACCCTTGTGTCACTTTGCTCCACCCTTTCCAAATCCTTGCCTCCTTTACCACGCCCTGACATTTTCAGGAAACCCTGCAAAGTCCACAAAACCCTAATGAATTAAGGGCATGGAAAAAAGTACAATTGAGACAAACCCCAGGGTCATACAAAATTAGAAGATAGTCTTTGTACTGGATACGACGAACAGGAGAGAGGCTTCAAACCAGTGACTCGAAGAATCTGGATAATGCTTCGTGGTCGAAGAAATCGTTAGAAAGAATTAAATAAAGCTTGGAGTGGTCAGTCGTGGTTGTCGTGAGAGTTTTTTTCCAAACATTTTCCTTAACAAAGAAATGTGGTCTATGGAATGTGGTCTCATCAATGCATGCCGTGATTGAAAATTAGGGGAATAGCAAGAAACTCAGAAAAGATCAAACAGGGTCCCCTGTTCCTTGACCTACATTTCTTAAATGTTGAAAATAGGTAAACAATGCATAGCTAAATCAACAAGAGGTACAAATGTTACCTGTTCAAACATGAACGAGTGCTGGTGTAGAGCTTTTGAACCTTGAAGGCTTTCAACGGAAGAGATTGACGGTGCCTTGATCTGTAAACAAGTCAGGGCATTAATGCAGGTTGGGGACGGTGGTCTTAGGTAGAAGAGCTTCTCCTGTGAGGTGTCGTCCATCTCATGCAATATTTTCTGGCCTGCGTGGTGCCTGGTGCAAGAAGAGGATACCCGTGCAACATCTGTGTCCTTCGTTTCACAGCTGCCCAATTCTCCAAGTTGACCAGATAGCAGCAGGTTTGCTGAGTCACCGGGAGGTTTGCAGTGTTTGCTGAGTCACTGGAAGGTTTGCAGTTAACCGCACACTGCTTGCCGGCGGCCGTTCCTGTTCTCAGGCGTGAGACACGTTTTCAGACGAATTATGCCCTGGGGATCCCAGAGGTAGAGCCTATCGGCTAATTAAGTAAAAACTTTTGACACTTATTAACACGTGGTATTCTTATGTAAGGAAAAGTCTAGTTGGCTAACAAATGAAAATTGTTCGTATGGACGATGCATATAACCAACCAGTTTGAAACTGGAGAGAACGAAAGAAGGTCGAGCAGCATAATAAATGCCCGCACATTTTTTAATGGCGGTTAACATGGGTCACACCCTTTGGTAAGTGTGTGTTAAGGAATACGTGTCTCGGTTAACAATGCAATGGCAAACAACTGGCGGGAGCGGTTTTCGGTGTATTTAGGCGGTTTTCGAACAACAAACAATCTCATAAAATTGTTTTGCAAGGGCGGTGTTTATGACGTGAGAGATTTCAGCTCAAACTACATTCACAATATATATAGTCTATCGGCTAATAGATTTAAATGAAGTTAATTAGTCAATGATATCATTGTTTTTAAATTAAAATTAAAATATGATAATATTATCTTTTTAAATATTAAAATGGTTTGTTTTCCTCATATTTTATTTGGTCTCAAGGGGTCAATAGTTGTGCAATTTGTGTTTATTATATTCAATCTCGTCACATATTTATTTTACATATTATAAATAATTAGTTCACATATAATCAAAAAATAATCAAATGTTGATCAAGATGGACTCATACTTGAACATATGGGAATCTATAAATGATACATGAAAAAAGCATAAATGCATTCATTAAAAAGTGAAATAAATATGTTTTTTGTTTCAAATAAAATATCATAACTATCCATATAAGTCTGTTATTTGTAAAATAAGATGTTCATTTAAAAAAGCATTGTTGTCATAGTGAAAAATATTATTCTTATGTGTACAACTATGGGGTAGCAATACATATGCACATTGGAGTATTTCATATTAATAATTTGTTGTATCACAAATATAAAAGGTGAGCACAATAGGGGAGAGGGCCCAGTAGTCGTGCACCCTAACTTCGCGCTTCTAATTATCCTACGTCGAAATTTCAAATCACTCCCAATTTTTTTACAGCAGCTTACTTGGCAAGTTCTTTGCTTATAACTAAGGTTTCAGGGCCACATCATCAAATATGATGCCACATCAGCATGCATTTTTTTCAAGGTGTCCAAAAGGCCCCAACAAATAGTGAGACCAATTCTCGTGCATTACATCATGAGTAGTTGAGCGCTGATGTGGTATCACATGATTGGTTGCTTTTTAGATCAAAAGCATACATTTTGTTTAATTATGGGTAGTCAAATCACAACTATTGGACATTATATAAATGACTATTGGGTATTATGTTTACGATTGGGTGTGCGACTATTGGACCTCGCACGACTATTGGGCCCTCTCCCCTAAATACCTTGTAATTTCCCATGAAATGTGAAAGATTGTCAAAAAGTTTTAGTGTTCAACTATTGGTCCATTTGTGTTGGATATACAGTTAGAGATAACAAAAATTTATGGTTACCAATAGATATTTGGTCCATTTAGATTGTAAGTTTTCAATAAAAATATGATATTCTACTAACAAAAAATGATATTTTTTAGTTCAACTACTAGAGATAGCATGATTAAGTTTTGGTCGAACCTTTTAAAAGTCAATTTTTGGATACTTCTCACAACAAATGATATTTTTTAGTTCAACTACTAGGGATACCATGATTAAGTTTTGGATGAACCTTTAAAAAGTCAATTTTTAGACACTTCTCACTAGACATGTGTGATGTGGCAAGTTTGTGATGAGTTTCACCTCCAAACCTTAGTTGTAGATAGATAATAGGTCAATTCATATTTCTAAAAAAACTAGAGGTCCTACGATATTCCATGCAACCACTACATGCTCACAAAGTTAGACCACACAACTACTAGCCCCTCTCCCCTATTGAATGAAATGAATATGTTATGTTTTCTCTATGATCTATTTTTCACTTAATTTTAATTCAATATTTCTTAAGATCAATCACATGAACTTATTTTTCTCAAATACAAAACATATATAATTATTATGATTTTATACCATATCATATATATGTGAAATGACTTTAGAAATTATTATTTGTATATACCCGACAACTACATATATCAAAGATGACGATTATTAACATACCTAGATTAAACTTAAGAAAGATTATTTTTTGTTATACTTGACCTTTGAATCCAAAGTGAAAGATTTTTTCTCTTACAATTGGTGTTTGAATCCAAAAGTCAGTTGAAAAATATTATAGAATCTGTAGACATGCAAAATTAGCATTATGCATTTGATCAAAATCACACTCATCCATTCATCAGGGTAAATTCATCAACTTAATCAAACTTGATCCTATCATCATCTCTTTGATTAAATAAATCAATCATTTATTTAATTAAATCTCAGATCATCATTCATCTCCTTTTGATTTGATTTAAATCCCTAAATCAAGTCAAAGTGGTCAAATCAGCTTAATCATCATCCTAGCTAATTAATCCTGATTAAAGGCTAATCTCATCCCACTTGCATTCTCTAGATTTGGCCACTTGCACATGAAATTGCAATTAATTGATTTATCAAAATTACTTATTTTCAACTTGGCATAAAGGAAGAATATTCTCCAAGTTTGAATCTCCCCCCAAGTGGACATGTACACCAAACAGAGCATTTATGAGGACTTACATGCCTCTTACATGTCCCCTTCCAAAGTCAAACTCAGCATTCATTGCACAAATTTGAATTCAAATTTTCCCTCTCATGGGCACTCTTCCCAAATCTTGCACATGCATCAACCAATCACCATTTGACAAGTGTCCTTATCTCATTGGCAGAATCTTTAGTCCCACATTGGTCCCTCTTCAACACTCAGCATTTGAAAATCTTTAAATACAAGCTTCATCTTTGAGCAAATCCTCCACAATTTTATGCAAGGTTACTCTCTTCATTTGAGATTTGATCTTGTTCATCATCACTCCACCATCTTCTTAGCATTTTCATCTTAAGCTATCAATCAAGGATTGGGAAAGGGTCACTAGCACATGTGACACCAATCCAATATGGGATAGGTTTAATGTCATGTTTTTGTATGCTTTTATTTGGCTTCCCTTGTTTTATTTATAGCATGATTAACATGACTTATTATTCCATATGGATGTTGAAATGTTGCTGTATTTTAAACTAACCAAATGCAGATTTTGATGTCCACAGAATCCACTCACTTATTGAATAGTAAAAAAATAAGCATCCACTCCTTTCTAAAAATGAAAACATAGCAAATTATAACAAGTGGATCTAGCATCTCTAAAGATGCTCATACTTTTGTCATGATTTGTCAATGTTAAAGTTTAGATGTGGTTTAGAATGCGGATTGGTGGAATATCATAGAAAATTCACAAGAGAATCTAGCATACAAGATTTCCTCAATTCTACAATTTAAAAGTGAGTCATAAAAATATCAAATGGTAGATTGAATCAAATCAAAAGGTAATAAGTCCTAAGATATGGAAAAGATGAACCCAAAGATTTTTCTTCACTAATTCTCATAGTTTTCAATGATTGTGACAATTTTGATGGAGAAAGAGAGTGGCAAACTACATGTTGACAAAAACTTGGTACCATTTGATTGCATAACAAATTTGAATTGCATGCATTGCATATTGTACTTGATGTTTTAAAGGAAATGAATAAGGTCACCCTCAATATGTGGAAAAAATTTCTTTTCTAAATTTATGTATGTTGAAAGTGTAATTATTTGTTTCTCTTTTCTATTGTAAATTGTAATAGTAAGCTTTCTTTATGTTTTTCCTGTGAACAACTAAAATAATTTGAAGAGCTTGTCTTTGAATGAGTTATCTCATCTAAGCAATAGTTGAAGTTGTTGATTCATTTAATGGTACTTGATTTTAGGGGTTATAAGAGCACCCACATTATCTTTTGTTCAAAGAGATCATATGTATGTTGAGTTTGACATGTTTATTCATTGTTTAGACTCTCAATAGAATGCAATGTAAAAAAATGTGAATAAAAAGACACAAAGCATAAAAATAAGACTCGAACACAAAAATATAAGCCTTTACTTTGCACTCAAATGCACCTCTTTTTTAATCAATGAGGTACCCACACCCAAGTTGAAAGACCTTGCAAGAGACCTCTCAATACCTCTAGTTACACATCAAAGGTGTTGATATACTCTTGATTTAGATGGATGATTATAGATATGTTCATTGATCATTCAATCACCATAACTTTTGCATTCAAGGATTGTATCCTAAACAACCCATAAGAGGGTTTATTTATAGATTTGGAGATGGATGATCAATAACTAAGATTGAATTTGAAGATTGGGGATTGGATTTATTAAAAGGATTGAGGAGCCTTCAAGTGGCACCTTATGAATGGTGCACTTGAAGAGGCCAAGGATCAATAAGATTTGGATGGTCAAGATTGTATATTAATTATATATTATATCATTATGATATATATTAATATACCTATATTATATTATATCATTATAGTATATATATTTATATAATATAATTATATATAATACAATAATCTATAATATAATATAATATAATATATTTATATTTATATAATGTAATACATATAATATAATATAATATTATATTATATACATTATTTTAAATAAATAATATATATTATATTATATAATACAATATAATAAGTTTAGCTCTAAATAATACAACATATATAATAAGGCATGTGTTTCCCAACATTTTTTACAGATTAATGACACTATTACATTTGTAGGTTATGATGCATGGATGCCCTAATGCATCTACGGAATTGGAAGAAATGAATAGATAGGACTTCATGAAAGATTTTTTTTTGGAGAAAAAGGATGGATGTGGCAAATGCATGCAAAAAGCTTTCCTTTAGACACGTGTACATTTTAAGAAAATGCACAAGATTAATCAAATTAATCATGTGTTGACTTATGCAAATGATTAGTTAAATTTTTTAATCGATTTTAGTGTCTTAATGGTGTGAGGGAAAAAAAAATTAAAATTTATTTATTTAATTTTTTGGAATGTACATGATGGACTTAAATAAATAAATTTTATAAAAAAATTTGGATTTATTTATTTAAGATTGAACTTTGCAAACATGATTGATTAATTGAATACATAATTCGAGTTTATTTAGTTAATGCTTAGAAGAATAATGATTAGATGAATTAATCATTTAATTAAATTATTTAATTAATGTTAGGAGATAAATCAAGACAATTAAATAAATAATTAGAATTCATTTAATTAGTTTAAGCATTTAAATTCAAATTGGATTGATGATAGTTGAGAAATGATTTTAGATGTCTATATGTTGCCCCTCTTTGAGATGATGTGCTATGCCCTTAATATTATTGTACATCGGGTTATGAATAGTCGGCTTGTGGCTATCTTAACTCTCTATTAAGTCATATTATCATTAGTATATTGTTATTTAGTTGTGTAGGTCGGCCTAAGACTTATATAGGTGTGTCTAAGTCGGCCTAGTTGATATCCTAGGCATAAATAGGTATATATAGGAGGTTGTGAGTCTTATTTCATCATCAAGTTGTGAAGTGTGTTCTCATTAGAGATATTTGGAGGTTTGCCCCCTCGAAGTGGCTTGTTATTCTCATTTATTATCAAGTATTTGCAGCATATTTCATATCATATTCTTCTATTGTGCAAGTTATTTCTTAACAAGTGGTATCAGAGCATGATCTTGGCACCATAGAGGCAAGGTTTTGCTCAAATTTGGAGGCGATTTTGGGAAGAGCATATCTTTCAGATTTTGGCAATTTTTTTTCTGATTTTTAAAGGGTTTTTGAAGAACATATTGAAGAAGCTACAGTCCATATTTCATAAGAATTGGAGCAGAATTAAGTGAATTATTGTAATTAGGGTTTCTACACTTTTTTTGGAATCTACATATCTCGCACATCTTGTTGAATTGGAGTCTTATTTTTATTGGGTTTTTGAAGACATACTAAAGGAGATTACAGTAAAAATTTGAGAGAATTTAAGTTTCATTTGTGTGACTTATTTCAACTTCAGTGGTTTCCATCATGTCGAGGCCTGGAACAAGGGGTAAAAAGAATGTCACTATGGGGAAGAATCCTAATAAGAATGGTGAAACAATCGAGGATATTACTCATAATGAGGAAATCAATAAGGTCAAGGAAGACATTTCCTCAATTAAGATAGATATGTGTGACCTAAGAGGAGATATATCGGACATACGAAACATGTTAAGCACCTACATGGCGGAATCAAAAAAGGAGTTCTCAAGCGACCAAGGTGAAAATTCTAGGTCAGCTACTACTGACACAAGCTTTAGTACTCCTATGGGATCTAGGAATTTATTTCCAAGGGTGGATATGCGCAATTTTGATGGTAAGGATCCTCTAACATGGATAAACCAAATGGAGAATTTTTCAAGTACACTAAATCCTAAATGGACAAAAGGTCACGATGGCTTCCTTATATTTAGAACCAGATCAATTCATTTGGTATCGCTGGCTTTGCACTCATCGAGGTAAAAAGGGGCTCACTGTCTCATGGTCAATTTTTACAAAGGAACTCCAAGCATAATATAGCAATAGCATCACAAATAACTTCTTTAGCCAGCTAGCTAAACTTCAACTAATAGAATCAGTTAAGGATTATATTTAGCAATTCCAAAATCTATCCTTAAGGGTGGATACAATTACGAGGAACCTAATGACTTTATTCTTGGGTGGTCTCAAGGATCAGCATTCAACATGAGTACCATGTTTAGCCCCAGGTTCCATAAATGAGTCCTTTATCTTAGCAATGCCAGGTAGAGGAGAAGCATTTGATTCCCAAGAAGCTAAGTAAATAATGTGTGACAAGAGAGAAAGGATATTCAACACAACCTACTAAGTTGACTCCACAACAAATTGAGGAGAAAGAGCAAAAGGCTTGTGTTTCAATTGTGATAGCAAATACAGTCGAGGACATAAATGCAGTGAAAAGAAATTGTTTTATATTGAAGGTCCCAATGAGGAAGAAGAGGAGGAACCCATACTAGAAGATGAAAGGGAGTCAAATGAGGAATCACATGATTCTCAAACAATCATTTCTTGTCATGCACTCTCAGGTTTCAGCGCTCCACAAACTCTCAAGGTGTGGGGTTCCTAAAGAAGCATAAGGTAATTGTGTTGATCAACTCAGGTAGTACTCATAATTTCAACAACAAAAAGCTAGCTACTTGTCTAAATTGTTTCATATATCCAGCTCCAGAGTTTCAAGTTTTGATTGCAGATGGTGGTACAGTTAGTTGTTCAGGGAAGTGTCATAGCATTAAATTATCCATGGGAGATTATAAACTTGATACCCCAATGTGTGGGATATCCATGGTGCTAGATATTGCTCTTAGATACAATGGTTTACCATGATTAGGGACAATTGGTATTTAAACCTGTAAGAACTATTCACAGGATTTCAAACCAAGGGAAGGCTAGTAGATCTATAAGCCAGGCTGGAAAATCTCCACAAATGGTAAGATCTCATCAGATGCAAAAGTTGCTTAAGAAAGGAGTGGATGGATTTGTGGCCCAACTATGTTCATTAGAAGTCTCTCAATCTATTACTCCCACTCATCCAGATTTGCAAGCTATAATTGATCGTCACTCAATTGTTCTTGGAGATATGCCTAAAGGACTTCCTCCTAAGAGGGATCATGATCATGCCATATAGTTAGTCCCAGGGAGCCAACCACCAAACACCAGGCCTTACAGGTATCCACATATACAAAAGAGTGAGATAGAAAAAATTGTTGAAGAGATGCTAGAGGCAGGAATCATCAGGCATAGCCAAAGTGTTTACTCCTCACCTGTGGTGATGGTACGTAAGAAGGATGATACTTAGCGCATGTGTCCATATTATAGAGTGCTCAACATGTACACCATTAAAGATAAGTTTCCAATTCCAATCATTGATGATTTGTTAGATGAATTAAATGGAGCTATGTTTTTTACCAAGTTAGATCTTAGATCTGGTTATCACCAAATTCGGATTAAGGATGAAGATATTTGTAAGACATCACTTCTGGACTCATGAGGGAGTCATTATGAATTTTTGGTGATGCCATTTGGTCTTACCAATGCACCATCTACATTCCAAAGTTTGATGAACTCCATTTTTAAGAAGTTCTTGAGAAAGCTTGTGTTAGTATTCTTTGATGATATATTGATTTATAGCAAGACTTGGGAAGAACATTTGCAACATGTGGACCAAGAATTACAAATACTTGAAGATCATAAA
>VDFB02193867.1:577987687-578032524 GCA_007258455.2 Sequoia sempervirens | reverse complement strand
TAGCAATACTCCATGCAGTGAAACAATGGCGGCCTTATCTATTGGGTAGACATTTCAAGGTTAAGACGGATCATGATAGCCTAAAATATTTTTTGGAACAATGACTATCTTCTGAAGAGCAACAAAAATGGGTCACTAAGATGTTAGGATATGACTTTGAGATTGTATATAAGAAAGGGAAAGAAAATATTGTCGCAGATGCTCTATCAAGGAAGGATGAGAAAGATGAAGCCTTATTGTGTACCCTTTCAATATTACAAGCAAATTGGGTGGAGGAAGCCAAAGCAGAGTGGCTAAATGATGTTGCGACAAGTAATCTAATCGAACAATTAAAAAGTGATCACAGTAGTTCAGATAAGTTTTGTTGGAAGGGAGATACTCTTTGGTATAAAGAGTGTTTGTATCTCTGCAAGAATTCCACTCTTAAGCACAAGATTCTCACAGAGTTGCATGAGTCTCCAATGGGTGGTCATTCAAGATTTTTGAAGACATATCATCAAGTCAAGCAAGATTTCTTTTGGGAGGGGCTAAAGGGTGATGTTCAAAAATTTGTGGCTGAATGTTTGGTGTGTCAAAGGCATAAAGGGGAGACAATTAAGACACCGGATCTCTTGCAACCCTTATCTATTCCTAGCCAGCATTGGGAAGAGGTATCCATGGACTTCATCACAGGGCTTCCCAAATCTAAAGGTCATAATGTCATCATGGTGGTAGTTGATTGGCTCACTAAATATGCACATTTCATTGCATTAGCACATCCTTTTACAACAAGTGCAGTGGCTAAAGCTTTTTTGGAGAATATCCAAAAGCTACATGGTACACCTAAAGTTATTGTTAGTGATCGTGATCCTATCTTCACTAGTCACTTTTGGAAAGATTTATTCTCATGTTTGGGTACTCAATTGGCTCTTAGCTCTTCATACCACCCTCAATCAGATGGGAAAATAGAGGTTGTTAATAAGTGCTTGGAAGGATATCTACGTTGTTTCACTTCAGAGAAATAGTCTCAATGGGTAGATTGGCTACCACTTGTGGAATGGTGGTATAACACTTCTTTTCATAGCTCATCAAAAATGTCTCCATTCTTGGCACTTTATGGATATCATCCTCCTTCCATCACATCATCAATTAAGGTGTCCCCAAGAGTTCAGGCAGTGAGGACCACTTGCTTCATCAACAACAAGTACTTTCGTGACTCAAGGAGAATTTAGCCATGGCACAAAATCGAATGAAACAATAAAAGTGCACCAACATCGTAGTGAAAGAAGTTTTGAAGTTGGGGATTGGGTCTTCTTGATTGCAACCTTATAAGCAAATCTCACTAAAGCAACAAAAAAGAATAATAAGTTGTCTCCAAAGTATTATGGTCCATACCAAATCATGTAAGGTCGGTAGTGTTGCCTACAAGCTTGAGTTGCCACCAACAACAAATATACATCCAGTTTTTCATGTTTCTGTTTGAAGAAGGTAATTGGGCATAATATTCCCACTCAAACAACACTTCCTGAGCTGGATGAAGAAGGAAGAATCATTTTGGAACCAGAGTGCATTCATCAAACACGCACAAAGAAGCTAAGGAATAGAACTATCACTGAGTATCTCATCCAATGGAAGAATTTACCAGTTGAAGATGCCACATGGGAAGACGAGGAATTCATTCAAAAGTTTCCAAACTTGATTAGCATTAAGGACAATGCTTCTTTGAAGAAGGGGGGCATGCTACGCCCTTAATATTATTGTACATCGGGTTATGAATAGTTGGCTTGTGGCTATCTTAACTCTCTATTAAGTCATGTTATCATTAGTATATTGTTATTTAGTTGTGTAGGTCGGCCTAAGACTTATATAGGTGTGTCTAAGTTGGCCTAGTTGATATCCTAGGCATAAATAGGTATATATAGGAGGTTGTGAGTCTTATTTCATCATCAAGTTGTGAAGTGTGTTCTCATTAGAGATATTTGGAGGTTTGACCCCTCAAAGTGGCTTGTTATTCTCATTTATTATCAAGTATTTGTAGCGTATTTCATATCATATTCTTCTATTGTGCAAGTTATTTCTTAACATGATGTTGTGAATTTACATAAGCAATCGTGTTTCAAAGAAAAATGAAATATAATGATTTTGGAGATGAAAAGGGATAGATATGTCCTAATCGATCAAAAAAATGAAAACAAGGTAGAGTTCAATGATGCTCCTCAAGAGGTAAGTCAAACAAAAATTGTATGGGTGAACCCTCAAAAGAGAGAAAAATATGATAGAACATAAATGAGAAAAAACATAATAAAAATGAAGGGAAAAAGATTTAAAAAGGAAAAAAGAATTTGAAAAAGAAAATTGGTTTGAAAAAGAGTAAAAAGGAGTGGAGCAGGCCAAACTTAAGGCTTGGGGGGCTATAAATAATTTAGAAGGGTAAACATGTTTTATTTTTAGCCTCAATTCCTAGAGCATACCTAGAATGCAAAAGAAACAATGGAGCACATGCTAGTTCATTGTCATTAGTAGACCAAGTTCAACAATATAGGCGAACATGGAGGTAGAAACACTATGCCTCAAAAAATTGACCTCAAGTGTACATTTATGGGTATTAATGGGGGATAGTAAAGCACGTTAGCAGAGATGTCAAATCTTAAAAAGTGTGATTTGACATGCACATAGGATAGTGCAATGTGTGCTAGATAGCACCTCACATGCAGAGCACATCTCTGACAATGTCAACATGTGCAAGAGAAATAGTTCAGTCTTGGAATGTGTGCACATTATTGTCATTCAATGTAGGGGAGAGGACCTAGTAGTTTTGCATCATAACTTCACACTTCTAATTATCTTACGTGGAAATTTGAAATCACTCCCAATTTTTTACAACAACTTACTTGGCAAGTGCCCTGCTTATAACTTGCGTTTCAAGACCACATCATCAAATATGATTCCACATCAGCATGCTTTTTGTCAAGTTGTCCAAAAAGGCCCAATAAAAAGTGAGACCAAAACTTGTACATTGACATTATGTTAGTTGAGCGCTGATGTGGCATCACATGATTGGTTGCTTTTTTTATCAAAGGAATACATTTTGTTTAATTATGGGTAGTGAAGTCACAACTATTGAGCATTATATAAACAACTACTATCACAAGTACTAGGCATTATATAAACAACTACTATCACAACTATTGAAACATTCTCGACTATTGAATCCTCTCCCCTATTTACACATAGAAACGTGTGCATGGTTGAACACATACGTTAGTAACAAGAGTATCTTACTACTTCAACAAATTTCCTATTACGATTCAATTTGTCTTTACCATCTACACTTGAACTAACCATACTTCTCAATGTGTGTATGTGTTCATTGCAATGCAATATTTGCAAGCAAATCAGTATTTTTTTCGCATATTGCAAGTTGATAGCATGTATGGTTCTTAGTCTTGATCATTTGTATTGCTATCAAATTCATGCCAGACTTCAAAATATGGTATTATCGTCAATTGATAATAGCCCAGGTTCTTATTTTGTTGTGGTTTCACGAGTTTCCTCAGGGTGGTAAATTTCAAACATTACTATAGCCTAGTTTCAAATTTAAAGATCCCCATATCTTCAGGTTTAAAGGCATCGATAACCATAGCCATCCCCGTATCTTTCGGAAGTAGTAGAGCTCTAGAAAAATTTTGCTGAGACAACAAGATTTAAACAACTATGAGCATTGTTTGTTTGCAATTTTATCTATGGCGTCATTGTGGGATACCATGTGCAATTTGCATGAAATTTCTAAGTTGAAAAAAAGCTAATGCTTTTCATTTTATCTTGGTCTGCAAATAGTTTTGGCCTACCACTTGAGCTAGCGATATGCAGAGATAATTATTTTTTTAGAAAGGATTTGTGGATATACAATGAATAGTTCTTCTGGCTGCTTGTTTTCATTAGTTGGTTCCTGGGTATTTTAAGAGTTTTTAATAAACACATACAAGATTGTTTATTTCCTTTGTTTAAGGCTATTTTATCTGGGTTGTTTTGTCAGTGTATAAAGGTCGGAGCTCTAGTATATAAATATTTGTTATAATCGATGGTTTACTCTGAAAAAGCTACAATTGGTCACAGTGATAGTTCCTATTATAAGAATTATTACTAGGTTCTAGTTTTGTGGAGCCGTGTGTTTGTCATTTGGATGTAAATATAACAATTTTTTCTTGGTCATTTCGTGATAAACCTTGCAAACATTTTTTTTAAGCGACCATGCAATCTTGGGTCTCACAACTGAATGACTTCCATAATGTTTGTCCACCCAAAAATTGTTGAAGCCATTATGTTTGCATGTTCTCACTTTATTTGGAGGTCAAACCCTATAAAATTTTATCAATGAAAGTTTTATACTTAAGTTTTGACCTTTGTTGAATATTATCTAAGCTCTTTGCAAATATGAAGTTGAGTTTATATATGTCTTGATGTGTACGGTTTGTATTTATTTGCTGTCTCATGAACTTATATAGATCTTATTTTGTGGTAGTTAGAATATAGCATGACAAAACGATCTTTGTTTATTGTTGCTATAATACACATTCTGTGATAGTGCTATGGTTCAAATGGTAGACATTTTGGTAGTTGAAAGCAAGTTCATATTTGATATAAAATTCCTTTTTACAAAAAAAATAGGGTTTGAATCTATATATGAAAGGCTTTTGTCTAAGTTCGTGTCTTATTTGTCAAAATAATGAAGGTTTATTGCTTTATAAACATTTGTTTAAGAAAACTAACATGATATCAGAGTGGGTCTAAGAAAAGATCTGATCCTAAAAAAACTAACATGATATCAGAGTGGGTCTAAGAAAAGATCTGATCATATTTGTTTAAGAAAAGTTAAAATTGGAGATATTCGAAGTGGGATCAAGTTTGAGTTCTTGAGCAATCTGAGCAATGGGAAATCAAACTCTCTTTCTGATTTTTGAAATTGATATTCATTGAAGTATTATCTACTCAAGGCAGCTAAAGAGAAGCTCAATTCTATCTCAGTTTGGGGCGTCATATTGATGTAACTGCAGCATAACAAAGGAAGACATGTTTTCCTGAGGAGGACGACTGTGTAGGGTGTCATATTCTGGGTCGTAGACAACAAATGGAGTCTTAGCAGGGTGTATGAATATATCTTAGCTTGGGCACACTCTTGTATCTAAAAATCGGTGCATTTTGTGAAGCTACTGTTAGTTGATGATGAGTTGATGATGCGTGGGATTGGCATTTGAGTAACGGTGGTGGGTATGTTGGTGCGGTTCTCTCTGAGTTGACACTCAACACATATCTTCGCGTGTTTACTTGCCAATGCTCGGGAATAATCTGAAGGTGTCATTCCGCTATCAGAACTCGGCAAGGAATCACTCAATCGCAATATTACCAGTTGGGAGTAGATATTCTTTTGGCCTTGACTATTTGAAGGGACAGACTGTGAGTTACTCATTGGTGGAAGTATCATGCATCGTGGTAGTTCCAAGTTCTATTGTTGATTATTATTTGAATCTATCATTTGTGTTGGCCTAGGCTGGAGAATAGGAATAAAGACAAAAATTGGTCGCTGCCTTTCGTTATCAGGAGGTTTCTTCTACACATGTTGTCGTTATTTACTCTTTGGCTGTCGTTATTGAAGAATTACGAGTTTCGAAAGGAACGGATTAATATCTAAATAAGTCGTGCTATAAAGAATCGATTTTAGAGACTACCGCAGGTCATTGTTTATTTCGCAACTCATGATAAATAGGAAGTCGCTGAGCTTTGAAGACAAGTTTAAAATCTGAATGGTCTGTGACGTCTTGTCTTCTAGTATCAAACCTGTCAAGTGAAGAATTCGTGGCAATTCTAAATGATTCATCATGACAATATCTGCCGACTGAAATAGCAGGTGAAATTAAATATTAATAGTGGTTCGATTCTTTTCTTTCAATGGTGCCAGCTCATATAGAAACCGTCAATTGCAAGACAAGCCACGATATCTCCCAAGGTAAGTATCAGGTTCCCTCATTATAGTCGTCGTTGGGAAAAAAAAAAGACTCAGACAACTCCTTAAACTGACTGCCAATCTTTCATTAGTCTGAACTTGTAAAAGATGTGTCATTTTTGGTTTGGAAGGAGATGAATTACTATGCTACTATGACCTCAGGCGACATCGTTATTGTAGCTATGAGTCTGGGTAATGTATCTTTTAAGGATGAGGAAGTGTTGCTGATGTGGCATTGCAAGTATTGAGGACAAAATTCGTCAGTTGGGAATGTTCGGGAATCAAAGGCTCACATAAGAAGTCGCTACAGGATTACAAGCATTGTTAGGAATATCAGAAAATCAATTTATGTGTGCGGGCCATACAAAGTGTGAATAGTGAATTATTGCAGCTAAGTATGGTGACATTCTCTTGCTGAAGGAGATATTTCTTGAAGTAGATATTCCTTGATGGCCTGTGTAAAGGAATGACAGGGCAGTTTTGAGTACTGAAATTGCATACTTGTGCATACTCTGATGGTGCCTTATTCAGTGAGAGGCTTGGTTCTATATTGTATATAATTGACTACGTAATATGTCTGAGAAAACTGAGTAGAGAAGATTGTCTTTGTAATTTGTAGTGTTGTAATAGAATTTGAGTGAAAATGAAAGAAAGATATATCAGAATCGACAAAGATAAGTTCTATTATTCCTTTAATTATTCTATCTAACGATATTTGCTACATGTTTCATTTGTATTAGGGGTAGTATGATTTCATGAACTATTATTAATCTCTTTAAAATGCAAGTTGAATCAGGAAGCAAATGGATGATGGATTAATTATCTGAGATTGCATAAGGAATTCAAAGGGAGGAAGAGCTTGAGGCATCATGTGAGGAAGTCATGCTGGCTAGAGAAATGAACAAATATGAAGACATACCTTGTAGCCATGAGACTGAGTTGGTGGCACATATCTTCACTGTAGACATCTCTCGAGGGCACAAGGTTGGGACAACTTTGGATGGAGAATTTACATCAACAAAGAAGACACTAAACAATGGAGAACATATACAGATTGTCATTGTGATTAGTTTCTTCGAAGAGGAGGAAATGGCATTTAGAGGGAGTTAAATTTTAAGAATTCAAGACACGAGTTGAGATCATGTCCAGGAAGAGGACTAAGGTTTTGAGATTAGTCAATAGAGGGGAGTTCACTTCCAGAGGATTTCTTTGCAATCTCTAAGGCAAGGATCAAGTGGGAGTTCTATGACTCACTGAAAAGAAGTGAAGGTGTTAGCTAGGTGGGTTGCAATGTTGCAAGGCCAGGTGCTAAAGTCCTTGGAAGACCTCTTCAACTACCGAGAACAAAATTGTAAGCTCCACAAACCTATTCAGAATAGGGTGATCTAGGATGAGGTCGAGAAGGATAGTCCTAAACTCTCACAAGTCAATAGTGTCGGAAGTGTGCATTGGAAACTGTTTCTCTAAGGCAAGCATTGCAGACAATCTTGGACAAGGAGGTCAAGAGGTTGATGCAAGTACTTGGAGCTTCAGAGGGAGTCACATCATCATGAAGATTTGTTGTAATGTATATTTCTCTAAGATGGAGAAATGTGAGGCGAAAGCCCTTGTAATGTATATTTCTCTAAGATGGATAAATATGAGGTGCAAGCCCTTGTTCATCTCTGAGACTGAGATGAGATGTCATGTTGAGAGACTCCATGATGACATCACGTTGAGAGACTCTGTGATGAACCCTTGTACATCTCTAAGACTGAGATGTGTTTCTTTCCACACATGGGAGTAGCCATTGTGGACGTCATGTTGAGAGACTCCATGATGACATCACGTTGAGAGACTCCATGATGAACCCTTGTACATCTCTGAGACTGAGATGTGTTTCTTTCCACACATGGGAGTAGCCATTGTGGACGTCATGTTCAGAGACTCCATGACGACATTACGTTGAGAGACACCGTGATGAACCTTTGTACATCTTTGAGACTGAGATGTGTTTTCCACAAATGGGTGTATCCACTATAGACATCATGTTGAGAGACTTCATGATCAACTCTTAGACATCTCTGAGACTGAGATGTGGTTTTCCACAAATGGGTGTAGCGATTATGGACATCATGTTGAGAGACTACATGATGAGGATATCTGGAAAATACCTCCCTAGCTAAGAGGGAGTGTTAATGTTGTAGCTGCGGGAATTATTTTTCACCTTAAATAAATTATAAGGCAAGTCGACCTTCATTTTTTATAAATAATATTTGTATTTACTAGGTTGGCCCTAAAAAGAAGGCCACCTAGGTGGGTATAAATAGAGGACTTCGTCCTCTCATTTCACAAGCAATTCATTCACTCAAATTCGAACTTCAGCAGCAGGTCAAGTTTCCTAAGCAACAGATCAACATCAAGGAGAAGACTCAATACTTGGTGTATTCATGAAATTGCACCAGATATAAGTGCAGATCCTTGTATTGTATTCAACCTCTCTAGGGCTTGTTATTCTTCTAATATATACACAAAATATTGTTGTTGGGTTTTTCTCCCTCCAGTAGGAAGGTTTTCCCAGGGTAAAATGTTGTGTTCATTGTCTTTGAGTTGTGTTTTATGCTTGTTTACATTTCTAGTCCTAAAAAAGCTAACAAGCCCTAGTAAAATGCATGCACTTTATACCCTCATCTTCTAAACATGTTAGGCCTTCTTTTTCCCCTACCATAATTATGAAATTATACAAGAAAATTAAAGTGGGGTGGAAGAAAATGGTACTGGCACTTAGAACGATTTGTGAATGTGAATAAAATTTTATAAGTTTCATGGGTTCAAAACTAGTCAAGGAATTTCTCTTCTAGATTCAGCTATTAAGGAGGTTGATGATAGTTTATTTGTTTCATATGTAAATTTATGTTTCGACATTTTATTTGTTTTTCTTGATATTTCAAAACTTTAGTATTTCAAAACATGGATAGTACTTTGATTTCAATAGTGTTGATTGTATATGTAGATTTATGGTATATTAATTATCTTTTTGTATGATTGTTTGGTATTTTGATTATCATGTAATTTCATGTCAACATTATATATATATATATATATATATATATATATATATATATATATATATATATATATATATATATATATATATATATATATATATATATATTTTATTTTTATCATTGTTGTGATGGTGATGATTGTTGATATAGATCATTGTTTTCATGATATTTTGAAATTATGAATATACTATGTGATCAAAGTTCCATCTTTTTTAAGGCATAATTATATTTGATTTGAAAGAAAAAATATTTTAGAAGTAGGGGATACTAATTTTAAATTTTAGGCATCTAAAGAGAATGGAGTGTTGTCTTTCTTTCGTACTATTGGATAAAAGTGTAGTTTAATGTGGGTTCTCCCAACCTCCAAAATGAAATTGCTGTCATCATATTTTATTAAAGTGGTTTTATAAACATATTTTTATTTCATATTTATGTGATTATTATCTTTTATCAAAATATGCTTTATAAAATCACTTAAAATATATTTTAATGTCTTAAATGTTTCCAAAAATTAGTTGATAAATGACTTAAAGTAATTTATTTTGTGAAATCTTAACTTTATTGTAATCTTTTATATATATATATATATAGTTTTTAATAAGAAATTGATTTTATAAGTACATCCAACTTATAACCAATATTTTAAAAGAGTGAAAAATATACAAATATTATGATAGTTTATTTGCATAATAAGATATTCTAGAGAAACAATACAAAAATTTAAATTGTGTATCATAACTATAAAATAAGTTTAACATTAACTCTAACACTGAAGTATTTTCCTTTGTATATCTAGTATGATTGGCAATAATTATTTCTCCATTAAAATGATACTACCACATTTATTGCCAAAAAGTATCTTTTGCTTCCTTCATTTATGCATCGAGGGTATTCTTCAAAACTTTGATATGATTGTATCAACTATATTTCAGATTTGTTTAGGGTAGTTTATTTTCATGAATTAGTTAGTTTTTCTTCAAATAGCAATTATTAATGATCTATATATATTAATTTATGGTAACTGATTGGATTACAACATAGGTGAGATATTCAAAATCATTCAAATTTTAATTATGGACAAGATAATTAATTATTGTTATTTTTTATTGATTGAATTATAGTGACATTTAATCTGATATTTCAAAAACTGATTAGTTAACAAAAGCATTTGCAATCAATCCGTAGCAATTAATAGAAATTATCCACTACGCCTAGACCTTTCACAAGTTGTTACAAGACACCTTTGTTAAACTGGTAAAATTTTGTTTTAACCATCAATAGGTGATTGAACTAATTTGTTGAGTAATATTTTTGCATCAACACATGCCTTTCTATCTTTTTATGTTGTCATTTAATTTTTTCTTAATATCCCTAGATGATTATCGAGTTTTCCAAGGTTACAAAATTTTATATATCATTTCTACTCTTTGCCAAATTACTTGTAGTATTTGCATGCAATCAATTGGAGGGGTAAATAAAAGGTCACTAATAATCCTTCTTATTTATGTTTGCAATTATTATCTCATGATCACGCGCCATTTCATGATGTTATCACATTGCTTTTGTTCTCCCAAGGTGGTAGTTATTAGTTTGTTGTACCCAAGCCAACATCTTTGCTCCACCATAATTGGAATATCTCTCAATCCCTTTTTTATGGAAACAACCAAATTACATAGATGTTGGCATCTCTGTCGTTATATAGCGGATTACAACAATTTGAATAAGTATACATCTAAACTAAAAGTTGTCCTTCAACTAAGTAGCCATGTGCAAGGAGATCACGCCCATCAAAGATAACCATTTTTCTCTTTCTTTTCTTTTGATTATAGACATTACCTTCTCATTTCAAATGCTTTATGATACTACTCATTGATTTATTTTTTGTTTTGCATATTTCTAAGATGGAGCACTCATTTCAAAGGAATATGTACCAAGAAGTGACATTTATGTCCTAATCTAAATCCCTTTTATGAGTGAATAAATGTATTTTCATATTTGATTTTTTTGTTTTAATTTGGCATGCATCTTCTTAGAAGTTTGCAAGAAAGTCAAAATGGGGGCAAAATGCAATAGTTAAAAATATAACGCTTATACTTTTTGATTTCATCTGGTACTCCACTTAACTTGGTTATTCCTTATGTAATGACAAATGTACAAACACAATTCTTGCTAAAAATTGGCACACAACCCAAACCTTACCTAATTCCATTTGCACTCACTCCCAATGACTAGTCTTGATCCTCAATTTTATCCATTCATCACCCAAGATCAAATCCATGATTTACACAAGTAATCAAAGTAAGTTGAGAAATTATAAAAATGGCCCTTGAAATTTTAGTTTTCAAATTGAAATTTAGTGTCAACCTAATGATCAGTGAGACACAAACATTATACCTCTTATGATCACCAATGATGGGTACTCTTTGTGTCAACTCACTTCTAGAACCCTCCACTATTGTCTAACACCCCAAACTAGAATGAAAAATATCATAAACATATGTCCATCATCTTACAACATGGAATCATGTAAAACAAAGCATACACACAAGATACCAAGTTACCTAGAGAAAGTCTTGTTGGGTAAAAATCTCCAACAAGTGTGTGTCATAAGCACCTCATCCATTATTTCAGGTATCTTTTGCAAATGGTACACCACCTTATAGTTTAATTAGAGCTTTGGAAATGCCTAAAAATCCCTTCACACCTACCTTGTCAACCTTGCAACTAAGAAACCCCATTCACCTTTCCACTTGTTCATTGTAACTTGAATATCAAGCAAAGTTTACAACCTAAACCAACCTTTCAAATTTTAGGTTTACAAGTATTATACTACTCGTATCTCCCTTCACAACAACAAAATATCAAAAGTACATATTTTGAATCAATTCAATTACAAAAACCCATCACCTTCCATTCTCTATCTCACACAAAACAAAATTTGTTGATTTCACTAGACCAACAATCACATGTTCATCAAATGTTTGTGAGATCACAATGATAGTCATCCAATTGCCATGGTATATGAGGGATTGTCATGATGAATGATGTTTTTGCCTCTATACAAAGCAATGATTTTGTCATTCTTGATTTTCCACTTCATCCAAATGTTGAGCAACTCGAACAAAGAGTTTTCAAAATGCTCCAAGCAATCCATGCCACCCTCCAATCAACACCATCATCATGCATTATGTGGCAAGAAGAATCTCTTAGTTGTGTTAGATAAAGTGAACCCTCCAATTGGCCCCACTGGCTCATCTTAAGTGACCCAATTTTCTAATCACCTATCCCAATAAGTCATTATGTGCCAACTTGAAATATGAAAGATTTCAAGTGTATCATTTCAAGTTGCATTTAAGGACTAGCCTCGATTAATTTTAATTATCCTAGAGAAATCCTCTAACAAGAACATTCAAGATACATTTACTCACATAATCAAAGCATTTATTGCTACATTTCCTATTTGCATCAACACCTAGGGCATATGGTATATATTTGTTTGTTGCCTTTGATTATTTAGAAAGCCATAGACAATCTCCCAACAACACAACCCACTTTTTATTCAAAAATGGTCAGGCATTCAAGAAGAGCTAAAAGCAATGTTTGAAGATTACTTACATGGGCACAATCAATCCCACAATGACAAACAATGTTTTGCAAATCCTAATGTGCTTATCTAGTTACTCCTCATTTTTTGCAAAGAGAAATCACTTTCAACCATCAATCACAACCTATAACCATTAGCTTTGTTGATAAATACCTTTGATATCTGTTTAAATTTTCAAATTTAATTCAGCACTTCCTCCAAGAAGTTCATCTCAGCTATTTTAATCCTAGGTTGATTTGCTAATTATGTTTATTGTCTACTTTAATTACCCTAAAATTATTTTTATTTTTAAAAGGGCTTGTATTCTCCCTTTCACAAATAAATGCTTCATATAAAATACAATTTGCCCGAACTTCTACTAGGTTCGTGAGACTATTATCATTAAGTAAAATTATGCATCTAAAATTATTATTGCATAATGTTATTAATCACATTCAATCATTTTTATGCTTAGATGAATTATCATTAGTAAATACATACAATTGAAGTATATGAATTATATTAGTCGGGACTATGAAGGATTAAAAAACCTTGCAATTGTCGGGGCGCGGGGGGAATTCATTTTTGCTTGCTCAAACCAAATTAACAGATTTATAGTTTGGGATGATTAGATTTCCTTTTGTGCACCATCACCCAGTAAGAGTCAACAAAGCTAAATTTTTGTCCCTGGTCATTAGATCCCCATTAGACAAGTTAAGAGTTGCCAGAGTTGCATGTTGTCAACTGTCAAGATATTTTTCACTCCACTTTGTCTTCAAGCTAATTGCATATCATCATAGTAACATTTGGCATGCCTAGTATAACCACGACTGCCTTGTAAAAAACCATTACTGTGGATTTTACTTTTCAGATATAAATAGCCACTATCATGATGCAATTTATTTCCCAGTTCCAGTTACTTTGATACTGTAGCAATACATGTCAGAAAACCAGCAAGAGACACTCCAATCACTCTTCATCCATTCATCCTGCAAAAGCAAGAGGTTCAAAATTAGTTTAGCAAAAATGTACCTAATAAGTTATTAGAGCACAAACAACTTCTTGCATACTTCACAACAAGCTACTGTCCCTATGAAGTTGGCAAGAAATGAGTACTTTTGGTCTACTCTAGCTGACAAAATTCCACAAAGATACAACAGCAAGATTGTATACCCGCACCTTCCCAGAATAATAAAACTAATCAGAGTCAAATGAGAAATTACTCCAATATTTGATTCAGGAAGGAAATTTATTCATTAGACTAAATCTAGTGGCTGTTTTCAGCTGAGGTATTCAACCTCAGTATTACAAGGAGTAATACCTGTCATCAAGAATTTGTCAAACCAATAACTGGCTTCTTTTACCATGGCAGGCGTCATCTGATGCCCAATGCCTGATCCTGCAATAAACTGGAATTCAACAACAGATTAACTGTCAGCTATGCAAATATTGATGCAGATAGAGACCTAAATAGTAATGTGGCATAGAAAGCCTAAAAATTGCTAGAATCATGTCTCAGAAAGAAATACATTCAGTCAATCATTAGGAACTAGCACTCGTGTTTTAAATCCTTATAAAGATCCTAACAAAGATAAAAGGTACACCATATTAGAAGCGAATAGCAGAATAGTTGCACCAAGTCATGAAAGTTCCAGGAACCATCCCTCATCCAATTATCATATTCATGTTAAATTTAAGATCAGATTATATGCACAGAAAATTAATTCAAAATCAGACACAGTACACAGCAGATACCCTGGGAAAACCCTCCTCTTGAGGGAGAAAAACCCAGCCAATAATATCTCTTATATTATTGAATCTCAATAAGAAAAACTTCTTTACAATAGAAGCCAATGATAAGCCCAAGAGAATGCACAATAAGCGCTTCAAACTCAGATACAAAAAGATGTAATTTGCTGATCAGAACTCAGCCTCCAATGAATCTGCTCTTACAGAATTCGCAATCTGTATATCTTCTTCTAACTCGCACTTATGAATGATCGAACTATGTAAAAATGGATGATCAACTATGAGCAAGGGAATGAGTATATATACAAGTTTAATAGAGGACATGCCTCTTCAAATCATAACAAAGTCGGCCTCAACAAAAAGTCGGCCACCAATAAGTAATATAGGAGATCGCGCCAAAAGAGAAAATCGTGGTCAATGAAGAATGAGGTCGGCCTCATACAATTCTTCATTAAATGAAGACTCTTCAAAAACTCGTGCCATATATAAATTAAATAGCCTCTTGGCTATCATTTAATTTATCAACCAAGAACAATCGATATGCTGGAAGGAAACGACAGAAGCTGTATTTAACATCAACAATTCAGCTTTCAACTTTCAAGACTATAATTACTAAAAAAGTTACAAAATAGATGCCAATAAACTAAGTTAGATTTGTCTCCAAATAGAATAAATATGGAGAGAACTAAACAAATAAGCATATCATCTTCTCATTTGAGGTACACAAGAAAAACTGCACTAATCACCATGCACAAGGTTGAAGCGCATTACCATACTAACACAGTTGAAGGCATATTTTCATTAAACAAGTTTACCATCCTCTGGAGACTTAAGTGAAGAACACAAAAAAACCCTTAAGAAATTAAAAAGACGAGATATGCACCTTGAAGTTCCCTGAAATATTAGCCTTACTATAGACCTCCTTTGCTATAGATATTGTTTCTTCCAAACCTTCCACAGGACATCGAGGATCCTTTTCACCTGTCATTATTAACAACTATAACTTCAGTAGTGCTTCAGGATGCAGCTTTTTTATAGGCTCTGCGCCAATACCATACTGCAAGATACAAAAACAAACAATTATACCATTCAGAATCAAAAGTGGCCGTGGCACAATTGATGGAATTGAGGTTGGAGCATCAAATTTATCTCTTAATCCAGGGGCTATTTTGTCCCAAACCTGATTCATGAAATCAATGGGTATCATTCAGGTGACCAAATAAAGCAGTACCTAAAATACTAGTCCAATATTAACTATCTTCCTCAAATGGACAGACAAAGTGGTAGTACATACCAATGTGACCACTTCAGCATCTATAGAAGACTTGCCAAGATCACTTTTGGCTTCTGTGATCAAAGAAAACAATAGTAACTATTGAGTTGGCTAATAAATGAAATCAAGGAAATGAATTGTCTTCAAGTGCTCACCTTCAAATGCATCTTGTATACTTGCAACTCGAGCATGCCATCTGTCGTTTCTTATGGCCCACCCAAAACCCTGCACACCTAATGCCATTAATTTCTTATGCAGATCTGTCACATATGAATGATAGTTACAAAGACTGAACTTTTGGTAGACTGTTATTGCAAAAAGGAAAAAATAACTGAAACTCTAAATAAAACAGATTTAACTCACACCTGAACCCCAATGATTGGAACCACCACAGCATATCGTGGATCGGCAGCAGCAGCAAACCATGCATGCATTCCTTCACAATTATACCAAAGTATCAAACCAATGCTAATCAGATGTTGAAAACCAGTTGTCCACATTCATAAAATCAGATCGAAATTTTCCACTTGTTCTATAGTAGATACAGAATCATTTCAAATGCTTGACAAACACAAATCATCAAGCAACCTAAAGTATAGCTGTGTGATGCTCTTTATAGCTAGTAACTCCTATGAAGGATCTAATGATTGTTGCCATTTTCAGAAGCATTAAAGCAAGAAACCAGAACTACCTTCCTATTTAATATTCAAGGGAGAGAAATCCTTCACCTCCTAGTGATTCACCAGTAATTCCTATTGAAGAGGGATTAATGTCCTCCCTTGTAGAAAGATAATCCATCAACTTTATCAAATCCCACACCTGTGTGCCACATTCTTCAGAAAATTAACCATCTGCTATGAAATAATGCTGTACATGATGTTCGACAATGCAAATTAGCATGTAACTAAATTATACATGCTGCAATGAGATAAAGTATTAAAGATATAGTCTATGGATTAAAGTAGTCAGTCATATAGAAGCTGCTGCCTCTTAACTATGTGCTTAATCACTTGAACTGCAGCCTCTTAAAGTTATTACAATATTGCTACGAAATGGTGCATAGATATAGTCTTCTGCATGATTTCAATTAGAATCAGAACATCAATGGGAACCATTGCCTAGCTTCCCTTACTCTTATGTAGGTCTCTGTCCTTCCCAAAGTTGGATTTCCTTTCCTGCTCATTCTACCTTTTAGTTCTCTTTAAATGATTTTATTTTCTCCTTTGTGCCATTGTTTGATTGCATCATTTACTAGTTCTGTATTTCAAACAACTCAGCACCAAAAGTCGAACAAAAAATGGATTATTGTTATGTTGTTTAATCTCTTTTGATCCACTCTTGTGCCTTGGCCCTTCTTATATTATATATACAACATTTTTCAACCATAGCAGGCAGATACCACCGCGCAAAGGAATAGATAGTAATAGCTAAGAAAAAAGTAATTTCTAATTATATCCATGAATGACCAGAGTCAGTCGATGAGACTCAAAAGTACAGAAAATTACAATAACTAATCAAGAGTGCTAAACAAAATGACAGCAATTAAAATTAAGCATCAAAAGAATGAAACTAAATTAAGGAATAGCTTCCAACATGCCCCAAACAGAAGTGATGTGAAAGGCTGGAGACATGGTTTTATATCGAAATGTACTAGTAAAGTACAAGCCATTCTCCTTCTCATTAGAACTCTCAAGTTTGGAACTAGTTTTAGCTAGAGAATAACCAATGAAAAACAAACCTAGACTGATGCAACCCTAGGCTGTAATCTTGAATGACATAATGATATTTCCTCAAATAATCAATTATGATGTCATTAAAGAAGCACTCCAACATCTAAAGCTGAAGAATATTTGCTTAAGAGAAGAAACTAGTAATACATCTGCAACCTTAAGCCATCTGAGGAGGCTACTGGAAATTACATCTAGCCTTTTTTAAGGTCCTGATTTTTTGAAAGCAGGTTGTCATGTGGTCTGAAACGAAGTGCAATGCCTGGTATGTATATGTCTATTGCACTTGGAAGTACCAATAGATACAGATCATTTAGCACCATCTATGCTTGTATCACATCCCCCATGGTCAAAGACTAGGAAAGTGTCAGAACAAAATAATAAAACAAATTAGATGTCTTTTGAAAGGAGGTGAGGGCAGGGACGGAGGTTTTTCCTCTGTGCCATAATGGAGGAATGGCATTCCCCATCTCCCCCGTCAATCGTTCCTACAAGAACAACAAAAGGGATGCATGATTGCAGGATATGCATGAAACAGACTTGTTGAAAAGACAGAAAATTTAAAGCAAAATGCGATTGGCTAATGTAAAGCCTAAGGAAACAGATGCCTGCAGAGTGGAATGAAGTGAGCTTCTCATATAGATGAGATTGCAAATTAACCAAGAATGGCACTTGGGGAAGGGACGATTGTGCCATTAATACAGCATGGTGTCCTGACTCCCACCCATTGCCATTCAGAGATTTTCTAATGGGAGGACAAAAGGGACAAAACAAATTTATCGAGCATGGACATCCATCAACACATAAGGAGAGAAATTTCATTAGTAGAAAGGGGAGGTGAAAAGCCAGACTACACAACCTTTGACTACGTCCTTCCTGCTTGCAACACAATGAGAGCTCGCGATGAGGTTATGGCATCCATCTAAGCATAAGGGATGGAAGAATTTCAGAAGAGTAAGGATGAGGAGGCGTAAAAGCTAGACTCCATAACCTTGGTCGCATACTCCCTGCCTGCATCAAAAGGAAAGTTTTCAAACAGGCCATGGAGATCCATCAAATCTTAAAGGAGGGAGGAAAAATAAAATAAGATTCGTCAAATGGAGAAAGAGGCAGTGCCAAGGAGGCATTCAGAGAGAGACCAGGAAGGAGGAAAGATTGGCATGATAGAGGGGGAAGACACAAAAAAGATGATGGAGAAGCTGGAAATTCATGGCTCGTTTTGATGGTTGATTCTCACAACATTATGGTGTGATAGAAAATCAGCAATTAAAGAAGTAGCACACCATTATTAAAAATGTATGTGTACCTCCACTCAATTCTTAGTTTGTTTGTGGACCTAGAGTGTGCCAGGCAGTGAACCCCGGGGATGCGTCCCCCCCCAGGCCCTAGCGTCTCAGGAATGGGGACGTCCCGGAGATGTGGGGACGGCGTTCCCACGTCTCCGGCGGTGCCACCCTTTTTTTGCCTCGCCACCGGAGACACGGAAATGTCCCGGCGTCTCCGAGACGCTGAGGGAGACGCTCGAGGGCGTCTCGGGAACGCCCAGGCGTCTCCCGTGGCAGACAGCCAAAAAGTTAATTCAAAAAAAAATTTAAGATTTTTTTTTATATTATATTGGTTCTATTCGAACCCTAAGGGCATGTGGGGCCCATCTACACTCTTACATGCCTTCAAAAGGCCCTCCAATCTTCACTTTTATTCACATTTGCATTTCTACTTGTTTGCTACAGCAAGAAGAAGAAGAGTAATTCGATATTGAAAACTTCAATATTCAATGTTCAATGTTCAAGTATTTACTATTTAGTATTTACTAATTTAGTATTTCAATTTTGCTATTTTACTTCTTAATAGTCTTATATTGTTATACATCTTTTCATAACTAGCATTTTAAGTACCATATGTATAGTATATAGTATATACACCCCCTCCCCCCTCCTACCCCCCCGCCGCCGTCCCCCCACCGTCCCGAAATTGAGGCCCCTTTGTCCCCCCGTCCCGGCGTCCCCCAGTCCCCAACGCCGGTGGAACATAGGTGCCAGGTGAATGATAAGTTTGAAGGACTGATGGAGAAAATGAGATTTTAGTTTGCTCTCTTCCAAGTCCTTCGCATATAAGGTGAAATGCGTGGCCATGCCTTTAAATGCTGTGATATTTCTAATTTTCTCAGTCTACTGCTCAACGACTGTACATGTTTCCAATAAATTTATTTATATTCAGGGTTATCTTAATTTCTCTTGAGTTGCATCTCTTGTCTCTGCCACTTATGTGATCAAGTGTGATTCTACGGGAAATCATGGTTTTAATGGCGCTTTACAAATTTTTAGTTATATTTTTCCTTGTTCTTGAGATGTTAAAAAGGGAGTTTCAAATTCTGCTGTCTTGACACATTACTTTCTCTGTTAAGAATGCAGCAAGTTCAACCTTGTCAGTCAGATTTTCTAATATCTATCTTCTCCTGTTGCAAGATAAAGGTAATAAGAAATCAGATAATAAATATCTTTATTGTAAGATTGCTTGGTAAAATTTGATGAAGGATATTCATTAGTTTTATGTGGGACAGTCATATGCTTTGGTAAACTATGGTATTTTGATTGGGAATAATGAATTGTGATCATGAAGTTCTGAATTTTGAATTGGATCATTAACATAATGATTGTGCGTGTAAGGAAATGCCCTTATTATTGGGTTGTATCAGGCTATTTTGTTCAATGTATCGTGGTAACTAGGATGTCGAGGTAAACTAGACACAAATAGTAATGAGCTAGTTTCCTTTTTGGTAAACTATACAGATTTTTTGGCCCTACATGTAAAATGAAAAGGTAATATTGTTAGATCTGGAACATAACCATTAGTATGGGCTCCACTAAGTGATACAAACTATATTTTTCTCCTCAACTCAAGTAGATTCCACAATAAGGTTGCCCAATGTGCTAGGTAACTAGTTGCAAGGTCAATTCAATTATGTGGATATGGAATTCTTTCTTGGGGGTTGGGTTCATTCGTACAAAAATTGAACCCCTACTTATGAACTTGATATTGTTATCTTAATATTGAAGTTAAAGTTTGAACAATGAATATTATATATATATATATATATGAATATGATTTTTACATGTTTTTTTGTACAAACGAACCCAACCCCCCAAAAAAGAATTCCATATCCACAAAATGAATCTGCTAACCCAAACAAAGACTCAAACCAAAAATGACAGCATATGATGAAAGCTTAGAGAAAGAGGAACAAAAAAGCCTTAAATGTTTTTAACAAGGGGGATAATATTTGTCCCCAATGGGGCCTTCCTTTCCAAAGATAAAACTAAGGCCAGCTATTGAAAGCAAATTAAGTCTATCACAAAGTGAACCAAATATTGCAAATGGTTTATGGCAACATAGCCGTAAGAAAGCCATTGCTAAACAATGCACTTCAAAGTTATAAATTATTGAGGACTTGTGATAGTTCTAGTCAGTTGTGCTTATATTTTGTGCCTTGCATATAAGATCATATCTTCAAGGGATGCAAAGGATACATAATGCACAAATCAACAAGAAAGATATTTGGTTTTAGAACGTCAAGTGATTGTTAGAATCTTAAAAGGTTTGCCAAACTTTATCAAAACAAGGGAAAGCTTCGTCAAAACCTCCAAAATTTTGTTTTAAGCCGTTATCTTTCTTGAAGCGATTATTCCAAAATAAATGATGTACCAAAATTTTGAGAAATTGAATAATTTGAATTTCAAGGGTGAAGAGCACTCCGAGCACTACAGTTTCCAAAAAAAAGGCTCAATTGGGTGCACCAAATTAAAAGTTCTGATTCCTGGAGGTTGAGCTATTTTTTATAATGGGAGTTATACTTTCCAAAGCATGCAAGGAGGCACCTAGGTGCATTTATGACATATTTTTGGCAATTCCAAAGCAGGGGAAAAATAATGTTGAGGTAGGTTGTGAGAAAGGAGGGGAGGCAAAAAGACAGTATCAGATTTGAAGCTCCAAAAGAGGCAGAAGATGCTAGAAGGGAGACGATCGAAGCTATAAGTAGTTGTAGTAAATTGAGGATTTTATCCTCTAATTTATTTCAGCTTTCTGTTTGTAATAAATGATCATTTTGGATCAATGAATCATTTATTTGAATGTGTTAAATCTCTGTTGTAAGTGAGTTTTATGAGCTAACTCTCATCAAGGGGTTACCACAGTTAAAGAACAGCCAAAGGTGCATACCCATTACACACATGACTACTATGTGAGCTTCAAGATGAAACAAGAATCTATGAGATTTACTCCCAAGTGTACTCCATCAATTTATTTCAGATTTCTGTTTGTAATAAATGATCATTTTGGATCAATGAATTCATTTATTTGAATGTGTTAAATCTCTGTTGGGAGTTTATAAGCTAACTCTCATCAAGGGGTTACCACAGTTAAAGAACAGCCAAAGTTGCATACCCGTTACACACATGACTAATATGTGAGCTTCAAGATGAAACAAGAATATATGAGATTTACTCCCAAATGTACTCCATCAGTTTTCAGAGAGAGAAAAATAAAGCCTTTAAATGGCCTCTTTGATGTTTTTTAAACTACAAACTTGTTTTCACAGACCTCAACCAAATTATCCAAGGTCATGAAACCAGTACAATACATGAAATTGTCTTTGAAGCCCCTCACTAGAAGAAACTAGCAAAATAAAAAATCAGAAGTTGTAGTGTGATCAATGTTGGAAATATTGTCATTGATGTAAAAGGAGAGTTCTATGACGATGGAAATAATTGACAAAGAAAGCATCACATGTTTGGAAGTATGATCTCATTGCTACAATGGATATGTCAACATGCTTACAAGATTCGAAGGATGCAATGTTATACAGAGCATTAAAGTAAGAATTATTTAGCATCATTAAACATCGTACAATTGATCAGGATCTATCTTACAAATTCACCTGTTATAAAGAGCATATGAAGGTATAGAGGTCGCAGTTTGAAGAACAGAAATCTGCACATCTTTATAAGCATTCAAAGTCTGTATTAAAGGTTTGTCAAGGAATGGACAAGGGAAAAAGGCAGAATCACCTCGACCTGAAGACTTTGGTATAGATGAGTAGGGAAGCCTGTGATGCTGTAGAAGATGGTAGGCTTGAGATTATTCCGAAACATTTTGAAGCTGATTGGTTCAGATGATTAAGGAGCATTTAAGATTGGTGTATATCAAGACAACTCTGGTGGGGTCATCATGTCCCAGCATGGTATATCAGATTGCAGGATGATTAGTACAAAGAGTTTGGGTTCTACTGTGATATCCCATGGTCAAGAGTTTAAATGTCCCGGTTGTTGTTTGAGGTTTGTGTTAAGAACAGTTAACAAATGTCGATGCTAACATTCAAGGCTTAGATGTTTTTTTAAGAGCTGTCGGTGCTAACAATGCTTAATTGTGAAGAGGCTGACCTCCTTCAAGGAGTCGCATCTCTTGGGGCAAGTCGTCCTTTCTTAGAGGAATCACACTCTTTGATGTGGAATAAAGAAGATTAAATGGTGAATGTAAAAGCAGGCAATTAATAAGAATATTTGAGCAGATTTAAGGAGAATAGAGCAGATTTATAAAGACCTTGTGAAGACTCTATAAGCAGATTTATGATGACCTTATGGGCAGATGTATGAAGATCTTATGAGCAGAATTTTTTATAGCAGATTCTGAAGGTGATTTAAGGCAGAATTATAGCAGACCCTTCAAGGTGACTTATATCAGATTTCAAAGAATATTTGAGCAGATTTGTTAGAACGGTTTTTGAGGAAGACAAAGACGACATTGTGATTGAGGTTGGTGCGTCCTATCAAAAGAGATTGGTGTCTCTTGCTGAGTCGGTGCTCAGTTGTGGGGATTGTTGTCTCCAGTAGGTTGGTGCCTGCAAATCTTGTAAGTGGGGATTGGTGTCTCTAGTGGGTTGGTGCCTACGAAGATTATAAGAGAAGTTTTATATAAGCAATATTATGCCGTGGTTTTCTCCCGTAGGATTTCCACGTAAATCGTGTGTTCTTGTGTTCTTATTATTGATATTGTGCAATTGATGTTATTGTGATTGTTAAGTTGAAAAAGTAAAAGATTGTATTATACTGATCGTATTATACTGTTAGTAGTGGCCAGTAACATGAAGATTAGCCAGGTTGTATAGCAACTCTAGGAATTATTGGTTCTTTTGTCATTTTTCTTTCTACCCTCTGGTTTGATTTTATTACTTCATTTTCATGTCATATTTTTCCTATCATGTGAGGACCCTAAAAATATTAGAGAAAAAGTGAAATATGTAGAAATGAATCTGTGTATGTGTGTTAAGAATGAGAAATGCATACATAAAAAAGTGAGGAGGAATAGGACTACCGTGTCAAATATAAAAGGCATGGTTTGGCCAGTTTTCCAGGAAGAAACAAGAGCCTGTATCCAGAGAATAGCAGTTAACTCACAAAAGCATTATCAGAATTGACACCCAGAATTTCTAGGAAATAACCATCTAACAAGCTTTGATAAAGGTAAACTATGAAAAAATGTCCTGACATCTTTGTAAGCAGTTTTGTATTTTGCCCGTTCACCATGATAACGAGAATCCACTGCAACTGCTATGTATCCCCAGGAAGCATATGCCTGAATAATACATTGCACATGTTCAGATAATACTTCTGGCCTAAGAACATTTTTCAAATTTCCAGAACCACATTCAAGTTTAAGTCAAAAGATAAACTGCCAAATGCATAGATTTAAATATGGAATAGTTTCTCTACCTCCAACAATGGCCGCAACCACTCCTTGCATTTATATGAGCTGTGCAAGAAAACAACAGCAGGTCTTTGTTTTAGTTCACTGTCTTTGAGCCTTAGAATCAGTACTGGAAGACGACCTTGCTCACCTGCCTGAGAGTGAATATGTTCATAAAAGATCAAATTAGAAGTTTGGGCACAGATGCTGACAAACAGAGGAAGAGAAGCACATTATTTACCAAACTAGTATGCTGATGCAACACATCCAATTTCTCATCTTAGAAAGTTAACCCAGAAGAATTTGGATTGAATATTTGCTGCAATTTAATAATATTATGATGTTTTGCTTGCTATAAGGAAGCCATGTGTTTTAACATGGGAGTAGGCAACATATACTTCATTCGTTCAGTGCCAATAACAGTAATGAAGAAAAATTGAAAAAGAATTTAAATAAAATGAAAAAGAAATGCATCTGCAAGAAAAATTTGCATCAATCTAACAGGGTTCAAAGAAAGTATCTCCCTAAATAGGCTAGAAATGATAACAAGTGACCTTCGTTCCAAGAGGCATTGTCTTTGCATCTTTAAGCATTTGCTCTTAAACTTTAACCTAAGTATCTCCCTAAATAGGCTAGAAACAATAACAAGTGAGTCCCGTTTGATCATAATCAACTCCCTTTAAGCAAAAACTTGATTAAACTGTATTTGAAGCTTTTAGTATTGCCAAAGAATATTCCAAAGAACATTAAATAGAATAAATCCACATATTGATGAAGCCACCAATGAACATATTACATTCCAAGGATTTTATGCTGCAAGTCATTTTGTTTGGATTTGCATATTAATATAATGTGAGTGGGCCTGGGGATGAAGGCATGTGTGCTCCATAGAGGTCATAGATTCAAATCCAAAGAAGGTAGGATTGTACACCTTGTTGAACAACATATAAGGTAAATAGAAAAACAACCCCCTTGTACGCATTATCCATAAAGGGAATCTCCTACACCAAAGTGGTGTCTCACTTGGCAGTGACCTAAAGTATTACCTTTATATTTACCTTTACAGATAAGAAAACAACCATTTTGGACTTTATTTGAAATGAGGCCACATTATATACTTGAGGATCTTGCAATATATTCCACATTCTAGTGCCATTGTTACAAACAATTGGAAGAAATGAATTATAAATACAAATCATGGGAAATGGGGGAGATGAGAAGTGCATGCATGCTGAGTATAAAACTCAGCAGTAGTGAGTAAATATGTAGAATCTGGAGAAAAGCATGAGATATACTAGAGTTAGGAGCACTTAATAATGAAAGAAGATGTTGTGGGCTGTAGAGAACAAGGAACAACAGCTGAAAGAAGCAATGTCCTGTTGGACGAGAATACACTACATAAAGAATGAAGAGATGTGATGAATAACCAGATTCATGCAAAGGAATTTCCTTTTAAGATTAGGAAGTCAAAGCATTGCTCTAGGAAAGGGTAGCCAAATTACTAAAGAATGTGCTGCATTCATCAGCAGATAAGCAAAGTGAGTTGAGATGACCAACCCATTTGTGGATGTTAGAGGTTTAATTGTGAGGATTGTTAAAATCTTTTTGAGGTTACAAATGAAGATCACTTTATTTGTCAGTGCACACTTATTATAAGATCCAAAGGAGGTATTATTGCTTATCTTGACACTCCAGAGAGAAAAGATCACTCCTTTCAGTTAGTCCAACCAAATGAAGGAAGAAATAACTTATATCAATGACTAAAATAGATCCACGGAACATTAAATGTAGCAACCTGTCGAACTAATCAGACACAACAAATGCATCTCCCATAGAATATTGTAAACTAAAATGAAGAATAAATCTATTCACCCAAAGCAAGGAAGAATGTGCAAATAGCTTTTAGCCTTTTAGGGTACAACCCAAATTGATCAAATGCATTGTAAGAAACCACATGTAGTCAATACTAGCAACCATCACAAGATAGTAGCTTCAAAAGTATTGGCCAAACTATCAATTTGAAAAAAAATCCTGGCAGCTTTCTAAATGTTCTCTAGATAATGAGGTGGGTGGAGAGAAGCTTTAAAAAGTATAACTAGATAAAATAGTCAAGAGGGAGCACCAAATGCATCTTCCATAGCATATAACTAACTCAAATAGGGTAGAAATCTGTTTGCTCAAAGCATGGGAGGATGTGCCAACAGATATAATTGTAAGATTTGGCTATGAAGATAGACACCCAAGATCAAGAAAGCCTAAAAGCTAATCAAAGAATACTCAAAAGACTAATATGATAGAATAAACTGTATTCTAAAATACATGCCAAGAAACGGAAACCAACAAAACCCTACTCAAAATCCTCAAGAAGATTGTCAATGATGCTGGCCATGATTGGCACCTCCATCTTAATCCCATCCTCTAGGCCTACCTACTAACAATTGCACACCTACCAGCACCACACTATACTCTTTAACCTTCAGTACTAAAATTATCCTACCAATCAAGCTTGAGCTCCCATCCTCGCACATCTCACTATGCAGCCTTATTAATGATGAGGAGTACTGAGTTGCATGCTTGCATGAACTAGAACTACTAGACGAATGGTGCCTCAACACCTTCAACTACTTGCAAGCTTATCAAAATCGTCACCGAAGAAGCCATAACAAAGAGATCAGACCTAGAGAGTTTCAAATAGGTGACCTCATACTAAAGGAAAATAAAAAAAAATCTCTAGGACCGAGAAAAGAAAGGAAAATTTGAACCTAATTGGTTGGGTCCTTATGTAGTCACCTCTGAGTATGGATCAAGAGCATATCAATTGGCTACCCAAAGACCAAGCATTGGATGTACCTTGCAACATCATCCATCTCAAACAATTCCATGCATAAGTATATCCCAATCAAAAAATTAAAAAAATAGATAAATTAAATAGTAAAGAGAAATAATTCATCCTTTAGTGAAAACCATTTCTCGTGGCACCTTGGATAAGTACCACAATGAAAACCTGTTTGTAGGCGCCATGTATATAAGGCGGATCCCATTACCCTTCAAGTCCTCTCAAAACCAGCCACTTATCTGCTATCCTTCACCATCCAATCACCTCATAGTTGCTCATTTTTCTCCATCATGTCCACCTAATAAATGGGGGCAACCGAAGAGTCACTTGATTGTTCCCTAGTTGCTCATTTTTTCCTAGATAGGTCCCCTTTCAAATTTTGTGCTTCATACATCATAGAGCTAAGCAACCTTTCTTTCAACCATTGAACTGAGTTCCACAACCCATTTTGAGCTTCATCCGTCATAGAGCAAAGCAACCTTTCTCTCTACTATTACGATAATCTACATTGACTAGATGGCTTGCACATAATGACTACTCAAAATCCTCAAGAAGATTGTAAACAATGTTGGCCATGATTCCATCTTAATCCCATCATCTAGGCCTACCCTACTAACAATTGCACACCTACCAGCAGCACACCATACTCTTTAGTCCTCAGTACTGAAGTTATCCTACCAATCAAGCTTGAGCTCCCATCCTCGCACATCTCACTATGTAGCCTTATTGATGATGAGGAGTACTGAGTTGCATGCTTGCATGAACTAGAACTACTAGATGAACAGTGCCTCGACACCTTCAACCACTTGCAAGCTTGTCAAAATCGTCATCAAAGAAGCTATAACAAAGAGATCAGAGTTAGAGAGTTTCAGATTGGTGACCTCATACTCAAGGAAAATCAGAAAAAGTCTCGAAGACCAAAAAAAGAAAGGAAATTTTCAACCTAATTGGTTGGGTCCTTATGTAGTTACCTCTAAGAATGGATCAAGAGCATATCAGTTGGCTACCCTAGAGACCAAGAATTGGATGTACCTTGCAACATTATCCATCTCAAATAGTTCCATGCATAATCCACAATATATCCCAATCAAAAAATAGATAAATTAAATAGTAAAGAGAAACAATTCATCCTTTGGTGAAAATCATTTCTTGTGGCACCTTGGATAAGTACCACAATGAAACCTTGTTTGTAGGTGCCATGTATAGAAATAGTAGGATGGCTCTCCATATTAAGTCTCCCTGTAAATACATATGTTGCTATGTTGTATGTGATAATTTGGAAAATATTCTCACCCCAACCTCCTGGATCAACCTATCCAATAGATTGCACAAAGTCTCAACATTTGACTTCATGCAAGGCATCTATGGACTTCAAGAACATGAATGTGCTATTAGAAGCCACTAAAAATTTCAAGAGAGTCTTATTCCAACCATCTATCCATCCATCTGATAAGATGTTATAGCCCTTTCTCTACCATACTTTTTTTATCATCAATCACAAGCCATGTCGGAGTCTTAAGCCCCTTACAAACAACTATCAATGCATTTTCCAATCTTTCTCAATATGGGTTCACCACATTTGTGGGTAAATTATTGTGGTAACAAAATTTGTCATCGCCATTCCAGCCTCATGGTGTTTTTCCTTATTTAAATGGTACCTTCAAGCAAAGGTTGTTCTCTCGAAACATTGCATAGAATAAAGAAATTGGGTAAAGAAGGAAGAAAGATAGAAGTAGAACACTCGAGAATCTCACTAGTAGAGGAAAGCGGATTACAAATATGCAAGGCAACAAAGGAATTTGTAGATGAATTACGTTTGGCATTTATCATTGTTGCCATTGTTTCCTTTTTACTCTTCTTTTCCATTTTCTTCATATCAAACTGGTAAGTAGGGCATTCATTTCTCTTATAACCTCTTTGGTCAGTTCAGGGCAAGCCTTCACCTCATGTCCAAGTAATTGAAGGTGTTATTTTCATCTATCAATTCCTCTTGTCATAAAAAGCTTGCATGCATTCCAATGGACCTAGCCCTTGACATCACCCAACATCCCATACTTCCATGCTAGGTCTTTCCTACCACTACTTTGTGCTAAACTTGACATTGCTGAATTTTACATAGAAAAATAATAATCAATATGATTTAAACAAAAAAAATTATGGCAAAGTGGCTAACAATAATAAGAGAAAATATGGTGAAAATATAATAGAAAAGCATTAGGAAATGTGGGGGGGGTGGGGGATGGGCAGCACTTGCCCTAGGCTTTCAACTTTTGTAATTTCATATTTGCAACAAACAAAAATATACATATTGGTTTGAATCTTTGAAGGCACCTTAAAATATCCTTCAAAGCCTTCTTTCAAGGTGTTTTGTCACTTGGATGCTAAACATGCCTTCTACTAGGAAAAATAAGAGCACAAAATGTAAAAAATGAAGTACAAAATGACAAAGCATAGGGGGGTTTTTAATTTTTCTGCTAAGTGATTCCACATCCAAAAATTGGGAGTTTTTCTCAAAACTCATGTTTTCATCTAAAAATTGCAAGTCCCTAGCAAGTACTCAACCATAACTCAATGCACGAGCCATGTCAACTCAACGTATCCCACAGAAAGACTCATAAGTCCCTAGAGTACACTCATCCAAGACTCAATGCACGAGTCATATCGACTCCATGCATCCCACAAAAAAAAATCATGATTCAAGCTAAGTTTGTTGAGTTTTTAGCAAGTTTTCAAACTATGCTTGTAACTATGCACACATGAGAGCAAGAAGAGGGCATATATAAGATATACCACCAAGACTTGTGAATGTACAACCAATGTAGGATAATAGAAGATGTAGTCACATGTCTAGCACATCTCTCCCAAACAAAGAAGTACAAGGCACATGTATATCCTACATAAATAAGCCTATCCTATCCTAGATGCATGATATGCAATAAACTAATAAATTAAATGCAAAAATAAAATAATGCACTATTAGCAAGAAAAGGGGGCATCACAAACTGGAGTTATGTGCCCCAAGTATTCTCTACATGTTGTATTTATACCCCAGACTCAGTAGTAGGAGAGGGATTAGATGTTAATCTATACTGCGGAGTGAAACAAGGTCTCAAAATAGCTTATAAACAAAAATTAATTAATAGTCCATAAATTACGTATAACCATTGAGTAATCCGAGTATATTGATATAACTTATATTACATTCCCATCATTCCATTGGATATCTTTATACATCATATATCTTCTCTTGTTTCTATCTATTCTTTTGTTCCTCACTTATTTGCATTCCTTCATATATTCCTCTAGTTATATCCTACTCTATTACATTATGTTATACTCTATACATATATTTTCCTAATGGGACGTGTCCCCTACAAAATGTATCTCTTCCTAAGGGTGACTTGTTAGTCAGGAGCTCCACAACCTACCTACGATGGTTTGCAGTAGGTTCCCCTGCTTTGTCTCTCTACACGAACACCCCTGCCCCCCAATTACCACAACTTAGGTGGGTATGGATACATGGGTCCTAGAAAATGTGTAGCCATGTTAGGTACCCATGTGCATAATGATCCCCCCAAAAGAAGAGGAGAAAAATCTTCCATACAAGAAAGAAAAAAAACTCCCCCAAAGAGACGAAGAAAAGAGAAGAGCTAGGTGACCCCACTCAATAAAATAGAATCCCACAACCCTAGAAGCACTTGTAGATGATGAACTTGCTATCAATGAAGGGTTTGGTGAGAATATCCACAACCTACTTTAAAGTAGGACAATATCACAAATCAATGATATGTTCCTAAATCAACTCTCAAATGTAGTGCATGTGGATCTCGATGGGTTTGGTCCGTTGATGATGAACCAAGTTCTTTGGGGTCCACATGGCACTTTCATTGTCACAAAATATCATTGAAGGCCTCTAAAAAAGAATGCCAGACTCAATAAAGATATTTTGAAGCCAACAAGCTAGAGTGGCCACATTAACAACCCCATGATACTGAATGCTAGTCAAACAAAGAGCAATGACATTTTGCTTCTTGCTCTACCAAAAAATGGGGCCAAAACCAAGATGAAAGTTGTAGCCAGAGGTAGCATTGCAATCATCAAGGTTGCTTTCCCAATCAAAATCTATGTATCCTACCAACTTTGAACTTGTACTTGCAACATAGTGAACCCCATAGCTATACGTACATTGAACATAGTGCAATATACATTTGACAACTTTCCAATGAAGCTCATGTGGTTCCTACATAAAGAATGAAGCCATGCCAACTACATATTAAATATCCAAAAGAATGTGAGTCAAATAGATGAGACTACCAATAAGTTAATGATATAATGTAGCATTAACTAGTGGAGTGGAACTCTTATCCTCAAGCTTGACTCCAAGAAAAAAGAGAGTTGATGTAGGCTTACAATCAGCCATGTGAAATTGAGCTAGAAGATCAAATGCATAAGTGCCATCTAAATCATTTGAAACACTAACACAATTCATTTTATCTCATTTTGATCGCTAAAGACAAATACCATCCCCTTTTGCTTAACTTTCATTCTTGTTTTTCATTACACAAAGAGAGTTGAAGATTGATTATTGAAGGTTCGGAAGCGGTTGCATTGCTATTCCTACAAATGTGCAAGAGTCTATTAGTTGCCAAGAAGATTATCGAAGAAGATTTTTGAAAAAAAAAGGTTTAGTTTTCTCCTCCATTTTGGTTTTACAAATAAACTCTCTTGTTTTCTTTTCAACTTCTTGTTTTCTTTTCATTTTTCTATAAATGTATCACCATGCTTAAAACATTAAACCAATTAGGTTTTATATATAGTTTTGTTTTCATTTATTTTGAATATCTTGTTTATAAAACCTAGTGCCATAGGAATCACAAACAATGGCAGCTAGTTCTAGCTCCATGGGCTAATCCCACTTCAAAACAAACCCAGATCCTCCTCTTTAGAAGTATGTTCATATGATACAATCAGTTCTAGGTGGGGAGTATATTTGGATTTGCAAAAAGTGTGGCATCAAGTGTTCAAGCTCATATAGTCAAGTGAAAGCTCATTTGTGTGGAATTCCTAGACAAAACATCAAAGCTTGCCCAAAAACAATGGTGTACATGTGCCATTGGAGCAAGTGATAGTATATTTTATTGGGCAGAAATAAGTAGATAAAGCAACAAGTCGTAAAGCAAATCATCCTTTAGAAAAGAGAAGATATCAAGGAACGGAGCCCCTATACCCCCATCTAATCCTAGCATTATGGTAGAGGACCACCCATTTTTTACTAACCCTTAAGGAAAACCCCTCTCGAATAAGGGACCTTTAGAAATGGTGTTTCAAAATGAGTGTTGAGTGTTGAACACCCGGAATACTGAGAGGGGGGGTGAATCAATATTTCATTAAACCATCCAGCTATAAACCATTCAATCATTAAAACATATCTAACTACAATTGTAAGTAAAGACATGAAAGAGATCATAATACCACATGACACATAAACACCAGGATTTTTACGTGGAAAACCCAAAATGGGAAAAACCACGGTGAGGGTTAACTCACAATATAATATATCCGGATATATAATATTACAATGGCTCACTACCAAAACACGCTATCCTTGAAGGCTAATTGCCTGAAGTAATTTACAAAACAGAGTATGGCAACACTGCCAGGATGCGGACTAAGATAGAATGAATCTTCCTTGCGTTGGAGTTCAGTTCCAATGAAGCACTAAGTACAAAACACTTCTATGTACAGTGTACTCAACAATTTTGTCTGTTCACACGTACAATTTCACACATTCACACCATACAACAATCCATACATGATCTCTCTAACTTTCAACACTTCATCATTTCTCTCTATCTCTCATCTTCGTTCTCCTTTTTCTTCAAAAATGTCTTACATATATATACCATATACATTCACATACACTAATTAGGTCGGCCTAATTAGAGTAGCCCTATTTCAAATCAAAACTAACTCTCTCGGCTTTATCCTCGAAACATATGTATCTTCATGCCCAACACAAGCATGTAATATATGGTATCAGTCGGTACAGACCTAAAATAGATTCCTTTAGCATTCACAACACATATTTAATCTTCTTAACACAAATTCATAATTAGGTCGGCCAAAATTAGACCTAAAACATCAAAGACATCAAACTTCTATGCAATTTGTCAAACGTGTAACCCCAAACTTGTTAACACATTGAATTCTTCTTTAGACGACATCAAATAACTTATCTTCAACTCCACAAGACAAAACAATTAATCATGAAAAAATGCAGAATCTCCCACATCAATGCGCTATACAGAAATTTACTATAATCCAATGTTCCACGAGGTTTCGGGGACGGGGACGGGGAGACGGCAGGGGACGTGTTTCGGGGACGTAGGGACAAGGGGTCTAAATTTGGGGGCGGCGGGGGGACGGCAAGGGGATGGCGGCAAGGGGGCGGCAGGGTGCTGAAATACATATAGTATTTGAAAAAATAGTTATAAAAAGATGTATAAGAATTATACATTGTGGAGACAACGAGGAGTCCCCTAGACATCTTGAGGACACCCCAACATCCTCGAAGTCCTAGCAGCGTCTTGGAGACAGCAACATTGGTGGTGGGATGGTGGCGTTGGTGGTGGGCTGGTGGGGGGACGTCCCCCCCAAGTCCCCAAGTCTCCGAGATGTTTCTGTCTAAGAAACGCGAGGTTTTTTGGGGGGGACGCATCCCTGTGGAACACTGCTATAATCCTCAGAATAGAACATTGTTACTCATATCTTCTGTATGCGTTCGCATATCGTCATAAAACTTCAAGGTAAGATGAATCGCACAGTCACGAATCTATATACAAAATCTTGTAGTGATATCTTTCTTTGTGGTAGAATGTGAACCAAAAAACCGACGCATTGAACCAATATATAAATATAACACTATGTACCAACCTACTGCTAACTGTATCTTTCTAACCGTATAACCAAGCCAACCAAAATCTTGTCCATAGATGCAAATGATGTTAAGATAGAACATATTATCAGCTTCTGAACAAATCTTACAAGATAAGATAATGTGGACCAAAATACCAAATCAACAAACTTTCAGTACCGGACTAGCATAGTTCGAACCTTTATTATCGGAGCAACTATTGATCTATACAATTAATGTAAGGTATGTTGATGTTAATGTTGACATCAATGACAATCTTCCAATTTCCAACAATCTCCTCCTTTGTCATTGATGGCAACACATGATGTGAAAACCATCAAGAACATAATTTCTTCTTTTCATTTCTCTCCCCTAATGGAATGGTGTTCTCTCCTTTTCACTTGGTACTCTCTCTGCCTTTGACATCAATGGCAAAGAATAAAAGATATTGTATTGATCTTCCCTTTGAAATTGACCAAAGTACTTTAACAATTTCCCTTTGCTTACCTGAATACTCCCCCTTAGAAGTACATCCAAAACAATAACTATGAGTAATTAACCGGAGATGGTTGTCCCTTGAAGTTTGTGGAGAGTACTTGTCCATGAAGATTTGCTTTCATCCCACAGTTTCTTTGCTTCTGTCAAGGCTCTATATAGATACTCAAGTTCAACTAGGATATCTTTCCCTTCAACCAGAGTTCCGAGAGTGACATTTGAGTTCAGGATTCTATCAGCAAGAGAAAGAGCATAGGAGACAAGTGTGTACTTGATTTTTATTAGGTCTCTAAGCTGTCCATATTGTTCAATCATTTCTCCTTTTTCCTTGTGTAATGTGAGATATTCTTCATGTAGCTTTGTCAGACAAAACCAAGTTTGATCATCCCGATCTAAAGTCGGATTAACGTGTTAGATATTTTATTTGTATCTCAATTGTGTTCTCAGCATCTTTGAATCTTTGAGTTGCATTAGGCTATGTCCAACAAAATGAGAATAGATATCTAGCCTCTTTTTTCACAATCATGAACTTCTTTTAGTTTCTCAAGTGCATTGCTATATGTAGACCTACATCTTTCTCCTATTTCCAACAATCCTTTTTCCCTTACCCAAGTAACCATTTCACTATCTAATTTTCTTCTCAATTCTTTGAATGAATCAGTCAATGTATTTGTGCTTTCCATAATGGACTGTGAAGAACTGGTGTCTACTTTAGGAACTAGTTGAAGATGTACCTTTCTTTTGGCTAGTTGCTTGAGTTTTCTTGGAGCGGGATCTGTTTGAGCAATTAATGCATGAACCTCAGTAGATTTTCTCTTTTCTCCAGAGGCAGCTATTGATTTACTGGAGATCCCTTCTAATTTTTCTAGAGCAGTTTTGATTACACCCCTTGATATGCCATATTCTCTTGCATACTCTATCTTTGTCTCAATTAGCCTTTTTGCTTGGCCAACTCAAATTTCACATGAATTTCTAGAGCCACTTCTATATAAGTTCCAAATCTTGGTCTACTAGGATCTCTAGGGCTGTTAGTTAACATTTCAATACAACCAACAACATAATCTTTCTCAATCTCATGGCCTAGCTTAGGAATCCATATGGTTCTAAGTTCAACCACTTTGATAATATAGTAATCAGTAGATACCATAGGGTTATGTCATTCTTATATCTTGTCACTATCTCTCTTGAAATTCTTCGCCTTCTATTCATTCTTCTCTGAAATTTTCCAAAGAATGCGGCAAGGGCATCACCTTGTGCATCTAAATCTCCAATATTTCTCATTATATCTCTAATTTGATGTGCAACTAGTTTGGTGAAAACCAAACAACTTCTCGTACAGCAGGAACTTTCCTCATAAAGTAAAAGGTTAAGCATATTATCAATGTTCCATACCTAAATGTGCACTTCTTCTTCTTGATATCATTCAAATTCTCAAATAGTTGTTGCCAAAGCAACTCACAAAGATCATATTTATCCCTTTTCTCAACCATCTCTAAAGCTATATCAATTGTAGTGGCAGAAACATCATTGTCACCAAAAATCAAGTGTGCAATAACCATACTTGCATATTGAATTTCTGGATTATTGATTTCAGTACTTGTATACATTATCAATCCCTTTCCTTTATTAGGTTTGCATACAGGAGTAGCTCCAGAGGAAGATAGACCAATAACATCTCTAATTGCTTCTTTGGATATCATATAAGAATCATCAAGCCACACAAACTGATCATGAAATCTGCTTAGTGCCAATCTAATGCATTTATCTTCATTGCTAAAGTTAGGAAACTGATCCCACATATCTAATTTCATCTCCATCAACACATTGTGTTCCGGTTTTAGGGTATAGTTTTCTCCAATTAACTCTTCAAACCATAGTATATGTGCTTTTCCACAAGAAGGCTCTTTCAACTTCCTATGAATGTATATCCAAATGTCTTCAATCGGAATGACAACAAGGAGAACTTCCGAAAATGCACCCAAGGGGTCAAATTCTAGGGTTTTAGCAAGGTACCCCTTAAGTTGTGGTTCCAATCTTTCTAAAATATCCATGACTTGAGGTGTATCCATAACATTCAACATAATTCAATGAATAATTCGTAGAGAATAATGTATAACATCATTACTTACCTTTTGCCTGCACACCAAAGCCAAACATAGAAATTCTACAGTATGGAACTGCTTTGGACTCTTCAAGCTTGCTCCACACTCTACTTTTATTCAACAAATGCCTTTCGTCGAATGATTTTTTTGATACACTTAAATTTATTTCTCTGATCCCATTTGTTTCAACAATAAATGCTTCAAATTGCAAGTAGATGTCCTCGGAATTTGCATGCACTTCCACCTTTTCAAGCTCTACAATATTCCTTCTTTGCACATGTCCACCTAAAAATTCCTTTCCCATGAGATCTTGAATTCGTCATCTTCAATAAACGAATTTGTGTCACACCATGACATAGGATATTAAATTTTCTGATAAATTTCCCTCTAAGCCACTGCCTAGGTTTAATTTTTGATGAGATTATCTGCATCGGAGGACGACATAGATGAAATTGAAACTTTTGATTCGTCTTACTTCTCAAATTCTCCTTCCCTCTTTCAGGTCTTTTCCATTTCCTTCTTAACTTCTGCCGAATCAAACTTAGTGATTGGTTCATATCTCTTTACCGGATAGTCCTTTTTCACATTTCTACTTCTGCAATCTTTGGAAAAGTGTCCCGGTTTGCTGCAAATATGACAAACAACATTCTTCCACCCAAATTGTCCTTTATTCAATCAAAATCTGCACCAATTAGCCTTGTGTCCAAATGACTTGCAATGATAACAGTAGCCTTTGAAGGGATAGATCATTTTGTTCAACATCTAGCTTCTGCATTCTATAGCTTTATGTCCAATTCTTTTGCATTTAAAACATTGACCGATGAATGGTAAAGCATTTTGATTCATTCTATCATTCTATCTTATTTTATTTCCACAATCTTTTGCCCTATGTCTAAATCTATTGCAGGAATAATAGATACCATGAAAAGATGAGTACCTTTGAGCATTTGGTTGTCTAATAGGTCTTCTTACTTTGTTCTTCTAGTTCCGGATCTCGCCAATATCTTTCTTGTCTTCAATCCTCTTATTATTTGAACTTTCTCCATTCTCATGTCCTAGACCACTCTTGTCCTTAGATGTTTTCTGACTAACAATCAACTCACCAAGCATTGTAGAACTTTTCTTGAATTTATCCTCATGTTTTCTTTCCTTTTCAAGATCTAATTTTAGAATTACCACTTCTTGTTCAAGCCTTACATATTCATCTATCTTGTTGTCCACCCTTGCATTCAGGCATTCTTCAATTCTTTTTTTCTCTTCTGCTTACTCTTTCATTCCAGTGATGTCCTCATTTGCCTTCTTCAATTGATTTGTTCTCTCAATTTCTTGATGCACTCATTTGCTTCCTTGAGGCTTTCCTTCAAATCTTTATTTTCTTTTTCAATTTTGTCAAGATCTTCAAGAGCAATTTCAAATTCACCATTATTATCTAGGATACAATTTTCTTCAATATGTTCAACAAGAATCTCTTCCGGGGGAATAGGAAATCTCTTATCTTCCATGTGTTCAAATTCCAAGATCTTCCTCAAGCTGTTAGACTTCTTAAGAGGAACCAAGCTCTAATACCAATTGTTGAACACCCAGAATACAGGGGCGGGGAGGGACGGGCGGCGGAGATCAGTATTCCATTAAACCATCCAGCTATAAACCATTCAATCATTAAAACATGCCTAACTGCAATTGTAAGTAAAGACATGAAAGAGATCATAATACCACATGACACATAAACACCAAGATTTTTATGTGGAAAACCCAAAATGGGAAAAACCACAATGAGGGTTAACTCACAATATAATATATCTAGATATAGAATATTACAATGGTTCACTAAACCATCCAGCTATAAACCCAAAATGGGGGAGGTGAATCAGTATTCCATGAAACCATCCAACTATAAACCATTCAATCATTAAAACATACCTAACTGCAATTGTAAGTAAAGACATGAAAGAGATCATAATACCACATGACACAAAAACACCAAGATTTTTATGTGGAAAACCCAAAATGGGAAAAACCATAGTGAGGGTTAACTCACAATATAATATATCTAGATATAGAATAGTACAATGGTTCACTAAACTATCCAACTATAAACCCAAAATGGGGAGGGTGAATCAGTATTCCATTAAACCATCCAACTATAACCATTCAATCATTAAAACATACCTAGTTGCAATTGTAAGTAAAGACATGAAAGAGATCATAATACCACATGACACATAAACACTAGGATTTTTATGTGGAAAACCCAAAATGGGAAAAACCACAGTGAGGGTTAACTCACAATATAATATATCCGGATATAGAATATTACAATGGTTCACTGTCAAGACACATTGTCCTTGAAGGCTCACTGGCTGAAGTAATTTACAAAACAAAGTATGGCAATACTACTAGGATGAGAATTGAGATAGAATGCACCTTCCTTGTGTTGGAGTTCATTTTCAATGAAGCACTAAATACAAAACACTTTTGTTTACAGTGTACTCAACAACTCTGTCTATTCACACATACAATTTCGCACATTCGCACCATACAACAATCCATACATGAGCTCTCTGACTTTCACCACTTCATCATTTCTCTCTATCTCTCATCTTCGTTCTCCTTTCTCTTCAAAAATGTCTTACATATATATACCATATACATTCGCATACACTAATGAGGTTGGCCTAATTAGAGTAGCCATATTTCAAATCAAAACTAACTCTCTCGGCTTTATCCTCGAAACATATGTATCTTCGCAACCAACACAAGCGTGTAATATATGGTATCGGTCGGTACAGACCTAAGATAGATCCCTTTAGCATCCACAACACATATTTAATCTTCTTAATAGAAATTCATAATTAGGCCGGCCAAAGTTAGACCTAAAACATCAAAGACTTCAAACATATATGCAATCCGCCAAACACGTGACCCCAAAACTTGTTAACACATTGAATTCTCCTTTAGATGACATCAAATAACTTATCTTCAACTCCACAGGACAAAACAATTAATCATGAGAAAATGTGGAATTTCCCACATCGATGCGCTATACCGAAACTTACTGCAATCCTCATAACAGAACACTGTTACTCATATCTTCCATATGTGTTCGCATATCATTATAAAACTTCGAGGTAAGATGAATCTCATAGTCACGAATCTATATACAAAATCCTATAGTGATATCTTTCTTTGTGGTAGAATGCGAACCAAAAAAAACGACACATTGAACCAATAAATAAATATATATAACACTGTGTACCAACCTACTGCTAACTATATCTTTCCAACCATATAACCAAGCCAACCGAAATTGTCCGTAGATGCAAATGATGTCAAGATAGAACATATCATCAGCTTTTGAACGAATCTTACAAGATAAGATAATGTGGACCAAAATATCGGATCAATAAACTTTTAGTACCGAACTAGCATAGCTCGAACCTTTATTACTAGAGCAACTATTGATCTATACAAGTAATGTGAGTAAGGTATGCTGATGTTAATGTTGACATCAATGACAATCTTCCAATTTCCAACATTGAGAGATTGTCGATAAACACATAAAAAGATGTGACTATACAAATGTTTTGGCTTTCAATATTGTTCGCTCACCATATTGGCAAAAAAAGGTGAGAAAATTTAATAAGGCTCCAAACAAATACAAAAGTTTGAGCTGTAAGAAGGTGTGTGGCACCTTATTGTTAAAAGATGTCAAGCTTGTAGAAGATTCATTAAAGTCCATAAGGGATTCATGGACCAAGATAGGGGTGTCCATCAAAGATGCAAAAGTTGTTGAAAGAACATTCTGATATAACTCCAACAAAGCCGCCTGCTGATTTACCTCCTTCACGAGGTATTACTCACCATATTGACTTAGTACCAGGATCCAAGCTGCATAACCAAGCTGCATATTGATTATCTCCAAAAGAAAATAAAGAAATGAGAAGGCAGATTTGCGAATTGTTAGAAAAAGGGTTCATAATAGAGAGCATGAGCCCCTATGCCACACCAACTTTACTATCACCTAAAAAGGGAGGCAAATGGAGAATGTGAGTGGACTCTAGAGCCATCAACAAGATCATAGTAAAGTATAGGTACCCCCTTCCTAGAATGGATGACATGTTAGACTGTTTGGTAGGTGATAAAGATTTTCTCCAAGGTTGATTTGAGAAGTGGTTACCATCAAATTCGAATTCAAGAAGGGGATGACTGGAAGACGACATCCAAGGTCAGGATGGGTTATATGAATGGTTGGTGATTCCTTTTGGAATGTCTAATACCCCTGCCACTTTCATGCGCACCATGAACCAAGTATTTAGATCCTATATTGGAAAACTAATCATAATCTATTTTGATGATATTCTAATTTTCAGCAAGAGCATGAAAGAACATTTGGAACATCTTCAAATTGTTTTTGATACGCTGAGAAGAGAGAGGTTGTTTATAAATCTCGATAAAAGTGAGTTTTGCAAAGACAAGTTGGTTTTCCTTGGAAATGTGATTTCAGCAGAAGGAGTAAGCATAGATCCTGAAAATATTAAGGCTATGCTTGAATGGCCTATCCCACAAAGTATTACAAAAATAAGGAGTTTTCATGGGTTAGTAAACTTCTATAAGAGGTTTATTAGGAATTTTAGTGGAATAAGTGCTCCCTTGACGAATTGAATTAAAGGAAAGTCATTTTCTTGGACTGAAGCAGCTGAGAGAAGTTTTGAGCAACTTAAAAAGGTGACAAAAGCCCCTATCCTTGCCTTACCAGACTTTCGGAAGATTTTTACCATTGAGTGTGATGCTTCAGTAGTAGCCATTAGGGATCTATTGAGTCAAGAGAGCAAGCCAATTGTTTACTTTGGTGAGAAACTAAATGATGCCAAGAAGAAGTTTTGAGCAACTTAAAAAGGTGACAAAAGCCCATATCCTTGCATTACCAGACTTTGGGAAGATTTTTACCATTGAGTGTGATGCTTCAGCAGTAGCCATTAGGGATCTATTGAGTCAAGAGGGCAAGCCAATTGTTTACTTTGGTGAGAAACTAAATGATGCCAAGAAGAGGTATGGTACTTATGACAAAGAATTGTATGCTATTGTCCAAAAATTGAAACAATGGAGGCACTACTTATTACATAGAGAATTCATCTTGTTGATAGACAATCAAGCGCTGAAATATATCAACTCCCAAGCCAAATTATCACATAAACATGCCAAGTGAGCCTCTTTTTTGCAAAATTATACATTTGTGGTTCAACATTTGAGTGGAAAAACTAATGTAGTGGCTGATGCTTTAAGTAGAAGATGTCACTTACTTGTCTCAATGACCAATGAGATTGTTGGTTGGGTTTGAGGAAATGAAGGGAGAATATGAAAATGATCCTTATTTCAGCAAGATTATTGCTGCCCTCAGTAGTCCTATTGTTGCAAGGAATAAATTTTCTGAAGATTACTAATTGGTAGGTGGATTTTTATTTAGAGGACTCCAACTTTGTATCCCCACAGGATCCAAGAGAGAAAAATTGATTCGAGAAATGCATTCAAATGGCTTGGGGGGACACTTTGGAAGGGACAAAACTTACAGCCTGGTAAGTGAGAATTTTTTTTGGCCTTAGTTAAGCAAGGAAATGAATAAATTTGTTTCTACATGTAGATTTTGTCAAGTTTCTAAAGGAGGACAGCAAAACACAGGGTTATACAAACCCTTACCCGTTCTTGAGGGACCGTGGATTGACATCTCTATGGATTTCGTGTTGGGATTACCTCGTACTCAACGAGGAACTGATTCAAATTTTGTTGTGGTGAATCGGTTCTCAAAGATGGCCCACTTCAATCCATGCAAAAGGACTACTGAAGCAAGTAAGGTTGCTGATTTGCTTTTTGAAGAAATTGTTCGCTTGCATGGACTGCCCAAAACTATTACTAGTGATTGAGATACAAAGTTTTTGAGCAACTTTTGGAGGACTTTGTGGAGAAAGCTTGATAGTAAACTGCTGTATAGTTCAGCCTATCATCCTCAAACAAATGGGCAAACTGAGGTGGTAAACAGGAGTTTGGGTAATTTGCTTCGATGCCTAGTTGGGGAGAATCCAAGGCAGTGGGATTTTACTTTGGCACAATCTGAGTTTGCTTTTAATTCAAGCATCAATAGGTCTACTAGTAAGTCTCCTTTCCAAGTTGTTTTGGGAAACAATTCTAAGGGGGTTGTTGATCTTATTGATCAACAAATGAGAAATGGGTTACTCAAGATGCAAAGGACTTTGCGAGACATATACAAAAAATACAAGTGAAGCACAAGCTGCAACTAACCAATGAGCAATATAAAAGGAATGCTGATTTGCATCGGAGAGAGAAAGTATATGAGGAAGGTGAGCAAGTCATGGTGTATTTGCATAAAGAAAGATTTCCTCAAGGAACTTATAACAAATTAAAACCCAGGAAAGTGGGACCATGCAAAATACTAAAGATAATTAGTGAGAATGCCTATTTATTAAATTTGCTTGAAGATTTGGATAATAGTCCTGTCTTCAATGTTGCAGATCTTTACCCTTACCATTTTGGTCCTGAACAAATTCCTGATGAAATTTTTTGAGAGACTTGTACAATACATTGCCATGGAAAAGGAGAGAGCAAATTGAAAGGATAGTGGACACTAAGATTGCTGCCATAAGAGCAAAGAATTATAAGATGTATTTGGTAAAATGGGTGGATTTACCGGATTCCAACAACACTTGGATCACTAAAGAAGATCTCATGAAGTTTACAAAATTAGACTCTTCTGAACCATCAGTCTTTTTCTTTTATTAGTTGTTTGTGCTTTTCTTGGTTTGTAACTGTCGGCTTTGGATAGTCTCCATTTTTGGATTTTCCCCCCTTCTTGTATGGGGAAGCAGGGGTTTGTTTTGGTGTTGATGAAGTGGTGAAGGATACAGTTTTTTTTTTCTGTGAATCAATGAGAACAAAGGATCGAGGATTTCTGTTTGCTATCTCTGTTTTTATGCAGGTCTTCTGTGAAAATGAATCTGAGTTCTGAGATATGTTTTGCTTTGATTATCAGTTATTACTGTATCCTTAGGTGTTTGTGGATGTTTTAAAATCTAACATGCAGATCAACAGAACCGAGAGGAGTGGTTAAGAGAGAGTAGAGGTACTCTCAGCATCAATATGTTTATTTGTGATATATGCTGAGAATGTAAAATATTTATTAAAATATGTTAAAGGAAAAGGGTTTTTGGAAGTAACTTGCGAATAATTATCAAATCTTTGTATTTTATCAAATTCACTGTTTGATGGAAGTTTCTAGGGAATGAATATGCTAGGTGGAAAGATTTGTGTCTATTAATAGGAATAATTTTGTATGTAGAACTTGCCATTTAAACAATAAATTCAAAAACATTTATAAATAACTTAAATAAACTATCTGAGGGAGGGAAGATCAAAATTAGGAAAACATAGAGATCATTGCACCTGTTTGTTTTCTTGCACATAGCCAACTGTGTCAATAGAATTCCAACTAAACTGTGTTAAGCGTATACTCAATTAACCTGAAGCAATTCTGATGCCTGACTTCTCTTCTGTAAAATACCCACAATACTACAGACCAAAACGTAGGTAAGGCCATTATGAATGAAGCCTCAAGGTGTAGGTCTGGATCTAGGGATGACCCTGAATTTATGGGAGCTTACCATATATAGTGTGGGTATGCAAGATTGTGGCATAGAGTTGATGCCATGGCTATGGTTGGTAGGTTATGAAGGTGGATAGAAGTTGCTAGATCAATTAAGGTATTATTTGAGGCATATTTGTGTGAGGTGTATTTATATGAGGAAAAAAAATTAGTATTAACCAAGGGGTGGTTATTAGTATATCATAGAGTATGACCAAACCCAAAGAAACAACATAGAGTGTGAATGTAAAGTGTCTAATCAAAACCATAGTTGAGGATGAATAACCTTACTTACTCAATTTGTCAGAAACTATAAATGTCCCAAATATGACACAAATAGCAACTGCAAAACTCGGCACATGAGAAAAGGGTTCAACTGAAATTACATCGTATAGCTCAAGTTCTGAAAGTATTCCTTTTCTGTCTTCTGTAAAGTCCCCCATATGGCTACAATCATCTAACCATATATAACTATGTATATAGACAGGCTGAGACAAACAAACGGCATTAACTCACAAAATACACAGTGAAACCTGTATCCATCGAAGAACACCTTGGAAACATCAATGTAAAGGGTGTTACTTAAAGCGTAAAGGGGGTAGACAAGAAAATCTCTTTGATCTAACGTATCCAATATATAATGATATTAGATAAAGCTAAGAAGATGCTCACATCTTAAAACAATTAAACAAAGCTTATAGAAATTATTATATAAGCAGACAGACAATCTAAACAAGCGAGTA
>VDFB02193867.1:577976329-577987587 GCA_007258455.2 Sequoia sempervirens | reverse complement strand
GGAAGGAAACGACAGAAGCTGTATTTATCATCAACAGATAGAAATCCAAGTTTATAATTGCCTTTTCGAGATGTGTTGAGGTGATTATAGGTGTTTCAAATGCAACAATAAATGATAGAATTAATTTTCGCTTGAACTACTATTTTGGAACTCTGGTGATGTTTGGAGGCATTAGAGAAGTGGAGATAGATTGCACAAGTTGAACTCAATCGTTTGATATCTTGTAATAAATGTGGCAATTGCAACTAACCTTTGGAAAAATAAAAGGATAATAAAGGGACATGGCTGTGAAAATAAGAGCAACCATTAGAAGCTTGCATTCATAAGGCAACACAAGAATTAATCACTATATTGTAACCCTCTTGATAAGACCTAGACTTGAATTGGCACCTCTAATTCTCCTCCTCTTCCTAAGAAAAGGATTTTGCTGATTGAAGAATCATATTCAACCCTTCCTCTTGTTGGTCAATTGCTAAATTAGTGAAACTGTCTGCTTTGTTGCCTTTGAAAAATGACAACACTACGACATAACTGTCTAAGAGTTGCCATGCTGATTGAAGAATGTTCTTGATTTCGAATTATTTATGCACCTTTATTTGATTACATTGAGTAATACCATAGAATCTTGTTCAATTTGTATTTTTTTTACAATTTCCTATAACTTTTTTTAGATTGTTTAGATAACCAATTCAAATTTTCATGTGAAGTTGCTTAAGTTTGTTTTTATTTTCATTGCCACTTGGGGGTATTCTTTGGCCCATCACAATTTTGCACTCACCCTCTAATGTTATGGATTTTTGATGGCTTAATCTCTAATTTGAATCCTTTTTTATAAGGTTGTGAATTCTAAATGTTAAAAACATCTCTTATTTCTTTAACTATATCACCAAAGTATTTCTATCCTTTTTAGGCAATTACCTCAATGTTAGACGGGGTCTTTCGTGGGATCAGTTGCTTACTATGATTTCCAACTCAACCCACTTAGCCATAGACTTTCCTTGTATGGGTGGTATTCTTCTATTTCTAACGCTTTGTAGGCTTCTTTTTTTCTACATATAATTGTATTGGTTTAGGGGTCACTCATTTTTGGCTAACCCCCTTGTTTCAGCGTTTATTTCTTTTTGTTTTTGCATCATGTCTAGGGCTCTTTTTGCCCTAGTCTTTTACTATTGTAGATGTATATTCCAGTCCCTTTGATTTATTTTTGGTCATTCACAGACATTAATATATTTTCTTTCTTTCTTTCTAATAGACTTGTTAGAGAAATTAGATTTAATGATGGTATTGGTAAGTTTTAGTCCTATCTATGAACAATGACTTCCCATTGATAGTCCTATATATGAACAACGACTTCTCATTGACTTATTATTATCAAATAGATTTGGAACCTCTCTTTAACTAATAAGGCTAACATCTTAATAGTTCTATTGTCTCGAGAATAGTGTAACTTTGCAATCATGCACTTACATTGCTTGGATAACCTTAGAGTCATAAATTGAAAGGCATTGGTTCTTTTCTATATTTGTTAATGTGCAAAATTATATCTGATTTACACCTTGCAACTAGACAAGAATTAAACTAATCTTTATTTGTGAGATAGGTGAGGGATTACAGAACTGATTGGGATCTACAAGTACACCAACCTGTGGCAGGAAATTATTATCCAGTAAGTTTTGAAAATTCAAATATAATATTGTATCTCTAAACTACTATCTAATTCAGTGTTTCAGAAGTTGTTGACATGACACCTATAATCATGTGCTGTGTATCTCAGTAATGTATAATGAGTAAATTAATTGTGTGCTATGCACCTCAAATGTATTTTAAGGGTTAGATTTCTATGTGGTAATGCATTGGTTGAGTTTCAATATTTTGATCATGCAATAAAATTTTAGTTTTGATACCAATTATTGATAACAGATAAACATGTATTTAGACTCCCAAAAATGTTTCTTTGCAACATTTTCAAGGTTAATCAAACATATATGGGATACATGGGCTTCTATGGACATAAAATTATGTTGGTTCTCTAAAACAAATTCAATCCTTTCAGATAGCTTCAAGAAAATGTTATAAATCTGAAAAAGGTATGATATGAAGAATTTATGAGGACTTGAAATGTAGCTTAAAAGTTCATCTGGGAGGTTTATTACTTGTCTAATGAGTCACTTTGAATATGGCATTCACAGTGAAAGGATAATTGACAAACAATTTAAACTAGTATGCATTTGACTGCAACTGCAACTACTTTTTTGACTATTATATTGCCACATGTTCATGAGACATAATTTCTCTTGGAATCATTTAAATTCTACATAAGGAAGGTTTGTAGACATAAGATTCACAAGAGGGCATAGACTGACAATCCTAAAACTTGATCTGCAAAGTCTTTCCCAAGTTTTCATTCACAATAAATATCATAATAGGTTGAATGTTTAAGGGGATTGAGGACTATCATGATGTGTTATCTCCTTTGCAAACGTACATCTACAAACAATATTTTAACCACCTTATACTCCTCAAAAGTTCGTTGGCTATTGAATTAAGATATGGTATCCATGCATTGTTATAGCATGCCATCTATGTTCCATCCTCCATCCCTATCTCATCCATAAGTCAGCCATATATATGTTATTATACATTCATTATTTAGAAATACCAACTACAATAGAAAATGATTAAGATAATAGTAATAATATGTGTAGGCTATATCTTATGTTAGTGTTTAAAAATTTAACCTCTTTCTGTCTCAAAAATGGTATGTGAATCACCCAATGGACAATGCCAATTTCCATTGACAGTGTAAGGGAAGACCACCATAAATGATGTGATTTCCATCCGCATTGAAAGGGGCAGCTCCCCTATGCTAAAAACCAAATAAAACTATGTACAAAACTCACAATATACAAAGCTTGATTTGGGTGTTTTAACATATTTTGAAAAAGTAATCATGAAATGTGATATTTTTGGCCTCTTGGACTAGGCTTAAGCTGAAACAATATTTAAGCACTTAATGCAATCATTTGGAGGTTTTCTTGAAACATAAACACACATACATAGATTTCTAAGTAAATTGCAGAGAGCGGGAATTTGTGCTCACAAAGAAAACATAGGATTACACACAACACATTACTTAACAAATCAAAGTTTCCAAATATTACTATTGAAGCTACAAACACACAAATAACAACAATCACAATACAAAGCTTGCAATTATTGATAATCTCTATCCAATTAGTGAAATCATTCACACAAGATTATATCCCATGGAGATAACAATTTTATCACACTCACAGAAAGAGCCGAATTATGATTAAAAAAGGAAAATAGCAAAGGTGCAAATACTATCTCTCATAGTCCATCAATTTATTACAAAGCCTAAATTTATCAGTTATTTTCCTATAAACTATAAAATCTCACACAAGGCCACAACACAAGGTTAAACAATGAATTTGAATTGGGCATGATAAAATTCATTATCATTTTTAGTTATAGTTGTAGGGTTCTTATGGAACCGTACCCTTGAAAATAGTGTTGTAATTCAAGACACAACCAAACACCACTATAAGTTACTAAAAACTTCCATATAGGCTGCAACTAATGAAATGCTACATAACTTTAACTATCAAGTGCCCAAACTGAGACCAGCTTATAGCATTCCCCATCATACCCTTTCCCTGGATACTAGAGAAACATGTAAAGAATCAACAACCTCTTCCACCCCATTAACCTTCTATTTGACTTGGTCTTCCCCTATGATGACTTGCTAGGGCTGGGAATATTGTGCCATAACTTCTCTACAATGGCAAGCTTTTTGGACAGACAAAGCACATAAAACAGAAATAGTAAAATCACATCCCATCTTAACTCATCCATGATCATGGACACACAGACTTGCAAGTACTTTCCCTACATTGTTGCAAAATGCCTGAAAGATAGCCGCTTCATGCCATAACTCCACAACTTTTTCTTCTTTACCTCCTCCTTAGACAAGAGTTGAGGTAGAGCCTTCACCCTCAACCCCTAGCACCACTAGTTTTAACAGCTTCAATTGCTATCTCCTCACTTGCTAGAGCCATGCCAAGAAGTTGGTTTGGAATACATAATCACAAAAGCCATAATCTAATTGAAGCATTAAGTACGAAAAAAGAAAGAATCGCAATAATTTTGCCTCTTATTGCCACCTTGGAGAGCTTCCCTGCACCAAAAAAAAATCTTCTAATATGCTTTAGAAAATCCTAAAGTTGTAGGTTTGTTGCAAGCAAAAATACATTGGAGATGTCTATCTGTGGGCCTCCCAAGAACCAATCATACTCCATCTTGCTTGCCTGACATCTTATCCACCATACCTCAACAACAATCACTCTAGCACTCTACAGAAACACCAAACAAGCCTAAATTCACAACCCACCATCTTCTTCCCATGGAGATTCCAAACAAATAATCTCTAACTCATTTTATAATCATGACACTACCTCATATTGCAAAAGCCATTAATGAGGTTCCTACCCATACTCTTTAGAATGTAAGGGATGATTATACACTACCACTTTGCTACCAAAACATTCATTTCTCAATTGCCAACCCAAAGCAACCATGCGATTTCTTATAGTTAATAAATGCTTCTAATATAAACAACCTAACTAACAATTTCCATCAGCCCCTTAATATGTAGGGCAGAAATACATAAAAGCTACAACTATTTTATCAAGGGGGCTTGTAGGACAGCAATGATTCTAAAATTTTCTATGTTTCTTCTCTATCACTGTAAATGGCCATTATCAGCTCTTTCTTATACTTCTGTTAGCTAAACAATTTGCCACCTAGTTCATATTCCTTTCACAACGTTTAAAGGAGGTCTCTTCAAATTTTTCCTTTAGGCTGAGAACTTAAAAGTATCTATTAAGTTTGTGGCTCTGAGTCTTACCTTTATTTATTGCATTTATCTAATCCATTGCATCAACTTCTAGTATGAGTTTATAACGATTTTGCAATACGACGACTCCAAGTCTTGTAACTAGAACTTCCAATTCTACCTCATTATTTGTTAGATATCTTAAAAATAAGGAACCTCTATTTTCAATTATCTAAAGAGTCCCTAATAACAATACCCACTCCCACCATACTTAGATTATCCTTAGCAGCTCCAGCAAAGTTTAGTTTCAAAAAACCCTTTGGAGGAGGGAACCACAAATTTACTTGAGAACCTTCCAAGTGTAGATAATACTAACCTCTCCTAATATTATTTCCCCTTAAACCTTAAATGGGAGTAGGATTTGAAAGCCCCCTCAAGAATTTTCAATTCAAAGCCAGAAAGCAAAAACTTCACCTTATTTGTCTAAGGTTGTGCAAACTCTTTTATTGCAATAAATTGAAAAAGCTTCTCGCTATTTTTTTTGGTAGATAAACTGCAACGTTGGGGGCTGCTTGCGTTTATATTGATCAAAACCAAAAAGTTACAAAATCTAGTTTTGGGCATTTCATTTCAGCCCCATTACCCAGGAGTTGACAAAGTCTTGTTTTGCATATTATCTATGCAACATAAGAAGTATACAAAAACTATGGAGCATATCTATAAGTCTACCCAAGTAGGATTCAATCTAGAACTGTATAGGCATTATGTACTATTAATAAACTATACTTAGAAACAAAAATGAAAAAAATTACAATATATCATCAAATACTAGTAGCTATCACCCATCTTGCTCTTCATTAATGAACTCAGCCAACCATTCTATGCCATTTGAGGCATCCAAACCCATGGTTTTCTTCAAAAAAAGGATCATTTCACAACATTGAATCAATGACAAACAAGATTTGAGGACTTGGAAGTGTAGCAAAAGGGAAACCATACCACTGTATCCCCACCATCTTGGAGTATCTTGAAATCTGAGGGTGAAGGGATACCCACACCATATTGAGCCACCTCCAGTACCAAAGCTAAATCCTCTAGGAAATGTTTCTTGATAAAAGCTCAACAAAGGGCTTTCACCAAATCTTTCATCTCCCCGAGGTCCAACTATGAGGCCACAAACATGGAGGAGATATAACTGTTCACTTTGTGTTTGTGGTCCTTGTCCATGAATTTTATTTTTGGTCCATGGCCATTCTTTCATCCCCCAAAACCCACTGAATGGCAAAGAGGATTAATCCATGGTGGTTTTTGAAAACACACTTTAGCCTTTTTTCTTTAATAACCCCCAAGAAATCCAATTGATGAAGAGAGCTAACTAAACATATTGGGGAGTCCATAACAAAGCCTATGGCAGTTCAAAGCCCATGAAAAAGAAATGTGGGAAAAGCATCCTTCTCCCGTGATTTAATCTCTATACTGTCCATTTCAAAGGAGCCGAGAGGCCAAGAGTAATGGAAAATGAGTGCAAAAATTGCTAGTCCGTCAATCTAGCCGAATGACATTAACTACAAAATGTTCTAGGAATGATAGGCTTTGTACCATTGTTTAGTCGATAGACAATGATCCAAGTCATGATGTGGTGTCATTACCTTTAGCACTTCGATACTGTCAGCTGTGAAGTTGGCAAGAGAGTCTGCTTTAAGGTTGGCTTCATGATAAACATGATCACCATAAAAGGAAGGGCCACATCTAACAAGGCCTTAAACCTCCAATTGTGGGAATCCTTTTTTCTTATTTCATTGATTGCTAGAGTTGAATCCCCTTCTAACTCCACTTTGGAAAGATTGAGTTTCGAGCACATCTGCAAGCCAAGAATGAGTGCATGCATTTTTTCCTCATTGTTTGTTCCATTCAACAGAAATTTGGAGGCACAACATACGACTTTCCTAGTTCAATCATGGATAAGACAACTAAAACTAGAGATTCCATGGTTCCCTCCGGAGGCTTCATCAAAAATAAGTTTGAACCAGCCATGTTGTGGTGGTTGCCATTTGGCCTCTTTATGTTTTGTTAGGGACTTAATTCCCATTAGCCCCTTTAACTAGGGCAATCCATAGGCTGAACCAATTTTTAGACATCAAGTTATCCCAGCCAGTCAAGGACCTCATTTGAGTAGTCTAGGATGCCACTCTATTGTTGGCCACTTCCACTATTGCAGCTTCAACCTTGTTCAAAAATGAGGGAATAGACATTTCCTTCTCTTGAAAAATCCTTTTGTTTCTTTCTTTCCATATTTCCCATAGTAAGATTGAAAAGCCTTCTATTTATTTCTTTGTTGCATTCTTGAAGAGAATGGGCCAAGATTCAAATAATTTTTGGATCTCATTGAGAAGAATTCCAATCCAACCGAGTTTTGCACATAACCACTTCCAACATTCTTGAGAAAATTGGCACTCTAACAGAAGATAATCCTCATTTTCTTCCCAAGATTTGCAGAGAGGAAATCTTGAAGGGTTGTGGAAACCCATTTTATCAATTTGTCTGCTGTTATAGTTTTCTTTTGTAGAGCAGCCCAAGAGAAGATCCTTGCCTTGGGAAGGCAAGCTTTGTTCTAGTAGAGGTGAATGGGAATACCGATTTTCTCTTAACCAATCTCCACCACCACATAACCATCCTTAGCATTATATTTCCCTAACAAAGAGGAGTTCCATCTAATACCATTTTTTCCTTTCGTCAGAAGAATTTCTGCTCCTCAACGATGACCCTTAATTTTTCCTCCTCCTCAGCCGAAGTACCAACATAGCTAAAATATTTCCATATCCAATTTGAGAGGCCCAAGGAAGAGTCATTCTCCACATAATCTACTACATGAATGCCTTAGAGGCTAGTGAGAATCTTTTAAACCTAAAATATTATTTTTCTCTATTATAGCATATCTGCTTGACAAGTCTTTCCAGAAGAGAGCAAAATGCCCATCTTAAATGTCCCATGTAAGGTATCCAGTTATTAAAGGTTTGCAAGACACCATGGAATTCAAGATCCAAGAACCATGCGATAGATTGCATGAAGTAAGAATCCTTGCTGAATTTTGGTTGTCCAAGTATTTTCTTTGTAAGATCCTTGTCCATTTCAAATGAGGTTGGAAACAATCTTCCATACTAACTTTGCCCCAAGCACTTTTTTGTTTGATGATGTCTAATTCTTGAGACCAAGGCCACCCTCAACCCTAGGCCTGCATATGGAGTCCTAGGTGATGAGAGGGATCTTTTTATCCTTTGAGTGCCTTGCCAGAACAACTTTCTCATTTTTTCGTTCAGCCTCTAGTTTACTTCAGTAGGAAGAGTAAGACAAGACATAAGGAAAATGGGGAGGGCCGAAATTACTGGTTTTAGCATGATTATTCTACCTGCCCAAGATAACCATTGCCCCTTCCAAAAGGATATTTTGTTTAAACATTTTTCAAGCAAGGGATTCCATGATTTGGATGTTCTGAGTTCAATGGATAGAGGGAGGCCTAGATATGTACTAGGAATACTACCTATTTTTAAACTCCAAAACTCTTAAGATTTTCCATTTAGCATTCTAGGGTGGAGAAAGAAAAGACTTCAAAAGACTTCCAAACTTTGCTATGACTACCATTCATCCAAAGACATTTGAATAGGAGTTTCTGATCTTCATTTATTTTACTTCCTTTCTTTTTGAAGAACCAAACAACATTGTATCATCAACAAATTGCTGATGAGACCACGGAAGGCGAAAGGACTTAGCAATCGGTATACCTTCAAATTTTCCAAAAGGCAGGTGTGAGAGATAGAGGTCACTCAGAGCATTTTGCCAATTATTATAAAATAGAGAGAGGAGGATATTGGGTCACCTTGACCTGATCCACTAGAGCGATGAGAAAACCTTGGAGAGCCGTTGATTTGGGACTGAATACACGGGGCTGGTGAAAAACTGTACACCCAAACCAACGGTCAACAGAAATAGGAAGCCCGGCAGGCTTTAAATAAGAATCTCGGTCGACACAATCGCAAAAGCACCCTATGTCAGGGTTTAACTAGCAGCCTGGTACCCACCTATTGTTTGGTCTAAATGGATTGCCTCTTATGCTATAGTAACTCCATCAGGATAGATCTTTCCGAGTCAAAACCACTTTGTTCTTCAGCAATAATGTCGAGAAGAATCAACTTTAGTTTATTAGCCACAACCTTGGAAAATATTTTGTATACTATGTTACAAAGGGAAATCGGGTGATAATCATCAAAGGAAAGAGTTTTCTCTTTTCTTGAAATGAGAGAAATGAATGTATTATTCAAGTCCTTCAGCAATTTTCCTCTCTTCCAAGACTCCTCAAAGGCCTCAAAGACATCCTTCCCCACTATGTGTCAACATTTGTGAAAGAAACTTGCTAGAAATCCATCGGGACTGTTGGCGTGGTTTTCACGACCCTTTCAACGAGAATACAAAGTTTCCCAGGTGCTCTATCCTCTCTTGAACAAAGTTTCACGCATGTACTAAGATTCGCGAGATAGATCATGCATTTGCTCAAGGTTCCTTCAATCGCGAATAGTCTCGATTGGCTTCATGTGATTTTTGCTGGTATTTCCAAGGGGGACTTACCTGGTGTTCCTGACAACTGACAACAGACTGGTAGGCCCAGGAGCTTTCATACGTTTGGATGATTTGGCAAGTGAGCACAAGTTTCCTAATCCTAACCAGAAATGAACTGAATTTAAAGAGTGTAGGGCCTAAGAAGTTTATATTCTATCTAAGGATGGGACGTGGGATCAATCTCGACAGACTTCGACCAGACTCTGCTCCGCCTCACGTTGGATAACTTACACAAAGTCGGTGCAATCTTCAAGGGAGTGACAAGAGGTTTTCAAATTATAATTCGACACGTAAGTACCATCAGAACAACGCATACAAACACATGAACCACAACCGAAGTTAAGTTTGTAAAGTTTTCCAGTCGACCACACAAGGAAAACTTGCCGTCAGCAAGCCGCTAGTGGTATGGATAAAAAATGAAGTTATCTCGATTGACACCACAAATCCACAGCTAACATCTACTAGCATGAAAATGAAAACTACTCTACTTTAAGTTACTTGAAGTTGAAGGGATGAAGAAATCTTGCTAGCTACTTATAACAAAGATGAATTCACCATTCAATGAAAGATCTTTTATTACAATAGTTTTTCGCAACAATCTCTTACAAATTTTTCAAAGGAAAACTTTCCTTCTTCTTCAAACTACGCTATGCTAAGATATTACAACTAAAGTGTCTCTGCTCTACTCTCTACTCTGATCTCTAAGCTCTGCTTCTACTAAAATACAAATGAGGGGAACTCCCCCTTTTATAGCTGGCCAAGTCCAACGGACGGCTTAGATTACAATCGGCTGGATGGCCTAGATTGTGCCACCTTAGCCCTAAACAAGATTCGCCCTAAAAACCGCCACCAAGAGGAGTGGGGTAATAAATGAGCAATTAATGCCCATCCTCCAAAAGATTCTCGTCTGGAAACGCGTTCACACTGCTCTTGATCCTCTTGGACTTGATCAAACAACTTCTTCTTTGTCGCAGGTTATACCAAGTCCTCAACACTTAGCCATTTCACCAACTTTTCTTCCTTCGGGGTTGAAATGTCATCTTGGATTATTTTTCTTTTACTTCAGAGGTTGAAATGTCGTCTTGGATTATTTGCTTCATCGCTTCAAGTTATTGTGCTCCAGCCTTGACGTTCATCCTGCAAAACAGATAAAAAGAAGAGCATCAGAACACTTTATCATATAAATTTACCTTACTCGCTTGACTTTCATGCTTTGAACCTCCACGGTCTGAGTGATCTCTGGATATTACATTTCTCTAGCCAACCTTCTTCACGATTTTTCAACATCTGTAGGCTGAGGCAAATAACACCGGTGCATCATATTTCGATGCCTTAAACAAAATTCTTAATCTCCTTAAAATCATCTTTTAAAAGTGTTAGCTTCAACTGCATCTTCTTCACTTTTTCGGTTGACATTTTATCCAACTCTGGCTCGAGCAAAATGTTTCATCAGGAACTCGATTAAAAATCATCTAGGCGATCATTTTCAAATTCATCTGCCAAGCATTTTATCTTCAACAACATCATTTATTCCTTGCCTTAGAAAATTTTTTCAAATTTCCTTTAGGAAATTCATCAACCCGGTGCCCATCAAAATATTCACCCTGAAGGCCTCGACAAAGAGTAGAAGACTTTAAAATCCATTCCTCATCGACAATCTTCAATACCTAGAAGAAAATTTCTCTTAAAACGCATCAGATTCATGGGTATGCAACGAACGGGTTCATTTAATTTTCTTGAATTTTTGAACCTTAGAAAATTAATTTTCAACAAAATTTAATCCATTTCTTCA
>VDFB02193867.1:577948529-577976229 GCA_007258455.2 Sequoia sempervirens | reverse complement strand
AAAATATGGGTCTAATTTTTGCAATATTGAAAGTCAGTTAAATTTCTTCAATAGTATAGCCAAGTTATAGGGATATATTAGTGGTAGGAGTAGTGTAGGATAAAAAGGAGAATATATAAAGAGGGGAAGGTCTAGAAAGGTAATGACATGGTAATGGAAGGAAGTTGCCAATCATATGCTGAATTTTACAGGATAAGGAGGAATGGTATGAAGAACATATCTATATAGTGGATGGCGCTAGGTGAAGTAAACAATGGTGAACATATATGGGCATGATGACAAGAAAAAATACTAGTGGAGAGAGGCATGCATGGGTGGTGGATCCCATGGAAGTGGTAACTATAGTATGATAGAGGAATCATTATAAGAGGATGAAGGGTAGATGGATGCATAGAGGGTACAACATTATTAAAATCCATTAGAGTGGTAATATTATGAATAGTATTAATTCCCTAAGGATAGCCACCTAATACATTATATAAATTACTAGCCAATGAGTGAGGATATTTAGGGTGGAGAGGTTCATCAATACGTAATTATCAATTTAAGAAAATATCTTGTTTAGCAACATATGTATCTAAATCATAGTCTTGATCATTATTTTTCATCTTCTTTAATGTGGCTCTTTATATGGTTGTCATTAGCTATTATATCAAAAAATGATTCAATCGTCATTTTATTTGCTAGCCATATTATCTAGTTAAGATGAAAACTCCATAAAAATGCATTCTAAAGTATATTAACTCTAACTAGATAGCACTGCTGAAACACTCAACATGCAACAGAAAATTCCTAAATTGCTTAGACAATGAATATTTCCTAATAATGTGCAAACTAAAAACCAATGTAAATATGTAATGAATGGATGTAGGTGATAATAATTAAATAATCCTAATTGAACTAGGGTTGTCCTTTTTATATATTTAAAAATTTGTAAGAGCATTGTATGAAATTGTAAGATGAGAATTACTTATGAAATGTTATATGACACATAAGAGAATAAAAAAGGGGGGTTAAACTAGAATATTGATTAGAATTATGAAAATCATCAAGATCATCTTAAATAATGGGTTTGAATATGTCAAAAATGGAGTGTCGGTTATGAGGAGGAGGATTTGAATTTTTTTGACAAGATGTAAAGCATTTGCTAAATACATCCTATAAACCAAGTCAAGGAATATGGTGTTGGAATTTGTGCCAAATTTGGTGCCATTTTTAGGTCATTATTTTGGCTCATGGTTTTGGTAAACCACACTTGGTTTATAGTTTAAATTTTTCCTATTTATGGGTGCTTGAGATGGAGAAAGCATAATGATTTTGTAGGTATCATCATGCTACTAGAAATTACTCCATATTCACATGTTGATGATACTACTATAAGGGTATGCACATGAATATTTTATTGTAAATGATATTATTATCAAATAATATAATTGGTTCATATTTTTGGTTGTGGGATTTTTCTTCCAAGAGGATTTTCCCATGTACATAATTATGTTATAAATTTATAATTTATACATTTTTCTTGTAACTAAAATTAAATCTATTTTGCATATTTATCTCTTGATAGGTTAATATGGGAAGTATTTCCACACCTCAAATTCCTTTTAAAATACTATCCAAGTCTTAATCAGTTTACATCCTCTATCTTATTGTGAAATACCTACCTACCACCAAAAATGTGTAGAGATGGACATTTTTAATGTTACAAATGATATCTTCCTAGTGAGATAGAGTCTATTGGAAAATATGTATGATTTGAGTTGTCAAATCTACTTGTCCATATTGTTAAGGGAACTATATGCATGTTGCATCTAATGGTACAAACAAATCTACCCACATTCAAATGATACAACTTGTGGTTCTATTTGAACTTCATAACTTTATATTGTTTGTTTCCATATATGCTATTAAGTTCTTATATATGTTTCACTTGGTCTTTCCATTTAGGAGCAAGGTAGCTTTTTTATTTTATAGGCTATCCATAGCTTTGATTGCTGAAATGGGAAGGCATATTTCATTTACACATAGGACATAAAAATTTAAGCATCTAATATATATATATATATATATATATATATATATATATATATATATATATATAATTAAGAGTAAAACAAAATTATTTCAAAATTTGAATTAGAATAAATGATCATAAAGAGAGGTAAATTCAACTTTCTAATTTGAATTTAAATTTTAAGTTAAGGGGTAATTTATTATACATTTCATTCAAACAATCTAGTTTCTTTCCTCTAAATTTATTCTTCGATTCATACATTTAGTTCACCAACCATTTTTGGAGTAATGTCATAAGACTCAAAGGAAAAATATGAAGAATTTTATCCAAGTTTCCATTGTATGCACCCAAGAAACTTTATATCATGAACTATTTGATATAATTTAAAAAATAAATTTGTTAATGAATTGTTTGATATAATGCCTCAAATAAATTGGAGATGCCTTGGTAAAAATGTATGCAAAATGTGGAAGAAAAATAGTGTATGTTGAAAACGCTTTAAAAACTTTCAAAGAAATGCAGTTTGAATTCAACAAATTTGAAAAATTTCGCATTTAGGGTTTCAAAATTTAACAAACATATGCATTTTGAACTCTACAAAATTTGAATTTCACATACCTGGTACTCGATATGCAAGTCGGGTTGATGAAGTTTGGAGAGACGAATTTGAGTTTGCGTTCGCCAGAGAGATGAAGTCAATTTGCTTGTCGTTTGTAGATCACAGTCTTGGTTTGCCGCACGCACCAGGGAAAGCAACTGGTAAAAAGAAAGTGAAAATGACAGTCGAAAATGACAATGTTTTTGTTTTTTTTTCTTATTTAAGGGGGTTTGGTCGAACCCATATTCGACCAAACCCTTTAAATAAGATTATTTTTATTTAGGGTTTTTGGGTTCGGTTGAACCTATAATGAGGTTTGGTAGAACCATTGAGCTGTGAAAAGAAAAATGAAATTTCCTTCCTCATATAATTTGTAAACCACTATTGTGGTTTGACTCTAATGGATAATACATTTCCCCATGCGTGAACGCATGTATGTCATAGTGGATGCAAAGAACATTGATACATAGTGATCCCTATCTTTATTTTTTTGGGACATCCTTTGAATCATAAGTTGTATTTTAACTATTCTATTATAATGGTTTTTGCATCTCATCTTACATATTTAGATTTCTGCACATAGGGGAAATAAAATGAGTGGAAACGATAGTCAAGAATTCCTTTTGGATATAACAACATAAACTCTATAACATTTACTATTTTATTGTGTATCGAAAATGAAACAATATAGCCAAAGCTAGACAACAATAGATAACAATTCCCTATGGAAAACAACAAACTATTTTATTATGTTGCAATCATTGCCACAGAACAGAAGCCATGTATGGAACAATATTAAATTCCCCTGTGTGTAGATATGTACATGTATGTAAAAGTAGATGTAAACAATGTACATACATACTCTTCCTGATGTTTATTATTCTAGGAAAATATTTGTTATTTGTTTGAGCCTCAACATGGCATTCTTGCAATGATGTACTTTATATTAAGTGTTATATGGAACATTGAACCCTTTTTTTTAATTATTTCTTTCTGCTCATATTGTTGATGTCTCTAAAAAAATTAGAAAGATTAAAAAATTGAAACAAAAAAATTTGAATAATAAATTGTATATTAAGTGAACATATATGAATCATTGAATCCTTCTTTTTATTAATCCTTTGTTGTCATATTGCTGATGTGTGTGCAAAAAAATTGAGAGATAAAGTTGTGCTTTGAAGATCTTGATGGCTGTCATTTTATTGTTGTTTTATATTTCATGTATTTGTTTTGGTCGGGGTCCTTGTGAGCATTTGTTGCTTTGATCGGACATTTGGCCCTCGTGTTCTTTTGGCATAGAGCTTGTAGTCAACTGTCAGTGTTGCAACTCTCAGCTTTTAAAAGAGCAGCCCCAACAATGTCGGTGGACTCTGACTCTCCCCAGGTTGATGAACAATCCTCAAGCACCACTCCTGTAAGTTTGTTCCTTGTTCCATTTTGCTTGCTGACAATAATATTAACACTTTGCCATGTGCATCCAGCAAACTGTGAACATGCTTCATTTGAATTAATAGTTGTTGTAATATATATTCTAGCTAATTTATATTCAAACTCTTTATGTTTTCTTTTCGTTTCGATTTGCTAGCCATTTGGGAGTGACCTATGTGTTAGAAAAAAAAGGTTGTAGTTTTGAAATGTCTCAACATTGTTGTATGCTTCCTTGTTTATTGGATAGCAATAATTTATTCATTATGTGTTTCCTCTTTCCCTTGCTTTTGTTTCTAGAGTTATCTCACAACTTTGAACGTCTCATTACTTTCGCTTGGCTAAGTAAACTTTTGTTGTAGGATACAAATCTACATCCAGCCTTGACAACACATGCGATATGATCTATTGATGTTGGAGATGCTATCCCACCTTTGATTCTAGAGCTAATGGACATCTTTTCAAAAAATAGGAGGTGATCAAAGCCTGGTTGACCGCTACAAATTTGTCCTCTCTGATGGAACCCACATGCAAATAGGGACTTTTCCTACAAAATACAATGACCTTTTATTTACAGGGGAATTTAAAATAGGTTCCAACTTGTGTTTGACAAACTATCTATGTAAGAAGTTGCAAGAATCATGGTTGGATATTGTTTTGCATTGCTTGTAGTTGTTGTTTTATGCCTTCTTATTTGTGGGGACCACTTTTTTTAATATTTGATCTTCGTTTGGTTCCAGGGAAATTGTCATATTGTCCTTAGATGTCAAAGTGTCAGAGTGCCAACTAATTGGAAAACCTAGATATTTGTTTAGAGATCAAGAAAAACAATCAGTTGGTTGCGAGTCACCCTCCCCATCCAAACAAGCCTCAACATTTGGGATTCATACATCCCCAAGACAACATAGTGCTCCTACAAAATATCAGACTTGTTAAAGGGTTGAATATTTACCAAACCAAATGGACAATAATAGGTCAGATAATAACTAAAAGGGATGTGCACCATTATAGCAAATAGGGGTGCGACGGCCAAGTATTCATTTTTCACATTATTGACAATAAGGGAACAAAAATACACATCACTTGTTTTAATGGCATAGCAAAATTGCATTATGATAGGGTTGAGTTGGGTCATACTTATTATGTGTCAAAAGGCTCGGTGAGACAAGCAAATAGGAAATTTAATAAGTTGAACAACCACATGGAAATCATTTTGGATCAAAACTCAATATTGAAATGTTGTGATGATGTGGCCTTTGTGCGAGAAAAAGTATTTAAATTCATCTTGATAAACACAATTGTAAATTGCAGCAATAACACTTTGATTGATATTATTGAGGTTCTGGTGCATGTAGGACAGGTATTGACTATTCAAAGAAAGGATTAGTCTAAAACAATTTGCAAAACTATTAAACTTAATGATATGTCATCATGTTGGATTGACATTAATTCATGGGGTTCAAATTGGAAAGGAATGGGTGATGAGTTGGAAAGGTTGTACACCCCTGGTTCGGTTGTCATCCTGGCTATTAAAAATGCATGTGTTCGATATTTCAATGGAACTGTTGTGAACACAACCATAGGGATTCTAATATACATAAATCTTGACATTCCAAAAACACAGCCCTTGTTCCAACGAGGACGTATTGAGCCACCTACCGTTGAGCCCTCACAGATAATGCCTCAAAAAGTTGCTTTGGCAAATGGAAGAGTCACTATTGGATATATCTTGGATCATTGTCTTGGCTTGCCAAAAACTTTGCAGACTATTGTCAAGGCAACAATCAAATATATTAAAACTGATGCATTTTGTTATACTGCATCTCCCTTGTAGGCCAATGGTAGACAATGCAAGAAAAAGTGTGAAGAGTCTGCCAAAAATATGTGGTTCTGCCCTAAATGCCAAACAACTATAGTTGATTGTGACTTTTGACATTTGTTGTAGCTAAAGTTGGAAGACCATACAGACTAGATTTGGGCTACTGCTTTTGATGAGGTTGCAACAAGCTTATAGCAGATGTCAGCAAAGGAGCTTTACATGTTGCAATATGAGTCTTCTGCTACAATGACTGTTGAGTCTATTATCAATGGTGTCACCTACACCACTTTTGTTTTCACTATTCTTATTAAAACTCAGACCTACAATTCATAAACAAGGCTCAAAACAATGATAGTCAAAGTTGCAAGAATTAACTTTGAAGTTGAGTGCAAGCTGTTCTTGTCAGATTTGTTTGCAATTTCCCCTGTCGTGCAAGACTCTCCAGAGATAGTTGTCGTCCTGCCTTGAATGCCAAACAACCATGCCTAACAACCATGCCTAATTGTGACTTTTTATATTTGTTATAGTTTCTATTGACTAGACATATGTTTCTTTTTCTTCCTTTGGACTGCTTGTCACATCAAAAGACCTTTCATTTCAGTTGTTGTTGCTTTGTTTCTCATTTAACTGGTTATATATTAAGACAATGGACTATAATTTATAATTTTTAACAAAGAAAAGATACACTGCTTTTCTTTTGTATTGTTTATGTCGCTTATAGTTTAGTTTTTATTTAAGTGTATGTTCCTCATTTTATTTTATGTTGTTTGGTTATATAGTTATCTCACCCTATTTGACACATGTATCAGTATTTACAATTGTTCTTATATATACTTGTGGACATGGTTGTATGCATGTATACATTTGTGTATGCATATACATAAATATATATGCATGTAATTCAATTTTTTGAGTGCATACAACATTTTGATACAGATGTGTGTAGATATATGCATTTTTAATGCATTTGTATGTGTATATGCATGCAAACTTTAATGTTTATATGTATCTATGACTTGTTTTAAATATCAATATAGTTATTTGCTTCTTGTTTATTTCAATTGCCACATAATCTTATATGTTCACAATTGTTGTTAGCTATAATGTCGGCTCCATTGAATCCATGCCTATTAAATGTTGTCCTGCCTTTGCATTCATAAATGCATGTCACATATGGTTATTTTCCACTTTCTTAGAGTTGCATTAAACTTTACTTTTGTTATAATATTTTCTATGTAATGTTCAATGATGAGTATTCTCTATGGCATGTGCAATGATTTTGTGATTTTTCTTGAATTGTAATGCAGAGTGGCAGGGGAAGCAACCCTTTTTTCTTACGACAACACCTTGACACACTTATTCAACTATAACTTTCAACAAGGTAACCTATCCACCCAACTTGACTCTCACTTATAGACATATCAACAGGACTTGGGGATGTTCAGATCACTCTCAACATGATGAAACATGATTACAAAACCAAAATTTACACTCAAAACCTTCCATTCATCCATCGCTTTCTAACAAGCCCTTGCAATCTTGTAACATCTCCCACTAGGATAGTCAAAATAAAAACTTGTTAAATACCTTAACCAAACAATGGAACCTGGTTTTAGGCACCTTACATAGACCCCAATAGATCCCTAAATGTACAAGACCAAATACTTAAAGCAGATGCTTCAAAGAGACTAATTTCCAAACCACACAAAAGGCTGAATTAGGCTTGTATAAAGAAAAATTGAATTGTCAAGGCACACCCCAACACCCCTTAGCCTTTAACAAGTTACAAAATGTTCCCCAAGACCCTATACATACTTTTCATCCACCATTGTTACTCGAAAACTCAAAAAAAAAAAAAATGCATTTAAATGATCATTTTCTAGATTGTTTCAAAGAAAACCAGACCTAGGGCATCAAATAATTCTCACAAACCTCCATGTTTCCTCCTGAAACCAATTGCATCAAGTAGAGGGCCCATAAATCCACCATTCCACCAAGTTTCAGAATTTTCCCATGGCGGAATGGTGAATTATAAGCATATTTGCAACCAAACCCTTGTTTTATAGGGTTTATGAACCACTTACAGAAAAATGAATGTTTCTCCCTTAATATTTGATGAAATTTAGTTATATCACCACCAAAATGAAGTATACTCTTCCCTCTTTCAAATAATATGCATTAGGAGGTCGTACAATGAAGTTTCAGGCCATACCAAGCATGGGAACAGTAAAAAATGCAGGAAAAATCAGAAAACATAGCTTTCTTTTCATTCAAACCTTCAAAATTTCCAACAAAAAACTTTCCTCGACCCAAAGGAGGCTTTTTAAACTTGATTCCACCTTCCCCAATGGCCTTCAACTGCTTTTTGAAGGAGAGAGTTGTTGGTTTATTGTGTTTACATCATTAATGGTGCAATTACATCAAATTAACAACATGACCACATTGCATTTTCAAAGAAACTTTCAATCCTATCACCCTAGACCTATAAAATAATTGAAGTGGCTTTGAAATAGCCTTATTACAACATCATGACCTCAATCTTGTTTGTTCATATACAAATTTGAGATTTTTCCTTCATAGGCTACAAAGCAATATTTGAAACAAGATTGTAATTTTCACACTTTTGACTCCTAATCTTAAAGACTCACCTTAATTCATGACTAATGGTTTTGATGGACCTTATTCAAGATAAAAAAGACTCAAAATACCAACACTTAAACTACTAACCACCTAGTCACCTTCAAATGATCAAAAATGGAGGATGAGGTGTAGGTGCTCCTGCACCATACACCCCCCCTAGAAAATACTCATGCCTCATGAGTTGTTGATACCACTGTCTCCAAGTTTCATGAAGGATCCATTGGCTCACCAAAAATCTAATCCATTGGTTCATGTACACAAGTCTTGCAATCTTCCTTGTACAACTAGCATTTTGGAATATGTTTCCATATGTATTCACCTTTTCTTCTATGCTCAAACCTGCAAATAGTCCTTTATCTTTCCTCTGTCCAAGAGTTGATTGTATATTATGCCATGTACCTACATACAAACATGTGTTAGAAATAATTTTTTTTGCCTTCCCTTTTGTGGCACCTTCATGCTTGAAACTCTCATTTTTGCCCTATTTTTCTTATCCTCTACTCACTGCCTCATCAAGTTGTTTTGTCACTGTCATATCAAACTTATGTACTGTATTTCCTGAAAAATTTACCTGTTTCTCAAATTTATTCATAACCACAGGGAACTCTATGGTTCCTACTAACACACTGTCCTTCATGTTCATTGTCAAAGCATTCCTTATCCCTGTGTTTACCCTTTCATCAACTACCCCTGTATTTTCAGACTTAGAATAGATGACAACATCAAAATGTTTTTTTTTCCTTCATCACATGCATAGGATCCTTCTTTCCACACATAATAACCTTAGTTTTACCTTTGGTATCTTCTACAAGAGGATTCAACACAAAAGAATGACCATCTTTAACTATGGTGTAGGTATTTTCCCTACCATCATACAAAGCTCTCCTGTCATATTGCCAAGGTCTGCCTAAAAGAAAATGACAACAGTCCATTGGAAGGACATCACATACAACAATATCATGATAACCACCAATTTGAAAATCCACAATAGCCTTTTCATTCACCAATAAATATTGATCATCATTCAACCATGAGATTTTACAAGGACATTCATGAGGAATTCTTTTCAATCCTAACTTGTTTACCATTTCACATGACACCATATTTTTAGTTGAGCCAGAATCAATGACCACTCTACATACCTTGTCCTTGCACTTGCAATTAGTCTTGAAGAGAATTTTCCTTTGCAAAGGTGCTTCCTCTTTTGATGCTTTCAAGATTGTCTTCCTGACCATCAACATCTCCCCTATTTCAGGATCTGCCTTCCCCATTGTAGAAAAATGGCTTCCACACTCCTCTTCTTGAACCAACTATGCTCTCCTATCAATCTTCTTGTCTCCACTAGATGAATTACCAACCCTCTCAGGACATTTCCATGAAGGATGGCCAAACTCATTGCATGTGTAGCACCTTCCTGCAAAATCATTAGTACCTCTACCAGTACCAAACCTTCCTCTATCTCTAAAACCAGAACCACCTCTAGAATCAACATTTTTCTCTTTACCTTTGTTTGCTCCTTTTGGATCTTCACTTGGCTGCTTTGATGTAGAAGGCATTCCTCTTCCTCTTGCACTAGGACCACCTCTTCCTCTCACTGATTTCTCTTGTCTCCTCTTAATCTTCTCGTCCACCCTGATTTCCATTTGATAACACTCCTCTACACTCCTAGGGTTAGCCAAAACAAATTCATCTTGTATGTTAAGCCTCAAACCACCAATATATCTAGCAAATTTTTCATCTTCATTCTCATGATGACCAGACCTTAAACTTAGTTTATAAAATTCCTCAGTATCAGACTTAACATCCATTTCCTTTTTCCTTAAGCTTTGCAATTTCTTAAACATTTGAACTTGATGATCCTTAGGTAAGAACTTACCTTTGAGTTTTGATACCATCTTGTCCCATGAGGTGATTTTATACTTGCCTTGCTTTCTCCTCTCTGATTTGTTAGTAGTCCCACCATACCAAAGCATGTCCTTGCAACTTTTTCTTTGCAATCCTTACTCTTTGCTCCTCGGGAACCTCATCACATTCAAAATGATTATCTAATGTGGAAATCCAGTCAAGTAGTTCTTCATCATTTAAACTTCCACCATATTTAGGAACATCAATTTTTACCTTAGGTTTGTCATTCCTAACTGCCTTCACCAACTTTGCAATCCTTTGGTCCTCTGGATCAAGTTCTTCTTCCATATCTTCAAATTCTTCATCCTCCTCTTCTTCTGAATCACTCTCTTCCACTTCTCTTCTTTTGTTTGTCTCTAAGGCTATGATTCTTTCTTCCAGCTCTCTGATTTCTCTTGCATGTCTATCTTTCATCTCCCTCATTTCTTTAGCCATATCTTTTTTCTTTGGAGGCATCTTTGAACACCAAACTCTTCACTTCTTCCTTGCTCTTCACAACCTACAAAATGCAAAAAAAATATACTCCCTAATTCTCTCATACCACTATGATGCAGAGTGGCAGGGGAAGCAATGCTTCTTTCTTACAACAACACCTTGACACACTTATTCAATTATAACTTTCAACAAGGTAACCTATCCACCCAACTTGACTCTCACTTTTAGACATATCAACAGGAGTTGCAGGGACGTTTGCGATCCTCTCGGCGCAACCAAAACATGAGTATACAACGGAATTGCAACCAGAAACCTTACATTCATCGCCGGCTTTCAACAAGCCCTTGCAGCCTTGTGACACATCTCCCGCCGGACAATCCAAAGATAAAAGAATTGTGAAATACGAGAGAAACAAAAAATGGAACCTAGGTTTAGGCACCTTACATAGACCCCAATAGATCCCCAAATGCGCAATACCAAATACTTAAAGCAGATGCTTCAAAAAGATTGATTTCCAAACCACCCAAAAGGTTGAATTAGGCCTGTATAAAGAAAATTTGAATTGTCAAGGCACACCGCCAACACCCCTTAGCCTTTAACATGTTAAAAAATGTTCCCCAAGACTCTGTATATACTTTTCATCCACCATTGTTACTTAAAAAAAAAAAAAAACTAAAAGAAATGCATTGAAATGATCATTTTCTAAGTACATTTCCAAGAAATCCCAGACCCTAGGGCATCAAATAATTCTCCCACAAAACCTCATGTTTCCTCATAAAAAAAATTGCATCATGTATAGGGCCCCTAAATCCACCATTCCACCAAGTTTTATAATTTTCCCACAGTGGAATGTGGAATTATAAGCATATTTGCAACCAAACCCTTGTTTTGTAGGGTTTCTGAACCACTTACAAAAAAATGAATGTTTCTCCCTTAATACTTGATGAAATTGAGTCAGATCACCACCAAAATGAAGTAGACTCTTCCCTCTTTCAAATCATATGCATTAGGAGGTCGTACAGTGAAGTTCCAAGCAGTACCAAGCACGTGAACAGTCAAAAACACAGGAAAAATTAGAAAATAGAGCTTTCTTTTCATTCAAACCTTCAAAATTGCCAACAACAACCCTGCCTCGACCCAAAGGAGGCTTTTTAAACTTGATTCCACCTTCACCAATGGACTTCAACTATTTTTTGAAGGAGGAAGCCATTGGTTTATTGTGTTTACATTATTAATGGTGCAATTACATAATATTAACAACATGACCACATTGCATTTTCAAAGCAACTTTCAATCCTATCACCCTAGACCTATAAAATAATTGAAGTGGATTTGAAACAAACTTATTACAACATCATGAACTCAATATTTTTTGTTCATATACAAATTTGATATTTTTCCTTCATAGGCTACAAAACAATATTTGAAACAAGATTATAATTTTCACACTTTTTACTCCTAATCTTAAAGGCTCACCCTAATTCATGACTAATGGTCTTGATGGACCTTATTTAAGACAAAAAGACTCAAAATACCAACACTTAAACTACTAACCACCTAGTCACCTTCAAATGATAAAAAAATGGAGGATGAGGTGTAGGTGCTCCTTCACCAAGTTGAGCTTATTAAAATATATCGTTGCACAAGATTAAAATGTAGAATGAGATTGAAATTTTGTCATTTGATTTATGTCGTTCTAATATTGTTTTGAATGTTCTCAATGCATACAATATCTTGATAGAGTTGTGTGTAGATATATGTATTTTTAATGCATTTGTATGTGTGAGTGTGTATGTCTGTATATGCATCTAATGCTTCTTAAATGCTCTCCCTACTACTTTGCCATGTCTAATCATAATGTCATGTTGTATATGGATATCATATGGTTCTTGGCTATAATTTTTGTTGCGTATGTTGTGCAGTTCAATCTACAACCCAACATTGAACAATGCCTTATTAAAAATAACATAAACTGCTCAATTACTTTGGTAAGTTTTAAATGCAAGGTATTATTGAAACCATCTCCAATATGTGGAAGCCATACATGAAAAAATGTTGTTGTGACAAGTTTTAACATGCCAAGTGATGTTTATTTCTTTTGCTCAGGAAATATACACATATATGTACATTTAAACTTATTTATATTTCTTTTCACATGTATTGACAAGTTTAGGTGTGCATATGTATGTATGTTGTTTGCAAAAAAACTTGTAACAGTGGTGGCTCACAATCTTGATAGCAGGTATAGCTACAGAACAACAGTCAACAATGCCTTATGGAAAATAACATAAACTGTTCAATTGCTTTGGTAACTTTGGAACTCTAAATATTATTGTGGCCATCAACACTATATGGAAAGCATATATGAAACAATGTTGCTATTTGACTATTTTGTTGCTTTGCTTGACCATTGCCTCTATATGGAAACAATAAATAAAATAATATTTATTGCTTTGCAACAATTGCCTCTATATGGAAACTTTTATCCAATAGGCTATATGTGTGAACTTTGGTCGTAATTTTCGTCAACATTCCCAGTTTTTGAGGTGTTGAGCAATAGTCAACAATGCATATATATTTGCATCTTCCTCCACATACATATATATCGTTGTACATTTTCTTTGCCAACTGCATCTTCATCTATTACATGCATTTGATGCATATATATAGGAATCTGTTGCTTGAAATTATATAGCCACAAAGAACTATGTGATTCTTCTATTGTGTGTCATTTTCCTTTTCATGTGTGTAGATATGTATGTTTGTCAAAGTAGATGTAGGAAACATATACTCTTGCCCACATTTATTATTTTTGGAAGATAGTTGTTATTTGTTTCCTCCTCAAAAAGGAATTGTTACAATAATACGGTTTATATTTAGCCTAATAAGAAACATTGATATCACCATTCATCACAGTGGTGGGTAGTGTATGTTCTTGCTTGGGGGTTTAGTGAGAGCCTATGAGGCTCCATGACCCAATATGGTAGGGTGGAGAGTAGGCCTTCTTTTCTTTTGTTCCATTTTACTTTCCCTATGTGCAGAGATGTATATTTGTGGGGTTAGACATAGACAACATTGATCCCTATGGCATTGGGCTCCTGGTCGGGAAAAAGGTGGCAGATTTTTTTTTTTTTTTAATTAGAAGAGTTTGGCACGCCAATAGGGAATGCCAACATTCTCGATTTTAAAGCCTCTAGCCATGCAGTCACTGGTTGGGAAAAACATGCCAGGCTCCTTGGTGCATAGATAGAGAGAGCCAATTATTTAACGTTGGTTGGCATCAAAATTAATTGTTGTAAGGCTTTCGTTTAGCGGTGATGGTTGTAATAACACTTGCCATTTAAAGCCTTCAAAAACATAGAGAAAGCCTGCACAATTTTTGATCGGCCATTGTTGTGTGTCATTCTCTGGCTTTCCTTGCTATCAGAACTATGAGCAATAGGTACTTGGAGGTTATTTTATGTTTTTTGCATGGGGAAATGGTTACAAAACCAATAGAAAAGTTTTGGATGTGATAATTTTTTTCCCATCTTTTACTCGTCATAGCCAACATTCATCCCTCTATGCAAATATGTCTATCCATTGAGAATTATCATAACATTTGACAAAAGAATGGGTACACATGTTTCAATTGATAGTTGCATTTTTCCTGTTGGACACTAGCTTCGTACATTTATTCAAATTGCTTATGCTAGCTGAAACATGTCCAGTGCATGTTCTTGTGTCAAGTAATTGTCTTAGGCTTAGGATTTTCAATTTCTTTTTGTAAAAAGAAAAGGGGAAACATAATCCACAACATGTGTCAAATTACATGTAACCACATATCTATCTCAACTTTATCTATGTCCTCTTCTCTTAATGTAATGGTATCATAAAACATATATTAATGATGCCACGAGGATTTCTACATATGGTCACTTCATCTCTATCAAGTGTTACTATGCCTGGCTATTAGATACCTTCTTGTGCTTGGATGTAGACTGCCTTCCATTAGCTTACATTCTATATTCTTCCAAAATAACCAACCACTTGCAAGTAACACCTGCCATTTAAAACCTCAGAAAACATAGTGAACGTCTGTGATGAGGGAAAGCTTTTGTGAAGGTGCAAGTGTGGCTATCGGTTGTGGAATTTGTGTGAAGGTGGTTGGACATTATTTTGTGTTCTTAGCATGGGGTGATGGTTGCAAAAGCACTACAAAAGTGTCAGTTGTGATAATTCTTTTCCCATTTTTTGTAGGCATGAATCTTGCATATAACACTTAAAAATACACTTTATCATGATTCCAAGGACGTCCCATAAACTAAGCATAGGGATTAGTATGTATCAATGGTGTTTACATCTACTATGACATACATTTATATATTTGTACATAGGGGAAATACATTTTCCACCACTGCGAACAAAGGTGGCATCAATATTCCATATAACACTCAAAATACAACTTATCATTCCAAAAATGTGTCAGTATGTATCAATGTTGTTGGCATCTACTATGACATACATCCAAATCTACACATTGCATTGTTCATCACTTTGGTCAATGGTTTTATCAATGTTCCAGATAACACTTAAAATATAGCTTATCATTGCAAGAATGTCCCAACAGAATAAACATAGGGATGAGTATGTATCAATGTTCTTTACATCTACTATGACATACATACATATCTGCACTCCATCATTTTGATCAATGGTGTCATTACAAAGAATTTTCTATTGCTTTTCCAACCATCCCCCATGTATAAAAACATAAAACAAGTGATTTATATCTGCACACAGGGGAAATCCATTGTCCATTAGTCTGATCAATGGTCTCATCACAAAGACTTTTCTATTGCTTTTCCAACCATCCCCCCATGTATAAAAACACAAAACAAGTGATTTGTATTTATGTCCGCTCACTGACAATAATAAGAAAGCTAAATACTTGGTCCTCACATCCTTGTTTATTGTAATGGTGCCTATCCCTTTTAGTTTCCATGTGACCCTTTATTTCCCATCTGGTACCTGTTGTCTACATGTAATTCCACATACATACATTTTCACACATTGTTTTAATGTCTATATATATCCAAGTAACAGATCCCTACAAATGCATCCAAGGCATGCAATACCTGTATATCTGCTTGGAAAACAAAATTTGCACTAATATATAGGCATGGTCGAGAGCACGCCTCATTTTGTTGTGTTTGATTTTATATTTCCTATGTGCAGATCTGTGTGTTTCTGACATTAGATGTAGACAACATTCATATGTTTGAAGACCACCTATGGATATATATTTTTAACAACCTATGACAGTACATGGTGCAATATGGTAGGGTGGAGAACAGGCTTTCTTTTGTTATGTTTCATTTTATTTTCCCTATGTGTAGATATGTATCTATGTTATTATTTCTTTTAGCCTCGTAAAGGAGTTTTTTGAATGATAGACTCTATATTAAGTGTAATTAGGAATATTGATTACACCATTCATCAAATTGGTGGACGATGTATGTTCTTTCTTGGGGGTTTGGTGAGAGCGCGTGAGGCTTCATGAACCAATATGGTAGGGTGGAGAGAAAACCTTATTTTATTGTGTTCCATTTTATATTTCCTATGTGCACAACTCGATTATTCACTTGAACTAGGTTCTTTAGCATTATAATGTGTAGATTTTCCTTTCTATTTTGCTAGATACTACAGGGTACATGCGAACAATTATAGTGCACTATGAATAAAAAAAGAGGATTGTCTCCAACAATTTTGTTCATTGCCATCATCATGGAATGTTTCTATTCTTTACAGTAACTGTACTGCTTCTCTTTTCCCTCGTCATTTTCATACATATAGATTTCCTGCCCTTTGTAAATTTAGTTCCTTATCATTTTTTATATGCAAGATGTAACTGTCATCATACTACATCACACCATGTGTAGAAGGTATGCCCACATCTTCTTTATTTCATTTCTTCTATTGTAGGTGTTGTTATCTCCTGGATTTTCACCCTGTTGAATGTGAAATTAAAAAATCCAATGAAACATGGGAATGATCCCAAGGTGTGGGTACCTCAAACGATACCAAACCTCTGGATAAGGCCGGCTTCCTAGCTGGTTATCACTTACAACTACTGATTTTTAAAAGGAAAAAGAGAAGGAAAGCTTGAAAGGAAAACACAACTGAAAGAAGTAAAGTAATGGGTGATGCACCAAACTAATAAGGACTATGAAAGTTTAGAATTTCATACACTAAAACACTAATGACATAACTTAAATTGCACAAATTATTTATGTATGTTCATGCATAAACATTTCACAAGAAGGTTCGAGTATACTAACTCTTAAATAGGAAAATACTTTCACAGTCTAAAAGACTAATGTAACTTTGAACACAACTTGCAACTTGCATAAACATACTTTTGCAGAAATGGCATGAAAATGTGAGACAAAACTACAAGGAGATTAGGACACCTCATGCTAGTAACTTGATCATCACTTGGTGATACTCAAAACTGTAAGAATAAGAAGGAGAAAATCTGATAATCAATAGCATCCAAGGTATTGTCTATATTTCATATCCAAAAATTGAGTTACAACAATATGTCAAAAACTGTATAAGGACTTTCAGAAGTCACTTAGTACAAAACCTGCATAAAGAAGAACTAAGTGTAAAAGAGCCACTCAAGTGACTATAATCAACATCTCCCTCCAAAAACCCATGAGAATAGGTTCTAGAAATAGTTGGGGTCGGATGCCCCCTAAAAGCAATAAAAATAGCATCCATATCCACTCCAAAAAGGCTCCAAAGAGGTGAAAAAGTCAAATTTGACCAAGTCCACCATAAAGGCACAAGAAAAATGCCTAAAATTGCTCCGAATGCTCTCAAACTGAATTCTAGCAACCCTATATTCTCTCCATATGTTTGTATACTACCTTCAACCTCCGTACATGCTTGGAACTCTCTCATAAACTTTTGACTATACCCTTTTAACTTAGAAGAAAAATAAATGCTATTTTATTGCACCATATACAATATTTACTAAAGTGATTTATAAAACATCACTCTAGCAATATTTTACATTCAAGCGATGCAAAATAAAAAAGAAAAAACATAAGGGATATTAATTGAGAAAGAAAGCTTTCTTTAAAAAAAAAAAACAAAGGCAAGAAATACCTAAGAGCTACGACCTCTTTAGGGTAAAACAAAACCCTAAACACAACCACAACAATCACTTTGGCATTTCATTCGTCCTTTCACTTTACTCTGTTGTGAGGGTGCCACCAAGGTTTCTTTTGCATCTGGAGGTTTCATGGCATTTTTTCCACAAGAGATTGAAAACAAAGCCTTGGGTAAGCTCTTTGTTGTGATTTTTCCCTCATTTCTTTTTATTTTATGTGGAAATCATGCCTATACTTGCAGAAAAGATGTTTATTGTGTGCTAGCTTGGACAATCTAGAAATTTCCTTGCATTTTCTTGCAAACAAATGAATATAAAATCTCTCTGTGTTTCTTTGTTTATTTTATGAATTTCTCTATTGTTTTCAAGTATTTCCTAAGAAAAATAGATTTTTTTTTTGAAGAATACTCTAACATAGTTACCAAATCTGGCTGTGGCCTTCTAGTTTTTTTGGGTTTTCACAAAACCTATTGAGAAATAGAACAAGCTGAAAATTGAGCCAATTTATGTATTTCTGAAAATGAAAAGATTTTACTGTTTAATGGCCGTGCATGATAGCCATTTTATTGTCCATATTATCCAACATTCATTGTCTACATAGCCATAAATACCTTTCTTTATAAAAGTTTGAACTGGCATACTCATTATGGTTCATAGTTAAAGAACCATTTGTGGGATTTATCTTTTGAACAAAAAACTACCTCAACATTTCCATTGTCATCTGGGCTCCAAGGCTTCTAGTAGGAATTACATGTTGTTGACCAATAGGAAATGATTGTTCAGAGAATAAAATTTGATGCTTCAACTGGTCTCTTACCTTGCATAAGTTGTATAAAACTGTCCATAGAGATGATCCATTTAATGTAAGGAGATGCCTTGACTTGAAATGAATGTCTTTCCAAAATCACAGGCCGATCTTTATTTCATTTCCTTGTTTTCCCTTAATGAAACACAAATTGAAATATATGGTTGTTTCCCCCTGGTGTTGTGTCATGAACCTATCAATTCAAAAGAAAATGAGCTTGCTTTTATATTTGCCTGTAAAAAAAATAATAATCCCCATTATGAAAACAATTTCAAATGATTTCTTGCATTCTAAAATCATTAGAGCTTAGATCATCATTCTTGCTCAATGTCTTTCTCAGTTGTCTCTGTTTATATATTTCTATTAACTAAACTGAAAGTCATTCATTTTGAATGAATGAAGCTTTGTCATTAAATCTGCAATAGAAACCCGTTCCTTGCAAAAAATATTGCATTGAATACATGTAACTTGAAATGACACAACCTCAAAGTATAGGAGTTATGCCATTCCATGAACATGAGGAATGAGTAAAACAAAACCATTTGATATTTGATCACTTATCATTGTCTAAAAGGCTATCCACTTATCTTTTGATATTGTTAACACTTTTTATAGTTGACAATAATGACTGTTGACATAATTTGTTTCATGCTTTATGACTTCTCCGACGATGATTGATAACTCATTGCCTTAAATGATGTATGCTTGTTCATGTAAGTCATAAAGGGATAAACCCTTTCAATGTCTCTTAAAAAACATAATAAAGCACAATAAAACAACATGCTGATCTCAACCCTTGTGGGAGTCCATTTCACCCCACATGTTGTAATTAGATAAAACAAATCATACTTTTCCTATATCTACACATGAAGCAAACAAGTTAGAAAACAAAAATGCTTGTTTTAGGTGCGTATGTTGACTTGATGGTTTTCCTAGACACCTAAAGCATGCATTTCCTATTTAATGCACATTGTGATTAGTTTATACATGCATAGGTGAATGTTCATATAATGTTTGTGATTCTCTCATTGCTTAAAGCATTGCTCTAACATTACTGCTATTTCCAGATGTAGGAACTAGGAGCAATGAAGAGCTAGGAGGGACAAGCAGCTCGGGGCAGAAGCAATTCATGACAACACCGAACCAGTAATTCTCAGGTAATGACTGATCACTCTCCCTATATGCACATTTTCTTCATTTACTTATTCATGTATAGGTTTTTTTTTAATTTGTATTGAATAATCAAAGGTTAGTCTCATGGCTTGTTTGAGACAATGTATAGTTTCAAATTCAATAAAGATATTTCTTGTTCAGAAAACACTTGTATGAATCTTTCCTATGTTACATGCATTTGTTTAAATGCAATAATTTGTAAAATGTAATCCTTTTATTGAATTATTTCATTTATGCAATTGAATCTAATATAGGAGAAGATAAAATGTACCTTTCTTTTTCAACTTAAAACAAAAATCCCTACCTAATTGAGCTATAAGAGAAAATTTGGCAACAAGTGTATTACAAATATTTTTGTTATAAATAATAGAATTGTTTAAATTTCATAATTTAGATATTGGTTACCAATGATACATGTTCACCTCACTAAGCTTCACATTTTCCTTGTGTGTACCTATATGTGAGTCAATCCATGTTAGATTGCAACTAGATTCTATTTATATACAAGGTATACAGACCTCCAAAATGCTAAATAGCTTTACGATCGCACAAATGCATGGTGTACGACCTCCAACTACAATCTACATACATACAACGTAAGGCTATATATCTTTATTCCATTGCTTATTTCACAACTGCATGTCAATTTATTAAAAATGTATAGCATTGATTTCAACTCAAGCAATTTCTCAGGTGCCAAAGCATTCCTTTCATCATTGATCAAAGTGGTGGAAAATTTATGTTTTTTCTTGGGGGTTTGGTGAGAGCCCATGAGGCTCCATGACCCAATATGGTAGGGTGGACATCAAGCCTTCTTTTATTGTGTTCATACTGCAATCCATTGCATGCATAAGGTATTCCTACATTTTATTTAATTATTGCTTTTTGTTACAACTACATTGCATATTGTTTGTTATAAATTATACAACTCTCTATATTTCCTAATTTATATATTGTCTACTAATGACACATGTACATTGCACTAAACTTCACATCATCCTTTCATTTTTGCAGAGCATACTCAAGCCAGACAATCCTCCTTCGTGCATGTTTTGACACCATTAGATCTTCTATGAAGTTAGTAGGTTCCAAAACATTGCTTGCACCATTGATCAAAGTGGTGGGAAATTTATTTTTTTGCTTGGGGGTTTGGTGAGAGCCCATGAGGCTCCATGACCCAATATGGTAGGGTGGAGAGAAGGCCTTCTTTTGTTGTCTTCATACTACATTCTACCATGTGCACAAGGTATGCATCTATTATAAATTATAAAACTCTATATTTCCTTATCTAGATATTGTCTACCATTGACAGATGTTCATTGCACTAAACTTCACATTTTGCTATCATTTTTGTAGAGCATACTCCAGCCATAATGGGGATTTTGATGAAGTAATATGTTACAAACGATCTTTGATGCAAAATTAGTCACAATGGTCAAATAAACAATTAGATCCTCATATACTCTATATTAAGTGTAATAAGGAACATTGATTTCACCATTGATCAGAGTGGTGGACGATGTATGTTCTTGCTTGGGGGTTTGGTGAGAGCCCATTCGGCTCCATGACACAATATGGTAGGATGGAGAGCAAGCCTTGCTATGTTGTGTTTCATTTTATATTTCCTATGTGTAGATCTCTATGTTCCTGACATAAGATCCAAACAGGATTCATTTGTTTCATAGGTTGTACATTAACTATAATATTAAACATCTCTTTGAGTGTTGATTACAAAAGAGACAATGATCTCTATTTTTAAATCTTGTAGCCAAAAATTTTTACACGTAATCTCTTGAGATATATTCCAATCGCATGTAAAGTCATATTCCCAAATAAAATGAAAAAATATAGTTCAAAATTTTTGTAGCAATCTACTTTTTCATTGACATCAACTTATGTAAATATACTTATTTGACATTTGTATGTCCTATTGCAAATCAATAATATTCTAAGCTTTCATATACTTATATTATCCTTTTGACATAACCTACGTGTATTAGTAGCTTTATCTATGCCCTACCATTTTAGTGTACTGGTGATACCTAAAAGAGTTATTAATGATGCCATAATGATTCTTAAATGTGCCCACTTCATCTCTCTTGGTTTGTATCAATCTTGTTTGAATCTCCTATAACATACATACATACCTGCACATAGGGGTAATGAGATGAAACACAACAAAATCAATGTTGCAAATAACACTTACAATATAGCACATCATTTGCTACGTGCAGATATGAAAACATCATCTGCTCTCTCTCATATTGCATCCCCACCATTTGGACTCCCCTCCACCTATCAGCTCATCATTGCATGTCACTATGTATGTAACTGCTAGTAAATAATTTATATTGAATTAAAAATATTGAAAATAAATTTGTGTATGCACATATAGAAGATGAGAAACAAGAAGAATTGGAAGAAATTGTAATATTGGATGATTGAAATAGGTAGATTCTTCATAGTTCCAGTTAGTATTAAAGTGGGGAAATGAGCATTTGATTGATTTTTATTTTGCTTAGGATTTCCATGTTTTCCTAACTTTTAAGTTTATTTCTAGGAATTTCTTTATTGGGCTTTGCATGAGCAACCTTGAGGGGTGGCTATGTGGGTAAATGTGAAGAGATTGAGTAATCAAAGCTTGGAAAGGTTTCCAATGTTAGGGACTAGATTGGTGAAATTTTACTAAAATGACAAGATGATGGGAAAAAAAGTTGAATGTGTGGAGAAAATTTAATTCTTTGATTCTTGTAAGCAAGGAAATCAAAAAACAAGAAAAAAAATGAATTTGAAAACATAAATAAAATTGAATCCTATTCTTATTTGACAACCTCAAATGCAAACCTTAAATAAAATTTGACTCATTTGTTTTGATATGGGTGCAACTCAACATAAAATTTTACTTAAATGAGGATGGATTTTGACAAAGTTGATTTGCGTAAGTGTGATAGCATCAAAATGATAAAGAGATGATCCTATGTATAGAATTACCAATGAAAAATATTTAGAGATGAGGATGAGATCAAATATGTGAGTTAACTAAAGTGGTTGTGGAGTCAACTCAATTGTTAAATGAAAAATTGTCATTTTGAATTGTTGAAAGGATAATAATGAATTATTTAATTCAATTGATGGATAATTGTAAAGAACAAGTTTTCATTCAAAGATTGGATTGACTGATGGACGAAGAATAAGATTTAAGTGAAAATTGAGCTTACTTAGGAGTGAAGATTGAGATTCTAAAAAGAGATGGAGTTAATTGATCAAAGGAGTTGATTGAAGAAACAAAAATATAAATTTTAATTGAAAACAAATAATTAGATCTTATTTAATTAAATGGATTAATGGGATTATTAAATAATAAATGAAAAATAAAATAAATAATTAATGATGGTTAATTAATTATTAATGAATACTATGGTAAACTAATGTGGTTGATTAATAAAAATACATGATGATAATTGGAGTTAGGTGAATAATTTTAGTGTCTATAATGCCTAGAAAGGAGGGGAAGAAAATTTGTTGGAAATTAATATGTTCATAGAAGAATCGGAAGTCCTCCTTTAATGCAGGTGTGATTATTGAGAATTCTTCAAGTAATTTACAATTGAATTATTTATTTAGAGCGTGGATGGAGGAGAATTGGGGATAGGGTTATTTGGTATGGTTTTTTCCTCAATAATCTTTGTTGTCAAGTTTGAATATGCAACAAAAAGGGATGAAGTATTGAATATAGAGGAGTGAAAATTTAGGGAATGGATTTAGAGCTAGATACTCTCTTGGACAAAAAAAATCAAAGGATTTGATAAGAATGACCATGATGAATGGGTAAGATTATGTATGGCCTTCCATTAAAATTCTATGATGTGTTAGAGAAGCCAAGATCTGAAAGCAACAAATGATCCTTCCACTACTGAAACAAAATACACACAATAGCATGTCTATCATATAAAAAATGAGAGTGTAAATTTACAATGAGATTCTTGCATATATAAGTAAGGTAGAGGAGGTAGGAAGGTAGGACTGAATGATTGACTATGCCTCCAAAGGTACATCACATGTATGCTCAAATTACAAGTGTGTGAGAAGTTGTAAAGTGTGCATGAACTAGGTATCTCAATAGGTGAGTACATGTGTCTCAGCCACATGAATTAAGACAAAAGCACAAAATATGTAAGTGGATACTTAACTATTGTGAATAGGAATCTCCTAGGTAGGCTAAAAGATAACTAATTTGATAATATCACTATTTACACTAACGTTGAGCCCCTTAAGTGCAACTTAGGGAGTAATGTATGCAATGATGATGATGGGTCTCAACTACTAGGCCATGTTAGTTACCCATGTACAAATTTCTCATAAACAGAGTGTTGTTTTTATTTTAGTCAACACAATTTTCTTATCATTTCCTAGCTTATGTTAGTGGAGGATTCCAAAGGTTTGGAAACCACTTTCAGAGTCTGACATGGTTTTCAAAACCCTTCCAAATTTTGACAAAGAGATCTTATTTTATTTAAAAATTAAGTATTATTTTTTTTGTGTTTGCTCTCTTTTCGTTAGTTACTTAAACCATGTTAGTATCAAGAAGGCTCCCACAACATTTATTAGTTTTGCTAAAACTCTTGTGTTTCAAAAGATTGAAAGTGTATTTCTTGTGTGTCAGTCCATAATCTCGGATTCAAAACCTTTTTCGGAGCCTAATAAGGTTTTCATAACCAAGTTGGTATTCGAAGAAGAACTCACAACCATGAGATTACTTGAAAGTTGATTTGCTACTTCGTTATGAGGTTTCAAAACCACTTTTAGAGCTTAATAAGGTTTTTGAAACCATTGAAATCTCTCATCAACTACATGGAGCCGTTATTTTCAAATTTGGCAGTAGAAAGTGTCATTCAAAGGAAATATTACATGTGCCAACAACTAATACATGCCAAATTAACTTCCCTTTATGACATGATAGCATTTACTAAATTGCATTTGTGAGATTAAATTACTACAAGACTCATTTTAATAGGCATTTGAGAGAAAATTCATAGAGTTGGAGAAGCACAATCGTGGAGAATGCACAAAAATGAATTGTGACCATAAAAAGATCATCTTGCTCAAAGTTATAGTGAATCCTATAATTTTTCAATCACATCTTGCTCAAAAGGTTTAAAACGCTCAAAAAATAAGGATATGGTATGATAATTATCTATTTAAATTCAATGATTTTCAAGGTTATCATTGAAATATTTCCCTAAGTAAAATCTATCATCAGTGTCTACCTAATCTTAATCACCATGAAGTACAAATATTTGGGCTATGAGAATTTGTCTAGTCCATCCAATACTTTTCTAGAAATTGGAGACATGAATCTAGGGCATATAAATTTAAACAAATTTATGGGAAAGGATTGGTAAAGAAGATAGATCCCCAATGACACAACGATTAGTGGAAATCGGGTTATTACAAACTATAGCTTTTCTAGTAGTAGCAATGCGCATACCTAGTAATTGAGTGCATAAACCATTGTGATTATGAAACCAAAGATATAAGAATGAATGGTTATAGTTTTATTATCAAGGTGAAGAGAGAAAATTTTAGTTTGTGCCTATAATTACCTGAGAGAGAAGCATATATAGACTTCAACTTCATCCTTTCTCATTAGTCTTTCCATGAGAAGAAGAATGTGTGTAGGAATATAATTTATTAAGAATGGTTTGCAACTCCGAAGAAAGGCAAATATCAATTTCCTAAGAAGTTTCATAGGTCTCATTTTGAATAGAAGAAATTTCACGCATAATAATCCTCTTACACTGACTAAAGGGTAAAGAAAATGCCCATGATTTTAAGGAATGCGAGTGTATTTTTTCATCCAGATAATTATCCATGGTGAAAAATTCCTCAATTGGGCTTAGTTCATTAGTGACCAAATGCACTCAATGATGGTCCAATTTGGACTTAGCATGTTATTTTATGTATGTCTTCTTATTTATTCTGTAGTTACATGCACTAGGCCATGACCAAGCTTACATCCAATAGAGGTTCATGATGAAATGATTCAAATTTATGACTACTATACTCAACTTCAATTGGAAATGAGTTATAGGAGCTTCAGAAGAGTAAATGATGCATTTACTATGGGAATGGTGAGAGATCCAAGGAGATATGGGTTTGCAAATCTCTCCAAAGGCCATCTAGCTAATTGAAACATATGGCAACTACTTCATACAATTCCAGAGATTCAATTGCATTAGGATTGAAGGATTTGAAGGGCTTCCCTATAAGTTGCCCAATTATGTTGAAGATAGCATTATTCTTATTGAAGTGTGCAGACAGATAATTGAAGTGAATAAACAATGTCAAGAAAGGAAAATATTCTATCAAAAATAATCTACAATTGGGACCATCCACAATTGGGAAGACTACTGGGTTGATTGCGCCAATGAATATGAAGTAAGGAGTTGGATGAGACTATATTTGAGGAAATTTATGACTTTTAAATTGAATTTGGATATATCTCACCTTTGTTGAGGATGATGAATTCAATTTGGTAGACCCCATTTTTATTAATCATGTGTAGGCATAATCAATTGCATGAAAATTGATTGGATATAAAAAAAAATGAAAATATTGAGGCCAAAACTATAGTGGTTCTTAAAAGAACTCAAGGATGGGTAGCTAAGAAAACTACAAAAAAATATAGTGTAGTTCCTTAGAGGTCTTGGGATACTCCAATACATGTAGAGAGGAGTCAAGTACAATCTTCTTCTACTTGACACACATCTTCTTCTACTCAATAAACACTTACAAGAGGGGAAGGGGATGGTGATGAAGACCCTCCAAACAAAAGACTCCTTGAGAAAACCTATGAAGACATTACCCAAAGGAAATTTGTGAAAGAGAAAGAAAATGGGAAGGAGGTGATAGAAGGAGAAATCATGGATGTGCCTTCATCTCCATCTTAAGAAAGTGGTTCTTCCTCTTCTCATTCCTCTCATAATTCTCCTCCACAAGATGTACCACAAATCCTACCTACCAAACCCCAGAGTTAGCCCAACTTCTTTTTCTTCTCCTAAAATAGAAATATTTAATATCCTCCTCTTAGGATAGCTATGTATTTCATTTCCTCTAGTACCAAGTCAATTTCAACTCCTACCTCCCCCTCCTAGTTAGAATAAACTCTTTCTAGAAAGAGGGAAATGATCCAATTGAGTCTCTCTGATAAGGATGTTGTTCAATTGCTTCAAAGTATCCCAAAGGCCAAGAAACTATTTAGAACACATATAGATTATTAGAGGATAGAAACACAAGGAACATGTATGTTGAAGTAGCACACCCCTTTATGTAATTTAAGGATGTGAGCCAGGTGAATGTAAAGGATTTTAATGTCACTAGAATTAATTTGGAACCTTCCACTAGAGATGGAGATGTCCACAATTTTTAGATAACAAAGTCTGCTAAAATTATAGAAAGAACAACAAGAGACAAGCAAACCCAAGATGAAGAATTTAAAAAATAGGTGAAAGTTAAATCGATCGATTACTTAAATCATTCATTGAGATCACTACCTTGTCAATGTGGTAGAAATGACAAGGTAGTGAGTTGTTTGAAAAAATTCCTCAAAGAAATGGGGTCTCTTGGTAACAAAACGACTATATCTCAACTTCTTCAAAAAACGTTCATGTTATGAAAATGTTGATTTTCTACAAGTTTCCTCTCTCTCTCTCTCTCTCTCTCTC
>VDFB02193867.1:577893911-577948429 GCA_007258455.2 Sequoia sempervirens | reverse complement strand
TACTTGTACTTCATAGTGATTAAGATTAGGTAGACACTGATGATAGATTTTACTTAGGGAAATATTTCAATGATAACCTTGAAAATCCTTGAATTTAAACAAATAATTATCATACCATATCCTTATTTTTTGAGCTTTTAAAACCTTTTTAAATTACCTTGCAATATACAATAAGTTGAGAAATTATAGGATTCACTATAACTTTGAGCAAGATGATCTTTTTATGGTCACAATTCTTTTTTGTGCATTGTACACGATTGTGCTTCTCTAACTCTAAATTTTTTCTCTCAAATGCCTATTAAAATGAGTCTTGTAGTAATTTAATCTCACAAATGCACTTTAGTAAATGCTATCATGTCATAAAGGGAAGTTAATTTGGCATGTATTAGTTGTTGGCACATGTAGGATTTCCTTTGAATGACACTTTCTACTGCCAAATTTGAAAACAATGGCTCCATGTAGTTGATGAGAGAATTCGATGGTTTCAAAAACCTTATTGGGCTCTGAAAGTGTTTTTGAAACCTCATAACGAAGTAGCAAATCAACTTTCAAGTCATCTCATGGTTGTGAGTTCTTCGAATACCAACTTGGTTATGAAAACCTTATCAAACTTCGAAAAAGGTTTTGAATCCGAGATTATGGACTGACACATAAGAAATACACTTTCAATCTTTTGAAACACAAGAGTTTTATCAAAACTAATAAATGTTGTGGGAGCCTTCTTGGATACTAACATGGTTTAAGTAACTAACGAAAAGAGAGCAATAACAAAAAAAATATACTTAATTTTTAAATAAAATAAGATCTCTTTGTCAAAATTTGGAAGGGTTTTGAAAACCATGTCAGAATCTAAAAGTGGTTTCCAAACCATTGGAATCCTCCACTAACATAAGCTAGGAAATGATAAGAAAATTGTGTTGACAAAAATAAAGAAAACACTTTGTTTATGAGAAATTTGTACATGGGTAACTAACATGGCCTAGTAGTTGGGACCCATCATCATCATTGCATATGTATTACTCCCTAAGTTGCACTCAAGGGGCTCGGTGTTAGTGTAAATAGTGAGATTATCAAATTAGTTATCTTTTAGCCTACCTAGGAGATTCCTATTCACAATTGTTAAGTATCCACTTACATATTTTGTGCTTTTATCTTAATTCATGTGGATGAGATACATGTACTCACCTCTTGAGACACCCAATTCATGCACACTTTACAAATTCTCACACACTTGTAATTTGAGCATACATGTGTTTCACCTTTGGAGGCATAGTAAATCATTCAATCCTACCTTCCTACCTCTCTACCTTACTTATATATGCAAGAATCTCATTGTAAATTTACACTCTCATTTTTTATATGATAGACATCCTATTGTGCATATTTTGTTTCAGTAGTGGAAGGATCATTTGTTGCTTTCAGATCTTGGCTTCTCCAACACATCATAGAATTTTAATGGAAGGCCATGCAATCTTACCCATTCATCATGGGCATTCTTATAAAATCCTTTGAATTTTTTTGTCCAAGAGAGTATCTAGCTCTAAATCCATTCCCTAAATTTTCACTCCTCTATATTCAATAATTCATCTCTTTTTGTTGCATATTCAAACTTGACAACAAAGATTCTTTAGGAAAAAACCATACCAAATAACCCTATCCCCAATTCTCCTCCTCCCATGCTCTAAATAAATAATTCAATTGTAAATTACTTGGAGAATTCTCAATAATCACACTTACAATAAAGGAGGACTTCCGATTCTTCAATGTACATATTAATTTCCAACAAATTTTCTTCCCCTCCTTTCTAGGCATTATAGACACTAAAATTATTCACCTAACTCCAATTATCATCATGTATTTTTATTAATCAACCACATTAGTTTACCATAGTATTCATTAATAATTAATTAACCATCATTAATTATTTATTTTATTTTTCATTTATTATTTAATAATCCCATTAATCCATTTAATTAAATAAGATCTAATTATTTGTTTTCAATTAAAATTTATATTTTTGTTTCTTCAATCAACTCCTTTGATCAATTAACTCCATCTCTTTTTAGAATCTCAATCTTCACTCCTAAGTAAGCTCAATTTTCACTTAAATCTTATTCTTCGTCCATCAGTCAATCCAATCTTTGAATGAAAACTTGTTCTTTACAATTATCCATCAATTGAATTAAATAATTCATTATTATCCTTTCAACAATTCAAAATGACAATTTTTCATTTAACAATTGAGTTGACTCCACAACCACTTTAGTTAACTCACATATTTGATCTCATCCTCATCTCTAAATATTTTTCATTGGTAATTCTATACATAGGATCATCTCTTTATCATTTTGATGCTATCACACTTACGCAAATCAACTTTGTCAAAATCCATCCTCATTTAAGTAAAATTTTATGTTGAGTTGCACCCATATCAAAACAAATGAGTCAAATTTTATTTAAGGTTTGCATTTGAGGTTGTCAAATAAGAATAGGATTCAATTTTATTTATGTTTTCAAATTCATTTTTTTTCTTGTTTTTTGATTTCCTTGCTTACAAGAATCAAAGAATTAAATTTTCTCCACACATTCAACTTTTTTTCCCATCATCTTGCCATTTTAGTAAAATTTCACCAATCTAGTCCCTAACATTGGAAACCTTCCCAAGCTTTGATTACTTAATCTCTTCACATTTACCCCCATAACCACCCCTCAAGGTTTCTCATGCAAATCCCAATAAAGAAATTCCTAGAAATAAACTTAAAAGTTAGGAAAACATGGAAATCCTAAGCAAAGTAAAAATCAATCAAATGCTCACTTCCCCACTTTAACTACTAACTAGAAATATGAAGAATCTGCCTATTTCAATCATCCAATATTACAATTTCTTACAATTCTTCGTGTTTCTCATCTTCTATATGTCCATACACAAATTTATTTTCAATATTTTTAATTTAATATAAATTATTTACTAGCAGTTGCGTACATAGTGACATGCAACGATGAGTCAATAGGTGGAGGGGAGTCCAAATGGCGGGGATGCAATATGAGAGAGAGAGTAGATGTTGTTTGCATATAAACGTAGCAAATGATGTGCTATAATGTAAGTGTTATTTGCAACATTGATTTTGTTGTGGTTCATCTCATTACCCCTATGTGCAAGTATGTATATATATATATGTTAGAGGAGATTCAAACAAGATTGATACAAACCAAGAGAGATGAAGTGGGAAAATTTAAGAATCATTATGACATCATTAATAACTCTTTTAGGTATCACTAGTACACTAAAACGATAGGGCATAGATAAAGCTACTAATACACGTAGGTTATGTCAAAAGGATAATAGAAGTATATGAAAGCTTAGAATATTTTTGATTTGCAATAGGACATACAAATGTCAAATAAGTATATTTACATAAGTCGGTGTCAATGAAAAAGTAGATTGCTATAAAAAAATTGAACTATATTTTTTCATTTTATTTGGGAATATGACTTTACATGTGATTGGAATATATCTCAAGAGATTACATGTAAAAAAATTTGGCTGCAAGATTTAAAAATAGAGATCATTGTCTCTTTTGTAATGAACACTCAAAGAAATGTTTAATATTACAGCTAATGTACAACCTATGAAACAAATGAATCTTGTCTAAATCTTATGTCAGGAACATAGAGATCTACACGGAGGAAATATAAAATGAAACACAACAAAATGAGGCCTTCTCTCCACCCTACCATATTGGGTCATGGAGCCTCATGGGCTCTCGACAAACCCCCAAGCAAGAACATACATCATCCACCACTCTGATCAATGGTGAAATCAATGTTCCTTATTACACTTAATATAGAGTATATGAGGATCTAATTGTTTATTTGACCATTGTGACTGATTTTGCATCAAAGATCATTTGTAACATATTACTTCATCAAAATCCCCATTATGGCTGGAGTATGCTCTACAAATATGATAGCAAAATGTGAAGTTTAGTATAATGAACATTTGTCAATGGTAGACAATATCTAGATCAGGAAATATAGAGAGTTCTATAATTTATAATAGATGCATACCTTGTGCACATAGCAGAATGTAGTATGAAGAAAACAAAAGAAGGCCTACTCTTCACCCTACCATATTGGGTCATGGAGCCTCATGGGCTCTCACCAAACCCCCAAGCAAAAAAATAAATTGTCCACCACTTTGATCAATGGTGAAAGCAATTTTTGGAACCTGTTGACTTCATAGAAGATCCAATGGTGTCAAAACATGCATAAAGGAGGATTGTTTGGCTTGAGTATGCTCTATAAAAATGAAAGGATGATGTGAAGTTTAGTGCAATGTACATGTGTCATTGGTAGACAATATATAAATCAGGAAATATAAAGAGTTGTATAATTTATAACAAATAATATGCAATGCAGTTGTAATAGAAAGAAACAGTTAAATAAAATGTAGGCATACCCTGTGCATGCAATGGATTGCAGTATGAACACAATAAAAGAAGGCATGATCTCCACCCTACCATATTGGGTCATGGAGCCTCATGGGCTCTCACCGAACCCCCAAGCAAAAACATAAATTTTCCACCACTTTGATTAATGATGAAAGGAATGTTTTGGCACTTAAGAAATTGCTTGAGTTGAAATCAATGTTATACATTTTTAATAAATTGACATGCAGTTGTGAAATAAGCAATGGAATAAAGATATATAGCCTTACGTTGTATGTATGTAGATTGTAGTTGGAGGTCGTACACCATGCATTTGTGCGATCGTAAAGCTATTTAGCATTTTGGAGGTCTGTATACCTTGTATATAAATAGAATCTAGTTGCAATCTAACATGGATTGACTCACATATAGGTACACACAAGGAAAATGTGAAGCTTAGTGAGGTGAACATGTATCATTGGTAACCAATATCTAAATTATGAAATTTAAACAATTCTATTATTTATAACAAAAATATTTGTAATACACTTGTTGCCAAATTTTCTCTTATAGCTCAATTAGGTAGGGATTTTTGTTTTAAGTTGAAAAAGAAAGGTACATTTTATCTTCTCCTATATTAGATTCAATTGCATAAATGAAATAATTCAATAAAAGGATTACATTTTACAAATTATTGCATTTAAACAAATGCATGTAACATAGGAAAGATTCATACAAGTGTTTTCTGAACAAGAAATATCTTTATTGAATTTGAAACTATACATTGTCTCAAACAAGCCATGAGACTAACCTTTGATTATTCAATACAAATTAAAAAAAAACCTATACATGAATAAGTAAATGAAGAAAATGTGCATATAGGGAGAGTGATCAGTCATTACCTGAGAATTACTGGTTCGGTGTTGTCATGAATTGCTTCTGCCCCGAGCTGCTTGTCCCTCCTAGCTCTTCATTGCTCCTAGTTCCTACATCTGGAAATAGCAGTAATGTTAGAGCAATGCTTTAAGCAATGAGAGAATCACAAACATTATATGAACATTCACCTATGCATGTATAAACTAATCACAATGTGCATTAAATAGGAAATGCATGCTTTAGGTGTCTAGGAAAACCATCAAGTCAACATACGCACCTAAAACAAGCATTTTTGTTTTCTAACTTGTTTGCTTCATGTGTAGATATAGGAAAAGTATGATTTGTTTTATCTAATTACAACATGTGGGGTGAAATGGACTCCCACAAGGGTTGAGATCAGCATGTTGTTTTATTGTGCTTTATTATGTTTTTTAAGAGACATTGAAAGGGTTTATCCCTTTATGACTTACATGAACAAGCATACATCATTTAAGGCAATGAGTTATCAATCATCGTCGGAGAAGTCATAAAGCATGAAACAAATTATGTCAACAGTCATTATTGTCAACTATAAAAAGTGTTAACAATATCAAAAGATAAGTGGATAGCCTTTTAGACAATGATAAGTGATCAAATATCAAATGGTTTTGTTTTACTCATTCCTCATGTTCATGGAATGGCATAACTCCTATACTTTGAGGTTGTGTCATTTCAAGTTACATGTATTCAATGCAATATTTTTTGCAAGGAACGGGTTTCTATTGCAGATTTAATGACAAAGCTTCATTCATTCAAAATGAATGACTTTCAGTTTAGTTAATAGAAATATATAAACAGAGACAACTGAGAAAGACATTGAGCAAGAATGATGATCTAAGCTCTAATGATTTTAGAATGCAAGAAATCATTTGAAATTGTTTTCATAATGGGGATTATTATTTTTTTTACAGGCAAATATAAAAGCAAGCTCATTTTCTTTTGAATTGATAGGTTCATGACACAACACCAGGGGGAAACAACCATATATTTCAATTTGTGTTTCATTAAGGGAAAACAAGGAAATGAAATAAAGATCGGCCTGTGATTTTGGAAAGACATTCATTTCAAGTCAAGGCATCTCCTTACATTAAATGGATCATCTCTATGGACAGTTTTATACAACTTATGCAAGGTAAGAGACCAGTTGAAGCATCAAATTTTATTCTCTGAACAATCATTTCCTATTGGTCAACAACATGTAATTCCTACTAGAAGCCTTGGAGCCCAGATGACAATGGAAATGTTGAGGTAGTTTTTTGTTCAAAAGATAAATCCCACAAATGGTTCTTTAACTATGAACCATAATGAGTATGCCAGTTCAAACTTTTATAAAGAAAGGTATTTATGGCTATGTAGACAATGAATGTTGGATAATATGGACAATAAAATGGCTATCATGCACGGCCATTAAACAGTAAAATCTTTTCATTTTCAGAAATACATAAATTGGCTCAATTTTCAGCTTGTTCTATTTCTCAATAGGTTTTGTGAAAACCCAAAAAAACTAGAAGGCCACAGCCAGATTTGGTAACTATGTTAGAGTATTCTTCAAAAAAAAAATCTATTTTTCTTAGGAAATACTTGAAAACAATAGAGAAATTCATAAAATAAACAAAGAAACACAGAGAGATTTTATATTCATTTGTTTGCAAGAAAATGCAAGGAAATTTCTAGATTGTCCAAGCTAGCACACAATAAACATCTTTTCTGCAAGTATAGGCATGATTTCCACATAAAATAAAAAGAAATGAGGGAAAAATCACAACAAAGAGCTTACCCAAGGCTTTGTTTTCAATCTCTTGTGGAAAAAATGCCATGAAACCTCCAGATGCAAAAGAAACCTTGGTGGCACCCTCACAACAGAGTAAAGTGAAAGGACGAATGAAATGCCAAAGTGATTGTTGTGGTTGTGTTTAGGGTTTTGTTTTACCCTAAAGAGGTCGTAGCTCTTAGGTATTTCTTGCCTTTGTTTTTTTTTTTTAAAGAAAGCTTTCTTTCTCAATTAATATCCCTTATGTTTTTTCTTTTTTATTTTGCATCGCTTGAATGTAAAATATTGCTAGAGTGATGTTTTATAAATCACTTTAGTAAATATTGTATATGGGGCAATAAAATAACATTTATTTTTCTTTTAAGTTAAAGAGGTATAGTCAAAAGTTTATGGTGCAAGAGCACCTACTTGAGTACAAGCACAAATTTTAAGGTGTGGTTTTAAATCATTTTGTTTTTGTTAGGAATGGTCTTTAGCACCATTTATATTGTGTATAAGGACCTTTTTAGAACCTTGGTTTTAATTTTGAATAAGTTAGGAATCATTGTGTGGTTGATTCCTAAGATTTTAGTTATGTTTGCAAAACATAATGTGTTTTCAAATGTGCTTTGTTTGGTCACTTTTGAGCTCGAAATGTAAAACCTAACTGATTTTCTCGTGCTGGAAAAGAAAGAGCTCGACATTTTGAGTGGGTTGGAATTCTTTTGATGATGGCAGTTGTGAGGAGAATAAAGAAGAACCCATGATTTTGCTGTGACAAATCTATTTTTTTCTGTGTTGTTGGCGTGACAGTTAATAATTGAATGGAATAAACATTTTATTAGTTCAATAGCATGTAAAAAACTTTTTTGAAGTTCTGTTTTGGTATAATTAAATAGATTTTCCATCGTTCTCTGTTTCTTTGTAAAAATTTGTGTTTTTTTTAAAGTTCAGTTTGACTGGTAAATACCAGAATAATGGAGTTTCAGGGTTGTTTCTGAACGCGCCAGGCAGCATGGACATTGAGGAAAAAATGATAAACTCCACCATTGTATATATTGTACATATAATAGTCATTAGAGGTTCATTTGGCAAGCTAGAAGACTATTTCTAGGCGAGTTTGGAAACCTGGCTAGAAAAGACAGTCAAGAGGGAAAAAGAAACTCTAACGCAGTAGGGGTGTGCAATATTATTTTTTTATCTAATGAAGTATTGTGAATGTAGACAGGTCTAAGAAGGTGTGGAGTGGTAAATAGAAGGTTCTTTAATGCATTTGTGGTCAGTAAAGACAGAACAAACCAAGAAAAAGCCTTAAGAAACCCTAGTTTCCACCAAGGTTGAATTGTAACCCTGTACGGGCAGAAAATGCACCAATTTCCAAAGAAGCAGTCAGAGCTTGGAAAAAGAGCAAGAGGAACATTAGAAAGATTGGCACAATTAGTGGGAAGAGAAGAGTTCTAACCTATCCTTTTGTATTGAGAGGGCTAAAAAGGGGTTTGAGGCTTGTAACCCTGCATAAGAACCAAGACCTCTGTTTTTGTGAAAACAATGGAGAGTTGAAGCTTGGTGTTTGTTGAAGCACCGGAAAAGATGACTTTGGAGGCATTGGAAAGTGCCACACACACACCCCTGCAACAAGGTTGGCAGAATGGAAAGGTGACTAGTCTTTAGAGGAATAAGGGCTAGTTTGTGCATGTGAAGAAGGAGTACCAAATAGCACTTCGTAGCAACAAATTTGCAATGATAGCAAGGTTGATAAAGTGAACCATGGGTGCCTCAAAGGTAGAGGACCTATAGGTTGTAGGGTGAAAGAAATAACACCTTAGGAGTTCTCAGATCAAGGACTCAAAGCAGTGAGATAGTATTTTCTCATATCAACCCTTGTTCTATCAGTTTATGAGAGAGTTCCAAGCATGTACGGAGGTTGAAGGTAGTATACAAACATATGGAGAGAATATAGGGTTGCTAGAATTCAGTTTGAGAGCATTCGGAGCAATTTTAGGCATTTTTCTTGTGCCTTTATGGTGGACTTGGTCAAATTTGACTTTTTCACCTCTTTGGAGCCTTTTTGGAGTGGATATGGATGCTATTTTTATTGCTTTTAGGGGGCATCCGACCCCAACTATTTCTAGAACCTATTCTCATGGGTTTTTGGAGGGAGATGTTGATTATAGTCACTTGAGTGGCTCTTTTACACTTAGTTCTTCTTTATGCAGGTTTTGTACTAAGTGACTTCTGAAAGTCCTTATACAGTTTTTGACATATTGTTGTAACTCAATTTTTGGATATGAAATATAGACAATACCTTGGATGCTATTGATTATCAGATTTTCTCCTTCTTATTCTTACAGTTTTGAGTATCACCAAGTGATGATCAAGTTACTAGCATGAGGTGTCCTAATCTCCTTGTAGTTTTGTCTCACATTTTCATGCCATTTCTGCAAAAGTATGTTTATGCAAGTTGCAAGTTGTGTTCAAAGTTACATTAGTCTTTTAGACTGTGAAAGTATTTTCCTATTTAAGAGTTAGTATACTCGAACCTTCTTGTGAAATGTTTATGCATGAACATACATAAATAATTTGTGCAATTTAAGTTATGTCATTAGTGTTTTAGTGTATGAAATTCTAAACTTTCATAGTCCTTATTAGTTTGGTGCATCACCCATTACTTTACTTCTTTCAGTTGTGTTTTCCTTTCAAGCTTTCCTTCTCTTTTTCCTTTTAAAAATCAGTAGTTGTAAGTGATAACCAGCTAGGAAGCCGGCCTTATCCAGAGGTTTGGTATCGTTTGAGGTACCCACACCTTGGGATCATTCCCATGTTTCATTGGATTTTTTAATTTCACATTCAACAGGGTGAAAATCCAGGAGATAACAACACCTACAATAGAAGAAATGAAATAAAGAAGATGTGGGCATACCTTCTACACATGGTGTGATGTAGTATGATGACAGTTACATCTTGCATATAAAAAATGATAAGGAACTAAATTTACAAAGGGCAGGAAATCTATATGTATGAAAATGACGAGGGAAAAGAGAAGCAGTACAGTTACTGTAAAGAATAGAAACATTCCATGATGATGGCAATGAACAAAATTGTTGGAGACAATCCTCTTTTTTTATTCATAGTGCACTATAATTGTTCGCATGTACCCTGTAGTATCTAGCAAAATAGAAAGGAAAATCTACACATTATAATGCTAAAGAACCTAGTTCAAGTGAATAATCGAGTTGTGCACATAGGAAATATAAAATGGAACACAATAAAATAAGGTTTTCTCTCCACCCTACCATATTGGTTCATGAAGCCTCACGCGCTCTCACCAAACCCCCAAGAAAGAACATACATCGTCCACCAATTTGATGAATGGTGTAATCAATATTCCTAATTACACTTAATATAGAGTCTATCATTCAAAAAACTCCTTTACGAGGCTAAAAGAAATAATAACATAGATACATATCTACACATAGGGAAAATAAAATGAAACATAACAAAAGAAAGCCTGTTCTCCACCCTACCATATTGCACCATGTACTGTCATAGGTTGTTAAAAATATATATCCATAGGTGGTCTTCAAACATATGAATGTTGTCTACATCTAATGTCAGAAACACACAGATCTGCACATAGGAAATATAAAATCAAACACAACAAAATGAGGCGTGCTCTCGACCATGCCTATATATTAGTGCAAATTTTGTTTTCCAAGCAGATATACAGGTATTGCATGCCTTGGATGCATTTGTAGGGATCTGTTACTTGGATATATATAGACATTAAAACAATGTGTGAAAATGTATGTATGTGGAATTACATGTAGACAACAGGTACCAGATGGGAAATAAAGGGTCACATGGAAACTAAAAGGGATAGGCACCATTACAATAAACAAGGATGTGAGGACCAAGTATTTAGCTTTCTTATTATTGTCAGTGAGCGGACATAAATACAAATCACTTGTTTTGTGTTTTTATACATGGGGGGATGGTTGGAAAAGCAATAGAAAAGTCTTTGTGATGAGACCATTGATCAGACTAATGGACAATGGATTTCCCCTGTGTGCAGATATAAATCACTTGTTTTATGTTTTTATACATGGGGGATGGTTGGAAAAGCAATAGAAAATTCTTTGTAATGACACCATTGATCAAAATGATGGAGTGCAGATATGTATGTATGTCATAGTAGATGTAAAGAACATTGATACATACTCATCCCTATGTTTATTCTGTTGGGACATTCTTGCAATGATAAGCTATATTTTAAGTGTTATCTGGAACATTGATAAAACCATTGACCAAAGTGATGAACAATGCAATGTGTAGATTTGGATGTATGTCATAGTAGATGCCAACAACATTGATACATACTGACACATTTTTGGAATGATAAGTTGTATTTTGAGTGTTATATGGAATATTGATGCCACCTTTGTTCGCAGTGGTGGAAAATGTATTTCCCCTATGTACAAATATATAAATGTATGTCATAGTAGATGTAAACACCATTGATACATACTAATCCCTATGCTTAGTTTATGGGACGTCCTTGGAATCATGATAAAGTGTATTTTTAAGTGTTATATGCAAGATTCATGCCTACAAAAAATGGGAAAAGAATTATCACAACTGACACTTTTGTAGTGCTTTTGCAACCATCACCCCATGCTAAGAACACAAAATAATGTCCAACCACCTTCACACAAATTCCACAACCGATAGCCACACTTGCACCTTCACAAAAGCTTTCCCTCATCACAGACGTTCACTATGTTTTCTGAGGTTTTAAATGGCAGGTGTTACTTGCAAGTGGTTGGTTATTTTGGAAGAATATAGAATGTAAGCTAATGGAAGGCAGTCTACATCCAAGCACAAGAAGGTATCTAATAGCCAGGCATAGTAACACTTGATAGAGATGAAGTGACCATATGTAGAAATCCTCGTGGCATCATTAATATATGTTTTATGATACCATTACATTAAGAGAAGAGGACATAGATAAAGTTGAGATAGATATGTGGTTACATGTAATTTGACACATGTTGTGGATTATGTTTCCCCTTTTCTTTTTACAAAAAGAAATTGAAAATCCTAAGCCTAAGACAATTACTTGACACAAGAACATGCACTGGACATGTTTCAGCTAGCATAAGCAATTTGAATAAATGTACGAAGCTAGTGTCCAACAGGAAAAATGCAACTATCAATTGAAACATGTGTACCCATTCTTTTGTCAAATGTTATGATAATTCTCAATGGATAGACATATTTGCATAGAGGGATGAATGTTGGCTATGACGAGTAAAAGATGGGAAAAAAATTATCACATCCAAAACTTTTCTATTGGTTTTGTAACCATTTCCCCATGCAAAAAACATAAAATAACCTCCAAGTACCTATTGCTCATAGTTCTGATAGCAAGGAAAGCCAGAGAATGACACACAACAATGGCCGATCAAAAATTGTGCAGGCTTTCTCTATGTTTTTGAAGGCTTTAAATGGCAAGTGTTATTACAACCATCACCGCTAAACGAAAGCCTTACAACAATTAATTTTGATGCCAACCAACGTTAAATAATTGGCTCTCTCTATCTATGCACCAAGGAGCCTGGCATGTTTTTCCCAACCAGTGACTGCATGGCTAGAGGCTTTAAAATCGAGAATGTTGGCATTCCCTATTGGCGTGCCAAACTCTTCTAATTAAAAAAAAAAAAAAATCTGCCACCTTTTTCCCGACCAGGAGCCCAATGCCATAGGGATCAATGTTGTCTATGTCTAACCCCACAAATATACATCTCTGCACATAGGGAAAGTAAAATGGAACAAAAGAAAAGAAGGCCTACTCTCCACCCTACCATATTGGGTCATGGAGCCTCATAGGCTCTCACTAAACCCCCAAGCAAGAACATACACTACCCACCACTGTGATGAATGGTGATATCAATGTTTCTTATTAGGCTAAATATAAACCGTATTATTGTAACAATTCCTTTTTGAGGAGGAAACAAATAACAACTATCTTCCAAAAATAATAAATGTGGGCAAGAGTATATGTTTCCTACATCTACTTTGACAAACATACATATCTACACACATGAAAAGGAAAATGACACACAATAGAAGAATCACATAGTTCTTTGTGGCTATATAATTTCAAGCAACAGATTCCTATATATATGCATCAAATGCATGTAATAGATGAAGATGCAGTTGGCAAAGAAAATGTACAACGATATATATGTATGTGGAGGAAGATGCAAATATATATGCATTGTTGACTATTGCTCAACACCTCAAAAACTGGGAATGTTGACGAAAATTACGACCAAAGTTCACACATATAGCCTATTGGATAAAAGTTTCCATATAGAGGCAATTGTTGCAAAGCAATAAATATTATTTTATTTATTGTTTCCATATAGAGGCAATGGTCAAGCAAAGCAACAAAATAGTCAAATAGCAACATTGTTTCATATATGCTTTCCATATAGTGTTGATGGCCACAATAATATTTAGAGTTCCAAAGTTACCAAAGCAATTGAACAGTTTATGTTATTTTCCATAAGGCATTGTTGACTGTTGTTCTGTAGCTATACCTGCTATCAAGATTGTGAGCCACCACTGTTACAAGTTTTTTTGCAAACAACATACATACATATGCACACCTAAACTTGTCAATACATGTGAAAAGAAATATAAATAAGTTTAAATGTACATATATGTGTATATTTCCTGAGCAAAAGAAATAAACATCACTTGGCATGTTAAAACTTGTCACAACAACATTTTTTCATGTATGGCTTCCACATATTGGAGATGGTTTCAATAATACCTTGCATTTAAAACTTACCAAAGTAATTGAGCAGTTTATGTTATTTTTAATAAGGCATTGTTCAATGTTGGGTTGTAGATTGAACTGCACAACATACGCAACAAAAATTATAGCCAAGAACCATATGATATCCATATACAACATGACATTATGATTAGACATGGCAAAGTAGTAGGGAGAGCATTTAAGAAGCATTAGATGCATATACAGACATACACACTCACACATACAAATGCATTAAAAATACATATATCTACACACAACTCTATCAAGATATTGTATGCATTGAGAACATTCAAAACAATATTAGAACGACATAAATCAAATGACAAAATTTCAATCTCATTCTACATTTTAATCTTGTGCAACGATATATTTTAATAAGCTCAACTTGGTGAAGGAGCACCTACACCTCATCCTCCATTTTTTTATCATTTGAAGGTGACTAGGTGGTTAGTAGTTTAAGTGTTGGTATTTTGAGTCTTTTTGTCTTAAATAAGGTCCATCAAGACCATTAGTCATGAATTAGGGTGAGCCTTTAAGATTAGGAGTAAAAAGTGTGAAAATTATAATCTTGTTTCAAATATTGTTTTGTAGCCTATGAAGGAAAAATATCAAATTTGTATATGAACAAAAAATATTGAGTTCATGATGTTGTAATAAGTTTGTTTCAAATCCACTTCAATTATTTTATAGGTCTAGGGTGATAGGATTGAAAGTTGCTTTGAAAATGCAATGTGGTCATGTTGTTAATATTATGTAATTGCACCATTAATAATGTAAACACAATAAACCAATGGCTTCCTCCTTCAAAAAATAGTTGAAGTCCATTGGTGAAGGTGGAATCAAGTTTAAAAAGCCTCCTTTGGGTCGAGGCAGGGTTGTTGTTGGCAATTTTGAAGGTTTGAATGAAAAGAAAGCTCTATTTTCTAATTTTTCCTGTGTTTTTGACTGTTCACGTGCTTGGTACTGCTTGGAACTTCACTGTACGACCTCCTAATGCATATGATTTGAAAGAGGGAAGAGTCTACTTCATTTTGGTGGTGATCTGACTCAATTTCATCAAGTATTAAGGGAGAAACATTCATTTTTTTGTAAGTGGTTCAGAAACCCTACAAAACAAGGGTTTGGTTGCAAATATGCTTATAATTCCACATTCCACTGTGGGAAAATTATAAAACTTGGTGGAATGGTGGATTTAGGGGCCCTATACATGATGCAATTTGTTTTAGGAGGAAACATGGAGGTTTGTGAGAATTACCTGATGCCCTAGATCTAGGATCATAATAGTGGTTTACAATTTTTGGCCAAACTGGACATTGAAATTATTATTTTAAACTAAATCTTCACATTCGGGCACCTATAGCGGCTAAACTGTGAGGAATTTGAAGATGGTGCAAACTAGAGTCTCATCAAATTTTGTCTGTAAGGTCAAAATATTTTTTCAAATTTTTGGAATCGAAATTCGCCACTCTCTTTCCATCACAAAGAAAATTCTGATTTTTGAAAAGCAACATTTTAAAAGGAAATTGGCCTTTTTTGCATTATATTAACTTTTTTTGCAGGATAAAAATTATAATTATTTCAAAATTAGATTTGCCAACTGTGATATCCTGAGTGCTTCCACTTGGTTAGATAGTTTTATTGAATCTTTTTTTCCTTAATCAAGTTTCAAAGTCAAACAAATTACAATTAGGACATGGCGGTATTATGCTTGGCGTAACTTTTGTATATGTAGAAAATTTTTATTTTATTTTTGTTGGATCAAGGACTTCAATATCTGGTGCACTCATATTTTCAATTTTTTTTTGATAATCTTCTATTTTTTGAAGGGCGAGAAATTGTTTTAAATGACTGTGTTTTGTGAAACCCAAAAACAAATATATAAAACCAAAACATATTAAAATTATTCGTTGGATGGCTTGTTCTGAAGGAATACCATAATCATTTGAAATAAATTTTGAATGAATTCATTTGATCCCCAAAGCTAAATGAAAAGTGATTTTTATCAACATTTTGATAGAGTGTAAGGAGGCATTTATAGGCATGGTTTAAAACTAGCGAGGTTCTATCCAAGGGGGTTTTATCTAAGGTGATTTGATCAAACCCTCTTCAATTGGAATCCTTAAAATGGAACTTTTTAAGGCTTAAATCATTATATTTTCTAAAAATATGTGATTTCAACTAAAATTTGTTTCTCTCAGGAATTGTAAACCACTATTATGAGGTCTAGTTTTCTTTGAAACAGTCCAAAAAATGATCATTTAAACACATTTCTTTTAGTTTTTTGAGTTTTTGAGTAACAATGGTGGATGACAAGTATGTACAGGGTCTTGCGGAACATTTTTTAACCTGTTAAAGGCTAAGGGTTTTGGGGTGTGCCTTGACAATTCAATTTTTCTTTATACAGGCCTAATTCAGCCTTTTGGGTGGTTTGGAAATCAGTCTATTTGAAGCATCTGCTTTAATTATTTGGTCTTGTGAATTTAGGGATCTATTGGGGTCTATTTAAGGTGCCTAAACCCAAGTTCCATTGTTTGGTTAAGGTATTTAACAAGTTTTTATTTTGACACATCCTAGTGGGAGATGTTACAAGGTTGCAAGGGCTTGTTAGAAAGCAATGGATGAATGGAAGGTTTTGAGTGTAAATTTTGGTTGTGTAATTATGTTTTGTCATGTTGAGAGTTATCTAAACATCCCCCAGTCTTGTTGATATTTTTGGAAGTGAGATTCAAGTTGGGTGGATAGGTTACCTTGTTGAAAGTTATAGTTGAATAAGTGTGTCAAGGTGTTGTTGTAAGAAAGAAGGGTTGCTTCCCTTGCCACTCTACATCACAACTCAAGAAAAATCACAAAAGCATTGCATAGGCCATAGAGAATACTCATCATTGAACATTACATAGAAAATATTATAACAAAAGTAAAGTTTAATGCAACTATAAGAAAGTGGAAAATAACCATATGTGACGTGCATTTATGAATGCAAAGGTAGGAAAACATTTAATAGCCATGGATTCAATGGAGCCAACATTATAGCTAACAACAATTGTGAATAGATAAGAGTATGTGGCAATTGAAATAAACAAGAAGTAAATAACTATATTGATATTTAAAACAAGTCACAAATACATATAAACATTAAAGTCTGTATGCATATATGTATACAAATGCATTACAAACACATATATCTACACACATTTGTATCAAAATGTTGTATGCACTCAAAAAATTGAATTACATGCATATATATTTATGTATATGCATACGTAAATGTATACATGCATACTTGTACCATGTCCACAAGTATATATATCAGAACAACTGTAAATACTGATACATGTGTCAAATAGGATGAGATAACTATATAACCAAACAATAAAAAATAAAATGAGGAACATACACTTAAAGAAAAACTAAACTATAAGCGAAATAAACAATACAAAAGAAAAGCAGTGTATCTTGTTTTTGTTAAAAATTATAAATTATAGTCCATTGTCTTAATATATAACCAGTTAAATGAGCAACAAAGCAACAACAACTGAAATGAAAGGTCTTTTGATGTGACAAGCAGTCCAAAGGAAGAAAAAGAAATAGATGTCCAGTCAACAAAAACTATAACAAATACACAAAGTCAAAATTAGGCCTGGTTGTTTGGCATTCAAGGCAGGATGACAACTATCTCTGGAGAGTCTTGCACGACAGGGGAAATTGCAGCAAATTTGACAACAACAGCTTGCACTCAACTTCAAAGTTAATTCTTGCAACTTTGACTATCGTTGTTTTGAGCCTTGTTTTTGAATTATAGGTATGAGTTTTAATAAGAACATTGAAAACAAAAGAGGTGTAGGTGACACCATTGATAATAGACTCAACAATCATTGTAGCAAAAAACTCATATTGCAACATGTAAAGATCCATTGCTGACATTTGCAATATAAGCTTGTTGCAGCCTCATCAAAAGCAGTAGCCCAAATCTCGCCTATGTGGTCTTCCAACTTTAGCTACAAAAAATGTCGAAAGTCACAATTAGCTATATAGTTGTTTGGCATTTAGGGAAGAACCGCATATTTTTGGCAGACTCTTCACACTTTTTCTTGCATTGTCTGCCATTGGCCTACAAGGGAGATGCAACATAACAAAATGTATCAGTTTTAATATATTTGACTGTTGCCTTGACAATAGTTTGCAAAGTTTCTGGCAAGCCAAGACAATGATCCAAGATATATCCAATAGTGACTCTGCCATTTTCCAAAGCAACTTTTCGAGGTACTATCCATGCGGGCTCAACGGTAGGTGGCTCAATATGTCCTCGTTGGATCAAGGGTTGTGTTTCTAGAATGTTAGGATTTATGTATAATAGAGTCCCTGTGGTTGTGTTCACAATAGTTCCATTGAAATATCCAACACATGCATTTTTAATAGCCAAGATGACAACTGAACCAAGGGTGTACAACCTTTCTAGCTCGTCACCCTTTCCTCTCCAATTTCAACCCCACAAATTAACATCAATCCAATAGGATGAAAAATCATTAAGTTTAACAGTTTTGCAAATCGTTTTAGACTAATCCTTTCTTTGAATAGTCGATACCTGTCCTACATGCACCACAACCTCAATAATATCAATCAACGTGTTATTGGTGCATTTACAATTTAAATTTATTAGGATGAATTTAAATACTTTTTCCAGCACAAAGGTCACATCATCACAACATTTCAATATTGAGTTTTGATCCAAAATGATTTCCATGTGGCTATTCAACTTATTAAATTTCCTATCTGCTTGTCCCACCAATCCTTTTGACACATAATAAGTACGACCCAACTCAACCCTATCATAATGCAATTTTGCTATGTCATTAAAGCAAGTGATGCGTATTTTTGTTCCCTTACTGTCAATTATGTCAAAACTGAATACTTGTCCCTCACTCCCCTATTTGCTATAATGGTGCATATCCCTTTTAGTTGTTATCTGACCTTTTATTGTCCATTTGGTTTGGTAAATATTCAACCCTTTAACAAGGCTGATATTTGTAGGAGCACTATGTTGTCTTGGGGATGTATGAATCCCAAATGTTGAGGCTTGTTTGGATGGGGAGGGTGACTCACAACCAACTATTTGTTCTTCTTGATCTCTAAAAAAATATCTAGGTTTTCCAATTAGTTGACACTTTGACACTTTGACATCTAAGGACAATATGACAATTTCCCTAGAACCAAATGAAGATCAAATATTAAAAAAGGTGGTCCCCACAAACAAGAAGGCATAAAACAACAACTGCAAGCAATGCAAAACAATAGCCAACCATGATTCTTGTAGCTGCCTACATAGATAGTTTTTCAAACACAAGATGGAGCCTATTTTCAATGCCCCTATAAATAAAAGGTCATTGTATTTTGTAGGAAAAGTCCCTATTTGCATACATGGGTTCCATCAGAGGACAAATTTGTAGTGGTCAACCGGGCTTTGACCACCTCCTATTTTTTGAAAAGGCATTAGCTGGGGAATCAAAGATGGGATAGCATCTCCAACATCAATAGATCGTATCGCATGTGTTGTCAAGGCTGGACGTAGATTTGTATCCTACAAGGAAAGTTTACTTAGCCAAGCGAAAGTGTAATGCCCCGTTGTGTGAACCCCAAAGGACAACAAACACCACACATTTTTTTTTGAAAGCGAAACATTGCATATGATGAATATGTACATACATTACATGAAAACAATTATGCAATTACAAATTCATTCACGTCCTCTGGGGTACACAGAATGGCCATTACGAATCATAAACTTATATCAAACAAAAGTGAATTAACAACCAAGATTACACAATGATGACTTACAACTATTAATGATCAAAAGAGTGGAAAGAAATACATCATTTTATTACAATTCAATTCATAGATCAATAGTACATTTGTGGAGCATATTTCCACAGATACTACACATCATGATTACATGAATACATTACATATTGCTTCCCTTAGAACAATGGGAAGAGTACATCAAGATCAAGAATAATTGTACACCAATGAAGAATAAGGTATAGGGTGAAGATCAATATTCAACCAAGAGAAGCTCTGGTAACTCTCCGTCCGCTTTCGCAACACGAACACTGAATGGGAACCCAATGGGGTGCATAGCATGTTCCACCCGACCACGTTGACCCAAAGGTCCACCCCCCGTGCTAGGAGATGACAAGAAAGGATCCACATCCAAACAAGGTCAAGTAGACAAGGCTAACTCCACACTGGCATAAAACAACATCAAACAAGTACAACTTTTCTTATTTAGGAAACTCTCCCAAATAGTTTTGAAACAAGACTCACAACAACAAGGGAGTACCAAGCATAAAGGCCACAAAACTAATACACATGTGAGGCATGAACCATCTCACTCATAGTCATAGCCAAAGGCAAGGAAAATCATTAAACAATGGAACACCCATGAGAGCTCAATAAAAAGAATATGATCAATGGATCACAAAGGTCTAATCATGAGAAAATGCAACACATGACAGGTTTCCCATTGCCTCAGGAAGCCTAACAACCTACACCCATAACTTATCAAAAGGGAGTGACTTAAACATTTATGGGTTCCCAACTCATCCAAAATATGACTAAAAGAAAGTCAATGCATAAAGTTTCTTCAAACAAAATTAACACAAGAGGAAGATTCACATCATGGGATCACAAAATGACTATATAAGTTTCATAATCACAAATCAACAAGTGCAGAGTAAAGGAGACAATATCACAATGAAATTAGAAGCCAATACTTATAAAATATTATCATCTTTATACAAGATCAAACACATTAACCAATAGCTAATTCTATTGTTGGTACATCCAAGAGAGACATGACGAGAAATCAAATAAGCAATAGCAATTTTATCCATGATTCCAAACTAAAGGTTACAATGAGTTTAACATTAAAATAAGCTATTTACTTGATCAAATTACATGATTATATAATAATACTTCAAGAAAACTCTATTATCCAAGAAGTAACCACTCCAAATCCCTAGGGTTTAAGCTTCACTATATATTAATGTTATAGGCTAAACGAAAGTAAGTTTCACAAAGATAATCTAAGGTATACCCTATGCTACATTTAGTAACACACTAATTACTTTCAATGATCACTAATTCAACTAACTCATAGAAGTTATACCAACTAATAGATAGATATCCAACTATCGAAAAGGGAAATTATTTCAATTTCTCTCTCTTCTCTCTCTTAAACTCTAATCACCTACAAATTTAAAACTAATCCTTCAATTGCCTAATTGGCCTAGATCCCCTGAAACAATGTGAACCATGAAGCATATTATCTCAAGTAATCTTCCTATTCAGTAATACCTTATTTAATCAAATGTGATATTTCCTAATATTTTGAGAATGAAACATTAATACCAATTTTAAGCAATAATAATATTACTACTTTAATTAGGGCGGGGGCCCTAGCTCAGTTGGCTAAGTAATTCCGTTGCGGCTCTGCTGGTCACGAGTTCTAGTCTCCCCTGACTCGTGGTACCGAAGGGCGTGTCGCACCAGCGTCGCTGGTCACGTTAAAAAGTTTACCAGGCGCAATGCAGTTTATAGGGGGTCGTGCTACCCGATTCCTGCAGTCTAAAAAAAAGAAAAAATATTACTACTTTAATTTGTTACTCAATAGTTATGTTTTAAATTCTCCTTTTCTAATTTTCCCACTGCAATCACCCATCTACTTTATTCAATTCTAAATTATATGGGAACGTTTAAATAAATATAATATCATTGAATATGCATATGAATTTCATTTGTTTAATCTTTCTAAAATACCCTTTTAAATTTAGCCCCAAACACTACCACATAGATCTTTACGCACTCTTAAATTGCTAATTTAACTAATTAAACTATTCTATACTTACCAATTACCTTAACCACCTACTCAAATTAAAAAAAAAACTATAATCTCAATTAACGATAACCAAGGATAAATCCTAGCGACAATCCACCTTAAACACACGAATACATTCAATGGATAAACCCGAAAGAATAATAAACAATCATATATATATTATCTATTATTTCGCTAAGAAGTAATTTAAAATAATTAAGGGAATAATCTCAGCACATATTTCTTGACATCCCACTAAACATTTTAAAATATTTAAATCATCTTTTAAGTTTTACTAAAAGATCAATAGCAATAAGTTTCAAAGAATATTTGAACCCTCATTACATTCCTGTATGGATAAACTATTAGGAACATTATAATAATCAAACACATTCTACAATAATATTCATTTATTACTAAAATATTAATAAATTAATAAAAACACTAATGTAATCCAAACTCTACTATATTTTATTATTTTGATTAATAAAATTATCAAAAATTAATAAACATTAGTATTTTATTAACTTGACTTACCATATAAATATTTTACTAAGAAAATCACTAGAAAGTGGGTGACTTTCTTACATTAATTTATTATGGAAATCTAACCCACTTTTTTGTAAATTTAGGCTTAAAAGGATGGAATGTTGACCAACATAGGAAATGTTAAAGGAAATAAAACTTAAAGGAATAGCTCTTTTCCCTCCCACGTAAGCTTTAGGAGATTAAAGAAATATCCATTTTAAACCAAGATCATTCCCAAACTCCCATGACGTGGGCCTCAAATAGGTAAGGCAAATGTAAAAATTTCCTTTGACTCCTTCCACGTTGAAAGAAAAACAAGGGCAGAAAAGTTTCACCCAAAAGAATTATTCTATGTCGCCCATTTTGATTGAAACGAAGGCTCTAACCTTAAAAGAGGATTGTTCTATACCTATCCTTTCAAATGTGATTTAATCTAAAATCTTTATGGTTGTCACTCATCTCACAGCTAGGGTTTCAGAATATGCATAAAACGGATTTGAAGAAAAGGAAGGCTTAAGAAACTTTCAAGAGCCTCAGCTATGTTAGGTTGACTATGAAATCAGGAAGGTTATTGATATCTCTACAACATTCTATTCTCAGGTGCCGAGGATGTGACAAGTTAGACAAAATTGTGAAGGCTGGAATGTATTTTAATGCACCACTTGGGTTTCGTAATTTTGTAGTTGCAGACTGGTAACTCCAAAACACAGAATTATTCATCGCTCCTTATTGACACTGTGGTTGCTAAGGATAAAGGACCTGAAAATGCAACTAGGGTTAGCTCCAAGTTATACTCTGATGTTGCATACTCATTTGACAACGAGATGAAGGTGAGGCCGTGAAACAAAAAACCCAAGGCCGAGGTAAATGGAGGAGAATCAAGCATCTCCAAGGAAACCTTACAATCTAAAAATCAGGAGATGACTACAGAAGAGCAGGGCCGACCATACCGAGCTTAGTTTGCATGGAAAAAGAATGAGGAGACTACAAGAAAATCGGCTGCAGGGGCGAAGGTACAGGAGATGGATTTATTAATAAGGCTTTAGAAACTTTCGAGCAAATGCAATTTGGCAGATGTAAAGCCCGATTGCTGAACCTTAGCCAACCTTCTAATTGCCTGCGCCAAAACAAAGCAAGAAGAATAGAGAATTTAAAGAGATACCAAGACGCAGTTGGATTATTGGCCAATAAATGGTATCTATTTTCTATGTATGAGAAAAACTTTATTGACAACAAATAAAATCTACGCAGAGTGAAGGGTGCCATAATGCCAAATTTAATGTGCGCGTTATAAGAAACATGGCAATAGTAATTTTAGTTTAATAAACATACTCTAAAACCATTGGTGAAACCTTGATTTCAATCTGCAGTTCACCAAATTAGAGAAGTGGAGGATCAATACCAGGGAAGAAGAGTTTGGAGGAGCGAATGCCATCTGCCTTGTTACAGCTGATAGAACTCATAACATACCTATAATGAACGCCTCATTCATAGCCTGTGGTGAATGATTCCCCAACCCTTCCCACCACCCTTTTCGTCTGTTCACAATACTTGCCTCCTTCTGGGCGTGTGGACTGTAAGGCACGTAATCTGCCTGGCAGAGTGTGTGCTCCCTAGAATGGTGAGTTCCCCCAGAGATGTGGTCTCCCCTTCATGAAAAGTTGGCGCCTTCCCAAGAAAGCATGCAGAATGGGAACGCTTCCTCCAGACACGTGAACATGAAGGAATACCTTGAAGGCAGGTGGAGGGCACATGCAAGGCAGATGTAAATCTTTTTAGAAGCCCGCAATATTTCATTTTCCTTTTCATTCTTTAAATAAAGGTATTTAAATGCTTAATTAAAATGTATATATTATTTTAGTAATAATGATATAATTATAATATTTATTTTACTTTAATTTACTTAGTCCAGTCTTTTATCTCAAATTATTCTCCACCAATTTGTTTTTGATATATTTTAAATAGCTCAAATAATCCTCCTGGATTTAATATAATCCTCATTTGATTATTATAAGGGTAAGTATTCACATTTTCTTTTAGTATAAAATATTTTCTTGTAAAATCAAACAATGGTATTGTTGATATTATTTTTATTTTATTATATTATTATTTTACCCCCAATTAACTTAGTCACCTTGTAATCAATATAATTGATTAATCAAGGCTACATACAAAAATTTCAAAGGAAAATTTAACAATATAATAACGAACACAAAAGACAAGTCAAATTAACCAAACAAACTCACTCAAGATCTAAAGACAGTCGAAATGGAGGGACATTACAGAAAGCAATGATGCGTTCATAGTTGTGAGATAACTCTAGAAACAAAAGCAAGGGAAAGAGGCAACACATAATGAATCAATTATTGCTATCTGATAAACAACGAAGCATACAACAATGTTGAGACATTTCAAAACTGCAACCGTTTTTTTCTAACACATAGGTCACTCCCAAATGGCTAGCAAATCGAAACAAAAAGCAAACATAAAGATTTTGAATATAAATTAGCTAGAATATATATTACAACAACTGTTAATTCAAATGAAGCATGTTCACAGTTTGTTGGATGCACATGGAAAAGTGTTAATATTATTGTCAGTAGCCAAAATGAAACAAGGATCAAACTTACAGGAGTGGTGCTTGAGGATTGTTCATCAGCTTGGGGAGAGTCAGAGTCCACTGACATTGTTGGGGCTGCTCTTTTAAAAGTTGAGAGCTGCAACACCGATGGTTGACTACAAGCTCTATGCCACAAGAACACGAGGGCCAAATGTTCAATCGAAGCAACAAATGCTCACAAGGACCTCAACCAAAACAGATACATGAAATAAAAAACAACAATAAAATGACAACCATCAAGATCTTCAAAGCACAACTTTATCTCTCAATTTTTTTGCACACACATCAACAATATGATAGCAAAGGATTAATAAAAAGAAGGGTTCAATGATTCATATAACACTTAATATACAATTTATTATTCGAATTTTTTTGTTTCAATTTTTTAATCTTTCTATTTTTTTTTAGAGAGATCAACATTATGAGCAAAAAGAAATAATTAAAAAAAAGTGTTCAATGTTCCATATAACACTTAATATATAGTACATCATTGCAAGAATGCCATGTTGAGGCTCAAACAAATAACAAATATTTTCTTAGAATAATAAACATCGGGAAGAGTACGTATGTACATTGTTTACATTTACTTTGACATACATGTACATATCTACACATAGGAGAATTTAATATTGTTCCATGCATGGCTTATGTTCTGTGGCAATGGTTGCAATGTAATAAAATAGTCTATGTTGTTTTCCATAGGGCATTGTTATCTATTGTTGTCTAGCTTTGGCTATACTGTTTCATTTTCGATACACAATAAAATAGTAAATGTTATAGAGTTTATGTTGTTATTCAAAAGGAATTATTGACTATCGTTGCCACCCATTTTATTTCCCCTATGTGCAGAAATCTACATATGTAATATTAGATGCAAAAGACATTATTATAGAATAGTTAAAATACAACTTATGATTCGAAGGATGTCCCAACAAAATAAAGATAGGGATCACTATGTATCAATATTCTTTGCATCCACTATGACATACATACATTCTTGCACATAGGGAAAATGCATTGTCCATTAGTGCGATCAAATGTCTGCATAACTTTCAATAAGGCATTGTTGGCTATCGTTCTATGGTTTTACTTGCTATCACAACTATGGGCAAAGAGAGAAAGCTTCTATGAAGGTGCAATTTTGATCATTCGTTGTCTAGCTACCATCAAGCTGGGAGAAGGCTTTTTTTGTGTTTTTCTGCATGGGGTGATAGTTGCAAAAGCAATACAAAAGTGTCGGTTGTGATAATTTATTGTTCATTTTTTTGCAGACGCTCAAGATAGCAGGGAGCAAAGAGAAAGTAGGCGGGAAGAGGTACACTTGAACCAAGCAAGAAGAGGTGCAATTTGAAAAAACCCTTTGTATTTCTAGTTGTTCTTATATATACTTGTGGACATGGTTGTATGCATGTATACATCTACATATAGATATATACACAAACATATATACATGCAATTCAATGTTCTCAGTGCATACAACATCTTGACACACGTGTGTAGACATATGTGTCTCTAATGCATTTGTATGTGTAAGTGTGTATGTGTGTATATGCATTTTCTACATTTATCTTTCAGCTCATGCATTTATGTATATATAGATATGTCTAGCTTTTAATATCAATATAGTTATTTGCTTCTTGTCTATCTCAATTGCCACATACTCTTATATCTCCACAATTGTTATTCACTATTTTTTTTGCATCTAATTTTATGAATATAAATATCTACACATAGGGAAAAGTAACTAGTACACAACAAAAGAAGGAAAAACAACATAAATTGTATAACATTAACTATTTTATTGCGTTGCAACCATCGCCACAAAATGGAGGCCATAAATAACACTATTAAAATAGTTTATGCTATTTTGTGGCAAGCATGCATACATTGTCCACCAGCCTATTCAATGGTGCTATCAATGTATTTTACTACACTTAATATACAGGATGTCGTACATATGAATGTTGGTTGCATCTAATTTCACAAATATACATATCTGCACATAGGGGAAATTATATGGCACACAACAGAATGTGGTAAAACAACATAAACTGTATAACATTAATTAACTATTTTATTGTGCTGCATATGCTTTTTGCACATGTATTGCTAAATCCACAACTCAACAATCACCAATGCCCTATGGAAAATAGTGTAGACTGTCACCACATGCCACACTAAAACAGCCAGCAATGCTGGATCGAGAATAGCATGAATTGTTTTATTACTTTGCAACCATTTCCAACAAACAGAAACCATACAAGAAACACAAAAGTACGTATTTCTTTTGTTGTGTTTCATTTTTCTTTTCCTATGTGCAGATATCTATGTATGTGAACTAAGATGTAGACAACATTCATATAAACTCATCCACTTGTTTATTACTTTGCTAGGATAGTTGTTGTTTGTTTCATCCTCGAGAGGAATTCTTACAATAATAGGCTTCATATTAAGTATAATAAGAAAAATTACTTGCGACATACAATGTGCTGAAAGGATTTTTGAAGTTAGGAAAATAGCATAAATTGTTTTATTGCTTCAGCTTTGGCTATATTGTTTCATATTTGATTCGCAATGCAATAGTAAATGTTATAGAGTTTATGTTGTTGTCCATAAGGCATTGTTGACTATTGGTCTATAGATTTGGCTATATTGTTTGCTTTCTGATAAGATGTTGTTCAAAGTTAGAATTTTCTAGGTTGTTACATTGAAACTAATATTGTTTTATTTAAGGTGTGAGTGTGTATGCCTGCATATGCATTTTCTACATGTATCTTTGAGGTGATGCATTTAACTTAAATTGATATTTGAGCTATCTATTTATTTAATGCCTTTTATTGCACATGCATTGCATATTATTTGTTATAAATTATAGAACTCTTTATATTTCCTAATTTACATATTGTCTACGAATGACACATGTTCATTGCACTAAGTTACTTCACATTTTCCTTTGATTTTTGTAGAACATACTCAAGAAAAACAATCCGTTTTCACCTAGGCACTATCAAGTACTCTTATTTTTCATTTCTAGGAGTCCCAACATTGATAATGGTTTGACTTTCTCTTATGATCCTCAAATTTTTGAGTTTCCAAATCACATAATGGGGATTTAGAGGAAGTTATTATGTCTTGTAAATGACTTTTAAGAATAATCAGTGAGCTAAAATCTAATTTGGTTTGCTTCTTGCCACAACACCTTATCGGAAATGAAATAGTATAGCCTTTTCAACAGTCTCTTACCAAAAATCAAACAATATACCCTAAGCTAGAGAACAACAACCATCAATGCCTTATGGAATCAATGTTGTTTGCATCTGCTATGACATACATACACATCTGTGCATAGGAGAAATACATTGTTCATCACTCCAATCAATAGTTCCATTACCAAGACTACTATATTGCTTTTGGAAAGTGGGAAGAGGTGCATTTGAAGCAAGCGGGAAGAGTTGCGGGTGGAGGTGCATGTTGGAAAAACCCTTTCTAGAGTATTTCAAAAATAGTTCATGTTATTTTCTATAGGCCATTTTTTATTAGTGTTCTCTACCCTAGGGTATATTGTTTCATTTATGGTCTCTATGTAGCCGCAATGGTTGGAAGGCAATATTGTTTATTCTTTGCGTTGGATTATTACTATCAATTGTTGTGTTTTGTGGGCTTTTCCATTCGGGCCACTATATAAAGCAATATAGTTTTGAAAAAAGTTTATGTTATTTTCCATAGGCCATTCTTGATTTTTGTTCTCTAGCATAGGCTATATTCTTTCATTTATGGTCTTTGTGGAGCCGCGATGGTTGGAAGGAAATATTGTTTGTTTTTGCGTTGGATTGTTACTATGAATTGTTGTGTTTTTTGTGGGTTTTTTTAATTGGGTCACTGTTGAAACCAATATAGTTTCATTTATGGTTCACATTTTGTGGTGAAGGTTTTCAATGGGTTTGTTACTGTGAGTTTTTCATTGTTGTATGGTTTCCGTGTAGTGGCAATGGTTGTAACACCTGTCATTTAAAAGCTCAGAAAACATAGCAAATGTCTATGCAATTTTTAACAAGGCATTGTTGGGTGTGGTTTTGTGGCTTTACCTTCTATCAAAGGTGTGAGTGAGAAGGGGAAGCTTCTCTGAATGGGAAAGTGCAATTATCTGTTGTGGAATTTATGTGAAGGTGGTTGGAGCTTATCTTGGGTTTTTGCATGGCGCAATAATTTGGTTGGATTGTGTGTGGTATCGATGGTTGCAAGGAAAATACTGATGAAAAATTCCATGTGTAGATTTGGATGTATGTCATAGAAGTTGCAAACAACATTGATACACATGGAACCATTGTTGGAATGAAAAGCCATATTTTGAGTGTTATATCAAACATTGATGCCACCATCTTTGTAGAACTTCTTCCTTAAATAACTTCTAAAATCTTTTCAACACATTGTATGTGGAAAAATATTTTTTATTATGCTTGATATAAAGCCAAGTATATATGAATGTTGTCTACATCTAATTTTACATGCATACATATGTACACATAGAAAAAGAAAAATTAAACACTACAACACATGGAAAAACCCACAAAGCACAAAAATTCACAGTAACAAACCCATCCAAAACCATCACCACTAAAGGAAAACCATAAATCAAACAATATCCACATACTCTTATATATGCACAATTGGTGTTCACTATTTTGAATATATTTATATGTATGTGTGGGTGTGCATGTGTGTATATGGTTGTTTCCAATAAGGTGCTTCTCAATAAAGAATTTTTTAGGTTGCTCTTGAAACCATTATTGTTTCATTTAACACTCCCATTTTTTTCTTTCACCCTCAAAAAAGGAGTTGCTAGAATGGTAGATTGCATAGTAAGTGTAATAAAGAACATTGATTTGACTATTAATCAGAGTGGTGGACAAGGTATGTTCTTTCTCGGGGATTTGGTGATAGCCCATTAGGCTCCATGACCCAATATGGTAGGGTCAAAAGCAGGCCTCATTTTGTTGTGTTTGATTTTATATTTCTTATGTGAAAATTTGTGTGTTTATGACATTAGATGCCAACAACATTCATATGTTTCAAGACAACCTATGGATATATATGTGTAACAACCTATGATAGTCCATAGCCCAATATGCTAGGGTGGAGAGTAGGCTTTCTTTTGTTTCGTTTCATTTTATTTTCCCTATGTGCAGATATATATCTGTGTGAAATTAGATGCAAACAACATTTATATGCATGACAACCTCTATATTAACTGTAATGAAAAACATTGATATCGCTATTGATTACGGTGCTAGACAATGTATTTTGGTTTGCCACTATAATCAATAGTGAGACCAATGTTTCATCTCACACTTAATATACAACTTGCCATTCTACGAAATCCTTATTACGGAATAGACAAATAACAACCATCCTTAAAGGCACACAAAAACAACTAAGAATGCCTTATCAAGAAGAACATGAACTGATTTATTACTTTGCAATCATCGCCACTACATAGAAACCATAAATCAAATAATTTATTCAACACCACATAAGAACAATCAACAATTCCCTATGGAAAATAACATTAGCTCAAAAAGTATTAAATGCAGGGCCTGGAAAACCAGAATGCAACATATCAACCAATAAGAGAAATAGGGATGTGCCTTTCAGTCATTCTATTATGCAATAATTGAATTGTGAACATATTATTATAAGTAAAACTAATAATATCACCTTGATTGAACCTTAAGGTCTTTTTTTTCTCAAGTTCCATGGCTAAAACAAAAAGCATTCCTCTTGGTAAGTCTATGATTGAGCACCTTCATATAAGAACAAAACTTGCTATCATGAACACTTCTAGTATACTTTTTGAGAGCAATTCATTTTAATAAGAATTATATATTAAACAAAACATTATTTAGAAAGGAAAGAAAAAAATTCATATTTATTGCTTTGTGAAGATAGTTGTTATTTGGGAAGACAGTTGTTATTTTTTCCATCCTCAAAAATGAATTCTTACAATAATAGGCTTTATATTAAGCATAATAACAATGGTTGCCACATACAATGTGTTCAAAACCTTTTTGAAGCTATTCAACGAAGAAGTGAAATTATTTTCCCAAGATTTCCTTATCAAAAATGAAACAATATAGCCAAAGCTAGAGAAAAACACTTAACAATGCCTTATGGGAAACAACATAAACTGTATAGCATTAACTATTTGGTTATGTTGCAACTATCACCACAAAATATAAGCCAAAAATAAATGACAACTATTCTCATAGCCATCGCTAGCACACATAAACCATACAACAATTAATGTTGATGCCAACCAATGTTTAAAATTTGCACTATCAGGTTCTCTATCCACGCAGCAGGCAATCCACCACCCTCTTTCTAACGCATGACAAGCGCTTCCTTTTTCAATTTAAAAAAAACATCTGCCACCTTTTTCACAGTCGCGGGAAGGCTTAAAAACCAAGAATACTAACAAAAATTCCAACCAAAGTTCACATATATAACCTATCGACTAATTAACCACTTGGCTACGTTGCAACCATCCCCATGAAATGGATGCCACAAATGAAACAATATTGGAGCTATTTCCTTGCAACCAACAACACAACACACAAACCAATAATGACCACCATAAAACATAACCCATAAATCAAACAATATTGGTTTCAACAGCAACCCAGTTGCAAAAACCCACAAAAGATAAAAATTCACAGTAACAAACCTATGCAAAACATATGAATGGTGGTTTATTACTATCAATTTGTGTCGTTCTATGTAGTTGACATTATTCTAAACAACACCTTATCAAAAAATTAAAACAATATATTTTTTTAACAACACCTTATCGAAAACAAGAGAATATAGCCTAAGCTAGAGAACAACAATGAACAATACCTTATGGAAATGAACATAAACTATATAATGCTAGCTTACAAACCCATGCAAAAATATAGTCTTTTCTCAACAACACCTTATCGAAAGTTGAAACAATATAGTCTTTTCAACAGAACCCTATCAAAAATAAAACAACATCAAACAATATTGATTTCAACAGAGACCCAGATGGGAAAACCCATGTAAAACCAAAGCCACAAAACGCGTACCATAAATGAAACAATTTTGGTTTAAACAAACAATATAATCTCTTCTCAACAACACCTTATCGAAAATTGAAACAACATAGCCTTTTCAACAACACCTTATAAAAAATGAGACAATATAGCCTAAGGTAGACAACAACAATTAACAATGTCTTATGGAAATCAACATAAATTGTATAACGTTAACTATTTTATTGTGTTGCAACCATAGCCACAAAACGGAATTGGTTCCAACATCGACCCAACTGAGAAAACCCACAAAACAAAAAAAATCACAGGAACAAACCCATGCAAAAATATAGTATTTACTCAACACTACCTTAGCGAAAAGTGAAACAATATAGCCTTTTCAATAGCACCTCATCGAGAATAAAACAATATATCCTAAGTTAGAGAACAACAATCAACACAAACTGTATAACATTAACTATTTTATTGTGTTGCAACTATAACATCAAAACGGAAACCATAAATCAAACAATATTGGTTTCAACAATGACCTACATGGTAAAACCGACAAAACACAAAAATGCACAGTAACAAACCCATGCAAAAATATAGTCTCTTTTCAACAACACCTTATTGAAAACACAAAAATCTATCATTTTCAACAAAACCTTATAAAAAATGAAACAATATAGCTCAAGCTAGAGAACAACAATCAACAACACCCTATGTAAATCAACATAAACTATATAGCATTAACTATTTTATTGAGTTACAACCATAACCACAAAATGCAATGCACAAATCAAACAAAATTCATTTCAATAGAGACCGAGATGGAGGAACCCACAAAACACAAAAATTCATAGTGACAAACCCATACAAAACCATAACCACAGAACACAAACCATAAACAAAACAATATTGCTTTTAACAAACAATATAGTCTTTTCTAAACAACACCCTATCGAAAATGAGACAATAAAGCCTTTTCAACATCACCTTAAATCGAAAATGAGACAATATAGCCTAAGCTAGACAATAACAATGAGAAATGCAAAAAATAGGCTTTTCTCAACACTACCTTATTGTAGCTTGAAACAATATAGCATTTTCAACAACACCTTATCGAAAATGAGACAATATAACCTAAGCTAGACAACAACAATCAACAATGCCTTATAGAAATCAACATAAATTGTATAACGTTAACTATTTTAAAGGTAGACAACAATAATCAACAATGCCTTATGAGAATCAACATAAATTGTATAAGGTTAACTATTTTATTGCTTTGCACCCATAGGGACAAAGCACAAGCCATAAATCAAACAACATTTGTTTCAATAGCGACCCACATGGAGAAACCCACAAAACACAAAAATGCACAGTAACAAACCCATGCAAAAGTATAGTCTTTTCTCAACAGCACCTTATCGAAAATGGAACAATATAGCATTTTCAACATAACCTTATTAAAAATGAAACAATATAGTGTAAGCTAGAGAATAACAATCAACAATACACAAAACCTATGCAAAACCATAGCCACAAAACGAGAACCATAAACAAAACAATATTGCTTTTAACAAACAATATAGTCTTTTCTCAACAACACCTTATCGAAAATTGAAACGATATAGCTTTTTCAACAACACCTTATCGAAAATGAGACAATATACCCCAAGCTAGACAAAAACAATAAAAAAAATGTAAAACGTTAACAATTTTATTCTGTTGCAACCATAGCCATAAAACGGAAGCCATAACTCAAACAATATTCGCCTCAATAGCGACCCAGATAGAGAAACCCACAAAAATTCATAGTAACAAATCCATGCAAAAATATACTCTTTCCTCAACAAAACCTATATTGTTTTTAACAAATAATATAGTCTTTTCTCAACCACACCTTATCGAAAGTTGAAACAATATAGCCTTTTCACTAGCATCTTACCGAAAATGAGACAATACACCCCAAGGTTGACAACAACAATCAACAAAAATTGTATAACGTTAACAATTTTATTCCATTGCAACCATAGCCACAAAACAAAAGCCATAAATTAGACAATATTGGTCTCAACAGTGACCCAGATGGAGAAACCCACAAAAATTCATTGTAACAAACCCATGCAAAAATATAGTCTTTTCTCAATACAACCTTATCGAAAATTGAAACAATATACCTTTTTCAACAGCACCTTATCAAAAATGAAACAATATAGCCTAAGCTAGAGAACAATAATCAATAATGCTCAATGGAGATCAACATAAACTGTATAACATTAATTATTTTATTCCGTTGCAACCATAACCACAAAACAAAAGCCATAAATCAAACAATATTGCTTTCAACAGCCACCCAAATGGAGAAATCCACAAAACACAAAAATTCACAGTAACAAACCCATGCAAAACCTTAGCCACAAGATGCGAACCATAAATGAAACAATATTCATTTTTTCAAACAATATACTCTTTTCTCAACAACACCTTATCAAAATTCAAAACAATCAACAATACCTTATCGGAAATCAAACAATATAGCTTGCCAAAAACCGTGAACCACAAATGAAACAATATTGTAAAGGGTTCTTTCGATATGCACCTCTTCCCACTTGCTTCAAACACACCTCTTCTCGCTAGCTTTCTCTACACTATCATGTTTCTCGAACGCCTGCAAAAAATGGGCAAAAAAATTATCACAGGTGACACTTTTGTTTTGCTTTTGCAACCATCGCCCCATGCAAAAAACACAAAATAACCTTCAACCACCTTCACAAAAGTTGCACAACGTTTGATCGAACTTGCACTTTCACAAAAGCTTACCCTCCTTGCTCATGGCTCTAATAGCAAGGATAGCAATAGAACGAGACCCAACAATGCCTTATCGAAAATTGCGCAGACATTCTCTATGTTTCCTGAAGTTTTAAACGGCAGGTGTTATTACAACCATCACCAATACACAGAAACTATACAACAATTAATGTTGATGCGAACCAGTGTTTAATTTCATCAGCCTTCTCTATCCACGCGACAGTACATCAACCAAACTCTTCCCAATGTGCACCAAGTGCCTCCGCCACCTTTTTCACGACTACCGAAAGGCTAAAAACCCAGGCAGGCTGACAAAAATTTCAACCAAAGTTCATAAATCCCTGCCACATTTTTCACGACCGCCAGAAGATTTAACAATTGGAAAGGCTGGCGAAAATTTCGACCAAAGTTCACACAGATAACCTATTGGCTAAATATAATTATTATACTATTAATTTATATAGATTTAAACTAATAATAAATTAGTAGTTAATTAATTATAAACTCACAAATTTCTAGGCATCAATTTCATTTGCTTACAATTTTAATATAAATCTTGACCTATTTTAAATCGATATATTGAAGATATTTCTTGCTAGCTGAGAGCCTTTTTATGCCAGGGAGGGGAGGAAGAATAATAATAAATAGAAACAGCAAAATGCTAAAGCGGACGTTAAATAGAAACATTTCGATGATAACTTTGGCCAATAAGTTTGACTGAAGCATTTTTAGCAACAAAAGATATTTTTGGCAACACCTGCATTTCATTCAGCAGTTGACCATTTCTAGCTATTAGTTTGTTCTTAAATAGGTATCTTTTAATAAATTTTCGGGTTCCGTGACAGTTGGCTTTGTATTACTATGCTAGAGTTTTATTTATAGACTGTTTGCTTTTTATGTCTAAATTAAAGACGATTCTTTATTTTTTCTAACGGGGAAAATCTGCAGAGTTGCCAATTAAGACATTTAAAATGCATGATTTTGAAGTTGGTCATATTTTGTAAGCATGATTGGCGCTATGGGAGATTCAAATTCGCCAAAATTACGGCAAAATTTCAGAATTTTACAAGGCGCAATACATGACAGCTCCGAGACATTTGTAGAAGATATTTTTAAATAAAATAGGGCTCTCAGGGTAGTAAGAGTTCTTCTGTTTGGTGATTATTCAAGGAAACAGACAACATAGAGCTATTTTACTGCAAATTTCTTGAATTTTGTGCAGCTGAGGAAATAATACAAGATCATTGTCTGTGTGCTATGCTTGTAAGGAACGTAACCTTGTTTTGACGGCCATTGATTGTTTATTTTCTAGGTACTAAATTTCTGGCATTGACTATTTTTCTTAATATTTATTTTATAATGGCTGGGTTTATAAGTAACAGAATTCTGTTTAGACGGTAATTGGATGTTTATGCTCTACGTATTAAATTGCTGGTGTTTAGTGTTTTTCTTGTTAAAATATTTAGTAATTTCCCCACATTGCTTGAAGGGAAAATTGAGATAGAACCGCATTCTTGCATGAGGATAAAAATGGAATTCTTAAATATAGAATTTGCATCTTAGAGTTTGTAATTTGCATGGAGTTGTATGGAGTTTATGATAAATTTTGTATGATAAATTTTCAACAGTCTTTTAAATTGTTCAAGTCCTATAATGAGGCAATTGTAATTCATTCATGGTCTTTGATTTTTGATACTGATAAATTGTATAATCATGAATTCTATGTCATATGATATTTCCAAACAATTGTAATGTTTGAGATTGAATAAAAGAAACCTCTTCATATGTTGAAAAGCATTCTCTGGTTGTTACAACAATTTGTGTGTTTAATTCTTTCATTTCTGAAGTCCTCCATTAGAATGCCTGGGCAAGGAATAGAGTTCTATTTTGGCAGTAATTGAATGTTTATGTCCTTTGTATTTGACTAATTGTTATAATTTAGTGAGTTGATAATGTTGATGAAATTCTCATTGCAATTTTTAGTTAATTTGATTTTGATAGATAGATCTGTTGGGATGTGAAGCCCAACAGTCATTCGCCCCTTCGTCTCCTCCCAACTCTTCAGTTCACAGCTGCATATGAGTGTATTAATATATGTGCAGTCCATGCATGATGTACTGTAGATTGGTGATTGATTAATATAGTTATTCCCTGCTTGAGAGTGGATGTAGGCATTTGCCGAACCACTATAAATTCGTGTGTCTGATTTTATTCTTTAATTTTCTGTTTTTATTCTGTTTCTATGTTCGTTTTAACATTTACAAGATCCACTGTCTCATTAAATCGCAGGGAGCTTGCACCATTGTGGGAGAAAATATAACAATTTTGGCCTCTTTGCAGAGTGGATATTTCAGCTCTATAATGTCTTCTTGTGGATATTCTAACGTAGTGAAATCAGTTAGGAAGCTAAAGAAGAAAGATGGGTTTATAAGTACCAAAGGGAATTATGGAAAATGTGTTATGCCAGATAGGCCCCCTGTAACAGTTAGGGCAAAAGGAACAAAGTCCCAATATCAAAGAAGAGAAGTGTTAAAACTTTTGGATGATAAGTCGGTTTCCATTACAGACACCAAGTTGCAATGCCGTAAAGAAAGCTTGTCAAGTCTAAATAAACAGAAAAGGGCAATATCGGCTGGAGAAGTCAATCCTGAAGCTTCTAAAGTTAGGCGTCCTTGTTCAACAAAGAATTCAAAATCCCTTAAGGATAAGGCTTCTAAAAATCCAATTATAAATACTTCACAGTTGAAAAGCAATTCTGCAGCATCAGTTTCTGCCAAGTTGACCAAGAGGCCAATCAAGGTGATCAACAGAGTAAACTGTAATTCTAATCTAAGCTTGCTAGGTGATTCATCTGTTATAGATGACAGTATGGAGTATAATCTTCTCAATTCTAAAATAAGTGAGCAAGAATTGCTAGATTTGAATTTGCTCCCTGATGGACTTCAGCCACACAAATTGACTATGACACCTGTTTCTACACCAAAGAAATCTGAAAGACCTATTGCTGGAGGATTTTATAGTTTTGATGGATCCAGGTTCAGCCCAATTGAAGAGGCTTCTATAATCCTCAATAGACCTATTGCAGATGCATATTCCGTAGATTCTTGTTCTAATCCAAGTGTACTGAGTGACTCAGTAAATGCAGATGATGATTTTGAGATTAACTTTCTCAGCCCTGGATTAAATGAACAAGAACTACTAGATTTGAATTTGCTAACTGATGGACATTTGTCCTTTTTATTTAGTCTGAGTCTGCAATTATTCATTTTCTCCTCTGGCTCTCTTACATCCTGATGATGGATCACGGAGTGTGATTCGAAACGTTGATGCAAAAAATCCTTACACAATCAAATCCAGAAGCAATACAAATCTATGATATGGATTGTGGAAACCTACTATCTTTAAGAGATTACTCCTGTTTCTACACCAGAGAAATCTCAAAGAGTTAATGCTAGAGGATTTGATAGCTTTGATGGCTCCAAGTACAGTCCAATTGAAGAGGCTTTCCTTGTTCTAAATAGCCCAATTGAAGATATGTTTACAACTCCTGTTTCCAAAGAAGAGAAATGTAAGAGAGTTTCTGCCAGAGGATTGCATAGCTTTGACAGCTCTGGTTTCAGTCCAATTGAAGAGGTTTTGCCTGTTTTTAATAGCCCAATCGAAGATCCATTTATTTCTCTCGTTTTATGTCTGGTCTTACAAAAAATTTAATATATCATTTATCCATATATGGAATAGTTGTTATTTTTAATTAAAGTTAAATAAAGAAATGATAAATATTTTATTTGAGTTCATATGATTGACATGTCAATATTATCAAATTATAACAAGTTTCATTTAGATAATAAGTATATTTAATTAAATTTCTTAAATTATAGAATTATATTTTTAATTTGTGAAATAATTAGACAAATAGACATATTATACATATGTCATGAGTATGTTTATTTTTTTCTAAAATTATAGTTTGTATATTATTAGTATTTTGTCATTGGCATAGTACTATTTAATGAGTTTGACTTTTTTTATTTAACTAGTTATTAATAATTTATTTTTCAACAAGTCAAAATCAATATTTTAAAAAAATTAAAATAAAATTCAATTTTGAAAAGTCAATTTACAAATTATAAAAATTATTTCTTGTGCATATGATTGGTTAAAAAATTATGTGTGTTATTTTATTTTGTAGTTTCCTTTTAATCTATATTTATATATATTAATATATATTATAGGTTATACATATTATAATTATTGTATTTTATCTATCTATTTTTTTATTTTAGTTGAATCATTTATTTAATTTTTCCATTTATATTTTATATATAATCTCATCTTTTTTCTTTGGTTAAATTATTATTGTTATAAGTTTTAGTATATTTTTCTTTATATCTTCCTTCATTTCTTTTAATAATTTTGGTGATTGTTCCTCAATCATTTTATTATATAATTCATCTTTATAATTCTCTAAGAATTATTTATTCAATGTTTGAGACATTTAAACTTTAACTTTTTTTGATTCATTTATTTGTGTTATATCATATTATTATATTATTCATTCTTTTATTATGTCTTCATCATTTTTTGACTATTTTCACTTTTACTTCATTTTTCAATCTCCTCCTTCCCTACACTCTCCCACTACTTAACTCTTCTTAAGATTATTATCTACGATTATATTCTTCATTGTCCTCTTCCTATGATGAATCATTGAGTAGGGTTAGGGTAAGGTCATTAGAGTTATTTATTCATTGTTAACTTTAACCTTTTTTATCCATTTATTTGTGTTATATCATATTACTATATTATTCATTCTTATATTATTTATTCATCATTTTTTCACCTATTTTCACTTCATTTTCCATTCTCCTCCCTCTCTACCCTCTATCATTCATGGGATTTGAAAAAAATCATACCATCTATAATCATTTTTATTCTTAATATATATTGTATTTATTTTATTTATAAAATTTATTTAATATATAATAATTTGCAATATAATATTTATTAAATATGTTATTTATTTAAAAGATAGTGATAAAAATTAAGTTTATAGTTATGGATAGTGTTACAATCATAGTTAAGGTTAGAGATAGGTCTAGGATTAAGATAATGGTTTAAAATTTATTGTTAGGGTTAGAGTTAGGTTTAGGGTTAAGGATAGAATTATCTAGTTAGGGTATGAGCTAGGGTTAGGGTTAGATCATTAAAATAACTAATTAACAATACTAAAACACTATAATTAACAAAACTTACATTTATTTTTATTCACATTAATAAAACTTACATTTAATTTTTATCAAATCTAAAAAACAATAATTACAATACTATTAAGGAAAGTACTACCACTACATGACACTTGTTAAAAATTGATACAAATAAATTATATGAATGATACAATTAACACCATCAAATTAAGAAAAGATTAAAAAAAGTAAGTCATTTACCTTTTAAAATTTGATAATTTTTTTTATCTAAGAATAATAAAGAATATATATTAAAATTTACTCTTACTTTTTTACTATCAAAATCATACATAAATTTATATTAGATTTTTTCATATTTCAAAAATTATTTATTTAATAATTTTTAATTTCATGTTACAATTGTTATATATACATAGAAGATTATATCTTAAGAAATTTTTATTTAAGTTTAAAACAATTTTATTTACTTAAGAGTTATTTTACTTAAATATAATATATAGCAGATTATATATATTTTTAGTTATATTTTTATTAGTAAATTATGTTCTAGAGATTTGCTCCTATTAAATTTATCAACTAAATTTTTATTGTTATTTAGTTTTTTATTTGAAATAGATAGATATATTTGTTTTAGAACAATAGATTATCTACAAAATTCTTTACATTAAATATTTATCTATTTTTTCTTCCATCTATCTATCTTATTACAACTATTCTTATAATTTATGTTCAAAACCTAAATTTATAAACTTTCTCATTGTTTGACCTATCATCTATAAGAAAATTTGTGCATCCAATGCCATCATTTATCTTCATTATCACAGTCTATTTCAAGATTTCAATACCTTCCTCAACTTTATTTTTTCTCTTCTACTCATTCTTTAGCCATCATGTTATTGTGAAGAGTCTCCACTAAACTTGCTAATAGACTACTTGAATGATAGTACCCTCTAAACCTTCTAAGAGATTTATCCTTATCAACGATTATGGCATCCCCCTTATGATGTATTTTTATTCCTCCTAAGTCGAACACTAATGAGATAAATATGGATGGGATAGTTGTATTAACCCTATACCTATGCTCAATGTATATGAACTCTTCCCCTAAAATGTATTGTATTGCATAAAGAAGAATATCACTGTTGGTCTTAAAACTAGATTTTGGTCCCTTCTTTATAACTATCCCTATGAAAATCCATTCGTATTTCTCTACATAAAAAAATAGGTGTATCCATCTTATTTTGAAAAGTGAAAGGTAATGGTAATGGTGATTGTGAATGGTTTTGTGAATACATCAAGGGGAGCCATTTGCCATCATTCCTTCCCTATGCCTTCATTCATAAAAAGATTCTTGGCAAAAATTCTACTTTGACATTAGTGATATTCTACTACCTTTTTATGGAAAGATAACTCCTTTATTAGAGTTTTTTTTAATTATTCTTTCATTTTGTTCTTCTTATGATTGAATTATTGTATCCACCATTTCACATTTTAGTCTTTCTTTTAGGCTTAGCTATTGATCAAATTTTGAGTCTACTGTATACTTTTCTTCCATTTCTATTGTCCAATTTGTGAAATAATTTTATTTTTTATTTATCTCCCTATTTTTGTGATTTATGGAGAAAATTTTCAACTTAACTAATAAGAGAAATTTGTAGGATAGAATTGTTTATTTTCTAATTTTGAGAATTTTATTTTGAACTACATTTATGATTATCAATGATTCTTCTTCAATCACAACTTTATAACACTTGTAGTGATACCAACTTGAAATACTATAATAAGAATTTGAACTTAACTTCATTGTAAGCTCTTTTTAATTTCTTCAAAATTTTAACTATTATATTATCTTGATCTTCTTTAAGAAAGCAACTTGCTCTTGATGTTCTTAGATTTCCTCATCTATGCCACATGCCTTAGCCCACTTCCCTCTAGTGGCCCCAATCTTCCTTATTAAACTACAATTTAAATAATAGAACTTGTTTAATCACCTCTCCATAATAACCAATGACAATAACACCATGCTAGGATATTTATAAAACTAGCTTGCATCTCTTCTCCATCCATACATCTTGTCATAGGAAAACCTATTGAAGAGTAAGGAAATGGCTATCCAACCATCAAAATGTATCATTGGCATCTAATGGCTCTATGTCTGCCATACTTATACTCTAATGGCCTATTAGTATCGTATGCATGTACTTTACTTTGTGCATCTGATAGGTCTATAGCATATTATCTCACCTCTTGTCACCATCAAACAACAAGTTGTCCTCTTTGCCCAATGATGGACAAAGCTATTAATGACAAGTAGAAATCAATTAAATACTTGAAATGTTTAACTTGGTAACATTAATGTTAAAGATTTAAACATATACGTAGTTTTTAGCCTGGTATCCTGGTTGTTCATTAATATATATTTTTAGAGTTTAATTTAAAAAATTTAACTTAGAAACTGGTAAGTTATTAAGCTTAATAATTAGTACAAATATATCTTAAAAATTATAATAAATATTATATTTACTTGAAAGAAAAATTTATTTTATTTTAAATTATTTAAAAAATTATTTTGTAAAAATTTAATTAGTTAAAGAGTTATTTTATTTACCTCTAAAATTATTTTAAGTTATTTTATTTGTACTTATCAAGTGTTATTTAAAAAAAATGTCTCTAAAGGCTTGCAGATACATCTCTTGTTAATGAAAGTTATGGATTTGGATTTAAAACTAACGATTTAAAAATTTGTCATATATTTAAAAATAATATTTTTTAGTAAATATATTTAATTTTTAAATAAATAAAGATTAAATCATTTGAAAATATTGTTGAATTAAAAAGATAGAAAAATATAATAAATGGGCACATTTAACCTAAATTTTTGCTAGTATTTTAATGGTATAAAACCTTAACATTGAGAAGGATTCACCATAAAAAATTATAATCAAAAGTTAAAGAAATGATATTTTGATAACTTAATCCAGTGGTTGCATATATGGTTAATTAGTCTTTTATATCAGCCATAGGGTGGTCTATTCCATTGTATCACTTTTTCTAACTATCACATTATTTAATTATTTGATATTTTTTCTATATTTGACATGCAATGTAAAAATCTATAGAAATATTTTAAATCTAATTATTACAAGGGAAACTACCTTAATCCAATCTCCTTATGGGATTTAATAAAAAAAAATATTAAAATATATGCTAGATAATATTTAAGATAAAACCTACTTTAAGGAATGACACAAATTTAATACATAAATGAAAATAAGAAGGAATGGGGAGAGAGATTGAGAAGAAAATATAGAAAAATGGGGAAATAAAAATGGTATGGAACTAAACAATTTGAGAAGGAAATCTAAGGAAGATAAAGTAGGATTTTATGGGACAAAGGTAAGGTGGAAAAGGATAAAGGAAATAAATGAAAATAGATCAAAATAGAAATTATATCTATGTATGTTAAGGAATTTAATAAGGTATGAAAATAAAAAAGTGAAGAGAGGTGATGGATGCTTGAAAGTAAAAAAGGAAGGTTATGACGAAATTAGGAATTATAAGAGAGAAGATGAGGGTGGGAGATGAAAATGAAGGATTGAATAACTATATGAATAGGGGAGAATATATTTTATGGATAGAGGGATGGTATAGGGTAGAGAAATTATATATTAATTAAAAATAATATAAAATAAAAAATGAAAATTTAACAAAGAATCAATATCACACAATGTGAAATCATCAAAATAAACCACATAGTGATGAAGATATGATTCCAAAGGTGTTCAACGAACTTATAAAAAATAATAAATATTAGGGAGGCATATAACACACCAGTGTGCTTTTAAAATAAATTTAGAATCCTCACATAATAGAAAATAGAATCCAAAATTATGAACAATTAAGATTTTTCTTTTCATGGATCTATTTTTAAAAAAAATCAAAGAGAAAAAATAGTAGGTTGGGACCATATGTAACTAATGAGTTTGTCAATAAGTTGCAAGGATTAAAATAATTGGATAGCACCACCGTTGGAGTATTTAAGGTGGTAAGGTCCTTTAGATTCTTGGTTGTTCAATTTCTCATGAAAGATAAAGAACAAAGGGGCCCATCTACTAGTTGATGTTTTTAATGAAGATTAGATTCAATGAAAAATATTTAAGAAAAAAAATGTTGTATTTTAAAATATGTTAGGGATAAAGGAAAAATTCAAAGTTTAAAATTAAATTTGAAAATGAGGAAATCTAACATATAAATGAGTATAGTAAAATAGGAAAGGGGAAGAAATTAAATAAGAGGGAAATAAATAAATGAAAAGGGAAAAATACATAAATAATATGATCAAGGGAAGGATAGGAATGGATGAGGATAAGTTAAAAGAGGCCAAATCAAGATCAAAATTAACAATATAAGAAAGAGACTAAAATGAGTCCAAATCATACATTACATTTCCAATGTAGGGGAAAGGTCCTAGTTATTGCCATAGCTAACTTTGTGCAACCATAGTTCCTAAACCGTATGTCGGATCAAAATTATTTTTTGGGTTTTATTCACACACAAGTTAATAGCTTATAGCTATTGTTTTAGCTTGTGGGAATTTTTCACGAATACAAGAAGGCTCGATTAGTGTGCGAGGGTAAAAAACCAAGGGCATTAATTTTGTGTCTCATGTTTATTGCTAACCCTAATCCTTAGACATAGGACCTAAATTAAAATTATGGTTTTGGGTAAACCCAAAAAAGTGGTTTACAATTTGAGTGAGGAAGGAAAAGTGGCAAAAAATGACCCCATACCAATTTTTTTGGTTTTTGGGGTTCAAATGAACCCTTTGGTTCGAGCAAACCAAAAAAGGGTTTGAATGAACCCTGGTTCATGCGAACCAGTTAAATGCAAGGTGGACCCCATCCCGCCAAAAAAATAATGAAAACCCCTTTTTGAAAGGGGGTTTGAATGAACCCTAGTTCACTTGAACCCCTATGGGTTTTCTAGAACCCCCTTGGTTCTAGCGAACCCCTAGGGGTTTGCTAGAACCCCCCTAGTTCTAGCGACCCCTTTCCCCACCTCCTGCTCTCTAGCAAAAAAAAACCAGAATTTTTGTCCTTCGAAGCTTGGTTTGAGGATGAAAATGGAGGAGAATTCATGAACCTAATTAGAATTAGGTAGTCCTCGGAACAAGCTATCCAACAAATATAATTTTAATATGTTTTGGTTTTATTATGTGTTTTTTTTTTTAGTTTTATTAAACATAGGTTTTTCATCAAAAATGAAGGTCTTTGTTCTGCACATGTCAAAAAATAGTAGATTATTAAAAAAAATTGAAAAATATGAATGTACTAGATATTGAAGTCCTTGATCCAACAAAAAAAGAAAAATTGAATTTTTATATATACAAAAAAAGTTACATGTTATATGGTCGCATTATGTCTAAATTGTAATTGGTTTGACTTCTAAACTTGATTAAAGAAAAAATATTCAATAAAAAACTATCTAACTAAGTGGAAGCACTAGATATAGGAGTTAAAAATCAAAATTCAAAATAATTAAAATTGTATCCTTTGTGGAAAACAAGTTATGCATTATACAGTGTGTGTCACTTTTTAAAAATGTTGTTTTCTAAAAAAACCAGTTTTCGTGGGAGATGAAAAAAGAAGTGCAATCTAATTCCAAAAATTTTGAAAAAAATATTTTTAGAATCTAAAGACAAAATGTGACAAGAATTTAGTTTTCATCATCTTCAAATTCCTCACGGTTTAGCCACTATAGGTGCTCGAATGTAAATATTTAGTTTTTTTTTTTTTTAAATCAGTGTCCAGTTTGGCCAAAAATTGTAAACCACTATTGTAGAATCACCCTTTTGGCAGTATTTTAATGGCTTCAAATCTATATTTCAATGTCAACTTGTTATTTTTGAATTTTGGGAAATTAAGGATACATATTTATAAATATAAGGCTATTTCACTATGTTTCACTTAGAGTTTTCAAGCAAGAAGATTTTCATGAGAGCAAGTTAGAATTCAAGAGCACTTTCAAGAGAATTTCTAGAGAAATTCAAGGCATTCAACAACAAATTTATTGTAGCAATCAAGATCCAATTTTCATATCAAATTCTTCTTGCATCATGCATATTTTTGGAGCTAATATGATGATGTAGGTTTCATGATCCATTCAAGCATTCAAGGCATTATTTCAAGTCAAGATTCAATGTTCAAGATCCACATCCATTGAATCCATTTCATGCAAGTTGAAAATTTATATTCCAAGATTTATACAATGGTTTGGTGAGTGGTAACATAGATTCTTCATTCACCATTCATTTCATGCTATTTTATTTCATTTTAAGGTTTGATTACCAAAATAGGGTTTGACCAAGGAAAACCCCCATTCACCAAAAAAAAAAACATTTTTCCCTCTTGATTTGTGATTATAGATTTAGGTGGAAGAAATATTGAAGATCTCTTGAAGAGAAAAATTGGAGAACTTTTCAAAGTTGCAAAAGTTGTCATCTCATGGAAATTCACTTTCAAAAAATATTTCTAACTTTCTGAACCTGAAACCTGGGAAAATTAGAAGATTTAGATTTGTAGTAGAGGCTCCCAAAAGTTGCAAGAAAACCTTAAATCAAGACCCATTTTCCCCTGGGTGAATGAGTCCCAAATCAACTTCAAAAACTAACTTTTGATGATTGGTAAAAATCATTCTTCCCCTCTCTGATCTCTGATCCTATTTTTGGTATTGCATATTTTGAGTTTCATCTAGCTATTCCAAGTTATAGAGTGCATTTTACAATTAGTTTATTATTTTTTAGTTTTTCTCCCCAAAGTGTTGTTTCACTAAGACTCTCGTCCTTGCAAAAAAGGAAATTTGTAGATTCACACTTTGACTTGATTTAGCTAAGGGTTGATATTCATTTCATTGTGTGGATCTCATTTCCTAATGAAATAGAAGGAAATAGGTCCCTAAGTGTTTCATGATCCTATTCTTATCCCCCAACCCTATTTTTCTTTTGTTTCATCACCATAATAGTATGCTTATTCTTCTTAAAAAAGGTCTTCCCCAAATCATGTAGGCAATAATGGAATCATATATCAATTATCCATCAACATATCATAAGACCCACAAAGCTTCCACTTGGCCTCAAAGGGCATATAATCAGTCTTAAGCTTTGAATAATTGAATACCATTGAAATGGGTCCACTTTCATCTTCATATGTATGACCACATGTAAATATATTTGTATGTATGTATGCATGTCTCTATACATATGTATTTGAATTTATCCACTATCTATGGATATCTAAAGTTTAAATTGGAAACTAAACACAAAATAATACTTTAGATTATTTTATTTCTTCCATACACTCCCAACATCTTCAAATGCATAGACCTAAAATTAGGCCAATTCTTCGATATCACCTCTGCAAGCCCATCAAGCACAACACAAATATTATCCATAATTTCATCAATTTTTTGATAACCTTCCCCACCTTCACCATGCAACATGTACCCCATCAAAGGTAAAATAGAGTATAGTTGCAAGATAGCTCAATTAGATTCCTCCATTTCTTGTGGAAAAAACCCACCATAATAGGATGCTTCTTCTTCTTAAAAAATTTCTTCCCCAAATCATGTAGGTAGTAATAGAATCATAGATTGATCATCCATCAACATATCATAAGACCCACAAAGATTCCTCTTGGCCTCAAACTGACTATGAAATTATTATCAAAAACCAGATTGATTGTTTGCAAACATGAAAATTTGGATACGATGTATGTTATCTTATGTTGTGGGAGGTTATCTTCTCAGATGGGTGTCGAAAATCGATTAACAGAGAGATAGGTTTTTCTTTTCCAAAATCTATATTTTTAGCTATATACAACATATGCTTGGCCGTGTGTTTGTAGTCCATCATGTTGAATGGTCTAACTTTTATGATGTAATCTCTTTTCCATTTACGCTTCGTAGATCTTACATATTCTAAATGTAGAAATAAATACATGTAGATGTTTGGCACACACCATATTCCACCTTGCATATTTTATCTCTTTCTAAGTATTCCATGCAGGGTCGAGAATTCTTTCAATTAGGAAGAATTCTAGGGAAGAATAGCTTCATGGTTGGGTGGAAAAGTTCTTGAACAATGTTCTCGTCCACCAGATGCAACGAGAGTTGAAAAGGAATCACATGAAATTCCATATTTTTAATTATTGTAATATGTACTTCATGTTGTAATTTGAGTTGACTAAGTGGCAAGTTAGCCTATGTCAAACTATGTAACTTGTAAAATTGACATTTTGATATGAATATAAATTATTATTATTTTGACATGAGGTGCTATGATGGAAAATAGCTAATTTACTATGTATTTAAATTTTTATTCATAATGTCATATTTTAATTTGTTTGTTATTTATGTATGACACATTAAAGCATAATTAAGTCCAATTTAATTAAGAGGGCCCAAACAAGTGTTGAAATGTAAAGTAAATAAAATTTTCAACACTAAATTAAGGCATTTTTCTTTTTCTTTTTTCCTTTCCTTCACATGACATAGCCTTACTCAGAAACATGATTTGGCATAGGGGATTTCCAAGTTGGCTCTCATGTCTTCTTTCTTGTTTTCATTTTTCATTTGATACTTTAAAGTAATTGCTCACAGTATGGTGTTTAGCAATTCCTTTAAACTAGGGGCATACATTGACATTATTCTTTTGCATCTTTCCTTTTTCCTAATTCTTAGTGCAACCTTGTTATTTCATACGATGATTTTGTCACTTTGTGGATGACATTGGGTGTAGTGTCCTTCATGAGCATGATCTATCTTAGCATATTACATTCCTCTTAGTGGCCTAATGCAACACACTGCATCCTCTAAGTTGTGAATCTTCTATTCTTTGATCGGTCCTCTCTTGGAGACATTAGACATAATGTTCCCTAAGCTAAATATCTTGCATTAACTAAGAAAGACTCCTTTGAACATCTTTGCATGTTGCATTTGTTATATGGATACCTTGCATAACACAGCTTGCATGCCTATGGTGCCATCACATTTGTTCATAAGCTCCAAGCATACGAAGTTTTTCTTGTCTCATCAAGCTCAAAATTTCATTTTCTTTTGTGGTGCCTTATTAAAGTTATTAGGAGGTCTAACTTTGATATGGTTGAGAAGGAAGCCCATTTTGAAGCATGAATTTCCCCATAGCCACCTACATGTGTGTGAATGAATACCAACCATGAGTGTATGTTTCTCACCTTTTAGGCCTTCTCACCCAACGGACAACCATGAGTTTTGTCGCCTCAGAGTGAGTATACATTTCATTTTCCAAAAAAATAGCCTAGATCTGATCCACAACGGGATGGAAAAATGATCGAAGCTTGATCCAACTCTCTCTCTCTTTTCCTTCTCCTTTTCTCTCTTTCATTCTTTTCATGTGTGTTCCTTTGTGCTAATGTTTGGTTTGCCATGGGATCTTGATCCTGGGGGCTTGATCATCCCTCTTTATTGTTGTTGTCTCATCTTACCAACATGGGTGCATTTGGATCCCTCTTGATATGCATGTTGGGCTACTTTAGTGTGAGTTTGAAGCAATTTCATCCTCTCACTAAAGTGGGCGCTTAATGTGTCACCAAAAAATGTATACTTTGACATTTTTATACTCATTTGAGTCTTTCTTATGAACTTTTGCTTTATTTTTCCTAGATTTAATGTTGTAATGTGGTCAACACATTCACATTAGGTCTTGGACCCTTGTGAACCAATAAGAATTCTAGGATGTCTTGTAAAAGTGTCGTGAAGTGTTGTAACCCACTTTCACACTTTTATATGACCCTTTTATTATAATTCCCCTAAACACCCCTTTTTATCACTTACCAAGTCTTATTTCAAAGTGTTGTAAAGAGTTGTAACAAACTCTCATGCTTTTTTAGGCTTGCCATCACTAATTTGACCCTTTCTTATATTTAAATGGCCCCTTAATGCAATTTATGGCCCTACTTAAGTGTGTTTCGGAGAATAATCCTATTAAACATCATTTAATACACTTTAATTCTTGACACCCAGTAAAATTGCCCTGGTTGGGACCAAGTCGCCACTTGGGATGACTTAGTCCCACTAGGCACAAAAATCAAAATTATTATAATTTTCTAGCGAGATTTTACTCTCTTAACCTTGAGGTTAGCCTATGATATGTTATTTTTGGGAAATTATGTAAAATCAATTATAAATAAAGGTTTTTCCCCTCATTTTACATCTTCTAATTTCTAATCATTCACTCATACATTCATCATTCTCAAGCATTCTAGGCATGATCAAGTCTTCATTGGAGCATCTACTTGCATATCTTCAAATTTCTACATCAAGGGTTCAAAGGTGAGTTGTGACATTGCATGTTGTTCATTCATCATTCTCTTTCTATTTCATTTTATTTTCAAGGGTTTGATTACCAAATTGGGGTTTGACCAAGGCAAACCCTTATTCTCTAACCCTTAATCATTTTTCCCCTCTTTTCATGTGTGTTTTTTAGGTCTTGTATGCAAATTTGTCAAAGAGAAAAGTGTTAAAAGTGGTCAAAAATCCATCAAAGTCATTCAAGTCAACAAATCCCTAATTGAAGCTTGGAGACCTCTCATAGCTTGATTTCTGTAAAATCTGATCTGGACACCTGTCAAGAAGACAAGTGCATACTAAGTACTATAGGTTCTTGTCTTGAAATTCCCGAAAGCTAAAGGTGGACTAAGTCGCCATCAATGGGGAATTAGTCCCAATGCCAAGCCTGAAAAGTGGTTTCTATATTTCTGGATACCCATTTGGCTAAAACCTGTTCCAATAGAATCTCCCTGAAATAGGACTAAGTCACCTAGCTTGGCATAAGTGTCCCAGTTAGCTTTAATAGCAAATTTTGTAGGATTCTAGAGCCTCTCTACATCACATTCAAGTTTTTAGGTGCACCTCTCCAGTCTTGAACATCATTTATGTTATTATTTACTTGCATTCTTAGGTCATTTCTGCACATCACAATGTGTTTTCAAACAACTTGCATTTCTTAGGCTTTACATTAATGATTCATTTCCTTTTTCAATTCTTTGCATTTAGGACATTTAATTTAGGCATATTTCAATCATACTAGCATTAGTATTGAGTGAACCCCCAATTTTTTGTGGGATACCTTTCTCCTTTTAGGTGAGAAACCCTAGAAGTGCAAGAGAGAATCCCCTACAAAAATTTGTGGTTCAACATCGTGATAAAAATATCCTAATGAAGATCAAACAAGAGTTCCCTCAAACAATCAAAGAACTCAAATGCAACATGATCTCCTCAATAAAGAAGGCAAAGAAAAACCATGATCCTTGAATACCAAGAAGATTCATCGCCACAACCTGAATCAAGAACCAATCTAGCACCACCAACAATGCACCTGCATAAACCATCGTGACATTCCAAAGTCTCTAAAGCATAATAAATATCTATGACAACATGATCACCACCAAATATACCAACAACTCAACCCAATCATGTCCACATATCTGCTTAACATAGTCAACTACATAGGTCTCACATCATGACTTTACCTAGTAATACCATTTCACCTCCTTAACATGACATCAAAACTAGCAAGCCAAGTGACTAAAAAAAGCCATAAAAACTGAAAATACATCAACATTGAAATATCTATGGACATAGATAACCCATACATTCCAAGTCATCGGTGCAACAAGTATAAACCGCCTACAATGCTACACAACTTGTAGATACAACAATGTAGAATACAAATCCAACCAAATACTGATAACCATGTCAAAAAGAGAATAACCTGAGATGTACAACTGATCATACAATGAATCCAACATCAAATTTCCTAGATTCGACAATCCATAAGCTCATAGTATCACCATAGTCAAAATAACCCATAAAAATATTAGGATAGAATATCAGTAAAAAAATCATGTCAAAATAACTCCAAACCTGATCCACTATGTATTGATCTGAATAAGCTTTATGTGGACTATTCGAAGCCCAAAATTTGACTTTGTATGCACTCGATATGACTTCTCAAAGCTCAAATAGAACACCTAACTTCCAACAAGCAAAAAAATATCAAAACTATAAAATATGGAAAAATATCTAGTACCACAGTGTAGAACTCTAATTTACCTTTCCAACGAGTCCAAGAAGAGCAAAAATGGAGCATTTGGACGAAAGTTATGCCCCCAGAAGTAAAAGTACATTTTGTCGCTAAGGAAAAAAAATTTAGCCATGGCTGGACGACAGCCCATTCTGGGTGGCACTGCTCCCCTGGTGGTGGAGTGGTGGTGGACCCGAAAACATTTAATTTAATATAAATTTGCACTTTTAAAAAAAAAATTGAGCTCCATTTATTAAAGTCATCGATGGAATTTTTTCATTTAATTAAAAAAGTTTTAAAACATATAAAAATTTTAAAAGCTTTTGGCAGTTTGTATTTATTAACCTCGTATGGGGTGTCAAGGCCCACCCACTACCAACGGGCATACTTACCCACCGTTAGCAGGCTCTATCATCCAGCAATACCCACTATAATAGGCGGTGGGTATGGGGATGCACCCCCCCCCCCCCCCTGCCCGCCCGCCATCCCGCCCCCTCTCCCATAAATTCACTTTTATTATTTAAAAAAAAAAAAAAATTAATAAAGATATTTTAGTCGGGTTTTTTTCATTATGTATTTTTTTTCATTTTTTTATTTTTAATTTAATTTAATTTATTTTGTAGGTATAGCGACGGGAAAAATATTTATTTATATATATTTTTTAAGACAAATTGACATCCGTGTGACTGCACAAGGGGGCTATGGCTAAAAAAAATTTGCATTTATTTCTAGTAACATAAATGTATTAAATTTTATATCAAAATTTGTCTCTCAGCCAACTTGAATCCAACCATGAGGTCCATTTTGTCCTAGGAGGTCATTTACAAAATTTCCTCTACAAAACCCCCATTTGAATGCACAACCAAGAAACCCTTTTTAGCCAAATTTTTTCTCACCCCAAATTTGTAAATAACCTATCATAACAACAAACCCAAAACCCTTAGATCTGCATTAAACAACCTGCAAAACCCTCATATCTTTCCATGTCTTTCATTCTCTCATGCATTGCATAGATTCAAACTTCAAGCAATATTTTCTCAACCTAGGGTTATAGTAAGAAATATTCAACCATGAAAACTTTGATACCACTTGTAAAGAAACTTGTAGCCGTCTAATGAAAATTTTCACATTGTTAAAAATTGATGTGTTTTCTTAGCTTAATACTTTGTAAAACTTTAAGATTTTTGATCTAAATATGTTTTTCCTTTGTTACAGATTCTTTTTGGGTGATTATTTGATTAATCCATTTTACTGTTTGTAGAATGAAGACAAAAGTTGTAGAAGAATTAGACAAGATATTAGAAAGATTACACAAGCATATACCGTGGAGAAACCCTTTTAGGAAAAAACTCCACCAAGAATTAATGTATTATTCAATCTTTGAAGTAGATTACAATAACTCCAAATTCTTGCTTTAGAATGCTTCTTTTTCCTTCACCAAATCTTCTTCATAACCTGCAATAAAACTAATAATAACGCTCTTCAACTTGCTTGAGATAAATAGGTATTAAACAACTTTGTAAACTCAACAAGAGTTATAATTACAATGCTCAAGTCCTATCCCTAAAAGGTACGCCTATCTCTTGCAAGTAAAGTTATGTCATGGAGAACAATGTCAAATCCTCATCTTCATGCACTTAGGCATCCCAAACTGAAGTACAAACTCAACCTTTATTTTGTTAATATCTTCAAGGCTTCATCCTCAAAGTAGGCGCCCAAGAGAGGGCCCACTTAACTTAGCATTCTAAAATATCTTACCATGCAAAGGAGTTAATTCTAAGAAGCTAACATGGGCGCCCAAGTTGGGTCCAAGTCATTTCTTGTTAACTAAAACATTTCTCTACACCATTCATGCAAGAATGGTCATCACCTATTAACTGAAGGTAGTCCCTATTATATGTCATGCAACTCAAGTCATTAGTCATGCATTCCAAGTTAACTGAAGTCAACTAGCATTCAACTAAAACTAATTGAAGATAACTGAACCATAACTAAACTAAACTAAACCGATTCTAAACTAAATTGATCTGAATTGAACTGAACTAAACTTCATGCATGCAAACATCAAACCCTAACTCCTAGGATCTTTACATGCATTCAAAAGTGTTATGTGTTACTTTGAATAGTTAACTGAACTCAAGGTGAGTGTCACCTATCATGTGGGTGCCCCATGTGCCCCTATTATTTATGAACTCATAGTGGATGCCCTCACATGATCCTAACATTGAAAATTAATTACAAGTATCAATTAACATGATTATTTCATCAAATATTAATCTCTTTCTAATCCTAGTGTTGGGGAACACTTTCCAAGGACTTAGGAGATACATGAAATAAATAATGTTTAGGATTGCAATTAAATGACATCCTATTTCC
>VDFB02193867.1:577855282-577893811 GCA_007258455.2 Sequoia sempervirens | reverse complement strand
AACAATTATCATACCATATCCTTATTTTTGAGCTAATTAAACCTTTTTAAATTACCTTGTGATACACAATAAGTTGATAAATTATAGGATTTTCTATAACTTTGAGCAAGATGAGCTTTTTGTGGTCACAATTCTTCTTTGTGAATTCTCCACAACTTTGCTTCTCTACCTCTATGAATTTTATCTTGAACGCCTATTAAAATGATTCTTGTAGTAATTTATTCTCACAAATGCACTTATATTAAATGCTATCACATCATAAAGGACGGTTAATTTGGAATGTATTAATTGTTGGCACATGTAATATTTCCTTTGAATGACACTTTCCACTGCCAAATTTGGAAATAATGGTTTCATATAGCCAATGAGAGATTTCAATGGTTTTGAAAACCTTATTAGGCTCTGACAGTGAAAGTGGTTATGGAACCTAATAATGAAGCTAAAAATCAACTTTCAAGTCCTCTCATGGTTGTGAGTTCTTTTTCAAACACTGACATGGTTATCACAACCTTATCAGGCTATGACAAAGGTTTTGAATCTGAGGTTATGGATTTACACATAATAAATAGACACTTTGAATCTTTTGAAACATGAGATTCTTATCAAAACTAAGAAATGTTTTTAGAGCCCTTTTGGATACTAACACAAGTTAAGGAACTAATCAAAAGAGAGTTGACACAAAAAAAAAAAAAAAGTATACTTAATTTTTTAAAGAAAAGAAGATTTTTTTGTCAAAATTTGGAAGGGTTTTGAAAACTGTGTTAGACTCTGAAAGTGGTTTTGAAACCTTTGGACTCCTCTGCTAACATAAGCTAGGAAATACTATGAAAATTGGGTTGAGAAAAACAAAGAAAACACTCTATTTATGAGAAATTTGTACATGGGTAACTAACATCATGGCCTAGTACTTGGGACCCATCATCATCATCATTGCATGCATTAGTACCTAAGTTGCACTTAAGGGGAGTTAGTGTAAATAGTGAGAATTTTATCAAATTAGTTATCTTTTAGCCTACCTAGGAGATTCCTATTCACAATAGTTAAGTATCCACTTATAGATTTTATTATTTTATTTAATTCATGTGGTTGAGACACATGCACTCACCTCTTGAGACACCTAGTTCATGCACACTTTACAAATTCTCACACACTTGTAATTTGATCATACATGTTTTGCACCTTTGGAGGCATAGTCAATCGTTTAGTCCTACCTTCCTACCTCCTCTACCTTACTTATATATGCAAGAATCTCGTTGTAAATTCACTCCCATTTTTATATGATAGTCATCCTATTGTGCTTATTTTGTTTTAGTAGTTGAAGGCTCATTTGTTGCATTTAGATCTTGGATTCTCCAACATCTCATAGAATTTTAATAGAAGGCCATATAATCTTACCCATGAATCATGGAAATTCTTATCAAATCCCTTAAATTTGTTTGTCTAAGGGAGTATAGCTCTAGATCCATTCCATAAATTTCTACTCCTCTATATTCAATATTTCATCTCTTTTTGCCGCATATTCAACAAAGCTTCTTGAGGAAAAAACCATACCAAATAGTGGTATCCCCAATTCTCCTCCACCTATGCTCTAAAAAAATCATTCGATTGTAAATTACTTGGAGAATGCTCAATAATGTCACACATGCATTAAAGGAGGACTCCAATTCTTCTATGTACATATTAATTTCGAACAAATTTTCCTCCTATCCTTTCTAGGAATTGTAGACACTAAAATTATTCACCTAACCCCAACTATCATCATATTATTTATTAATCATTCACCAAATTAGTTTACCATAGTATGCATTAATCATTAATTATCCATCATTGATTATTTATCTTAATTTTAATTTATTAATTAATAATATTCATTAATCCATTTAATTAAATGAGATATAATTATCTATTTTCAATTAAAAATTATATTTTTGTTTCTTCAATCAACTTCTTTGATCAATTAACTTCATCTCTTTTTAGAATCTCAATATTCACTCCTCAGTTAGCTCAATCTTCACTCAAAACTTATTCTTTGTCCGTCAATCAACCCAGTCTTTGAATGAAAACTTGTTCTTCACAATTATCCATCAATTGAATTAAATAATTTATTATTATCCTTTCAACAATTCAAAATGGCCAATTTTCATATAACAATTGAGTTCACTCCAAAACCACTTTAGTTAGCTCGTGTTTGATCTCATCCTCATTTCTAAATATTTTTCATTGGTAAGTCTATACATAGGATCATTTCTTCATCATTTTGATGCTATCACGCTTATGCAAATCAACTTTATTGAAATGCATCCTCATTTAAGTAAAATGTTATGATGAGTTGCACCCACATAAAAATAAATGAATCAAATTTTATTTGAGGTTTGCATTTGAGGTTGTCAAATAAGAATAGGATTCAATTTCATTTATGTTTTCAAGTTCATTTGTTTTTCTTGTTTTTTGGTTTCTTTGCTTACAAGAATCAAAGCCTTAAATTTTCTCCACACATTCTATTTTTTTCCCATCTTCTTGTCATTTTAGTAAAGTCTCACCAATCTAGTCCATAACATTGGAAACCCTCACAAGCTTTGATTACTTAATCTCTTCACATTTACCCCCAAAGCCACCCCTCAAGGTTGCTCATGCAAAGCCCAATAAAGAAATTCCTAGAGATCAACTTAAAAGTTAGGAGAACATGGAATTCCTAAGAAAAAGAAAAATTAATCAAATGTTCATTTCCCCACTTAACTACTAGCTAGGAAGAATCTACCTATTTCAATCATCCAATACTACATCTTCTTCCAATGCTTCTTGTTTCTCATCTTCTATATATGCACACACCAATTTATTTTCAATATTTTTAATTTAATATAAATTATTTAATATAATTATTATACTATTTATTATTTTATATAGATATAAACTATTAATAAATTAGTAGCTAATTAATTATAAACTCACATATAATTTCCATACATCAATTTAACTTACAAATTTAATATAAATCTTGACCTAATTTTAAAAAAAAAAGATATACATTCTCAATTAGTCCCACCAGTACCCTTGATATGATGATTCCATATGAAACCTGGTATGAGAAAAAACCTAATGTCAAGCATTTCAAAGTTTTTGGGTGTTTAGCATATGTTCATGTAGTCAAATGAAAGAGGAAAAAGTTGGATCCAAAAAGTGAATCATGTATTTATGTTGGATATAGTGAGCAAAGAAAGGCTCACAGGTTGTATAACCCTCTCACCCATAGCATTTTTATCTCAAGAGATGTGATTTTTGATGAAGGGGGAGTTTATGGTCATCAAAAAGGCCATATTAAGATGTCAAAATATGTTTTGAATGATGGTATTGTTGATGGAGTTGATCATGAGAAGCCCACTAACATTTCATTTCCAAGAGCTACAAGTCCACCAAGTAGCCCCTTTTCAATTTCATGTGCAATTTTGGCTTCAAGTCCAAGTTCTAAAAGGTAAGAAGCTTAAGTGACATTTATCAAAGGAGTACAAATCAAGCACATGAAGAAAATCCAAGAGGTGAGACAATAATTTTTTCTTTACTTTCCAAGGTTGATTTTGAACTATGATGTTTTGAATATGCAAGTACTAATGAGGTTTGGGTGCAAGTGATGCAAGAATAGAGATTCCATTCACATGAATGATACTTGGGAACTTACAGAGCTTCCACATGATAAGAAAAAGATTGGTACTAAATGGATCTATAAGACTAAGTACAACAATGATGGGAGCATTGAAAGACACAAGACAAGATTGGTCAAGCCAAAGGCTTCACATAGAGGTATGAGATTGATTATGAAGAGAATTTTATACTAGTAGCGAAACAAGAGACTATTAGAATGATGATTTCACTAGCTGCTCAAAAGAAATGGAGCATTCATCACATGAATGTGAAAAGTGCCTTCTTGAATGGGTACTTAGAAGAGGAAGTGTATGTGGAACGACCACAAGGTTTTGAAGTGCAAGGAAAATAAGATCAACTCTACAAGTTGAAGAATGCTTTGTATGGCCTCAAGCATGCACCACGAGCATGGTATGCTAGGATTGATGGATATTTTCAGGAGAATGGATTTCAAAGAAGTAAGAGTGAACCTACCCTTCACTAAAAACAAGAAGGTTTAATGATATTCTTATTGTAAGTTTGTATACATTGATGATTTGTTGCATATGAGTAGTAGTTATAAGATGAAGGATGAATTCAAAGTTCCTATGATGAATGAAACATTTCGATGATAACTTTCGCCCAATAATTTTGACTGAAGCATGCATTTTTAGTAACAAAAGATATTTTTGGCAACGCCTGCATTTCTTTCAGCAGTTAGGCTAACCATTTCTAGGTATTGGCTTGTTCTTAAATCGGTATTTTTTAATGATTTTTCGGGTTCCGTGACCGTTGCCTTTGTATTACTCTGCCAGAGTTTTATTTAAAGACTGTTTGCTTTTATCGTCTAAATTAAAGGCGATTCTTTATTTTTTCTAACGGGAAAAATCTGCAGAGTTGCCAATTAAGACAATTAAAATGTATGTTTGGTAACCATGATTGGCGCTGCGGCAGATTCAAATTCGCCAAAATTACAGCAAAATTTCAGAATTTTAGAAGGCACGATAGATGACAGCTCCAAGACATTTACAGAAAATATTTTTTTAAAATAGGGCTCTCAGGGTAGTAAGAGTTTTTTTGTTTACAGAAGAGGTCACTAAGGTGGATGTGGAGGTGAAGGAAAGGGAATCTGTAACCTTTACAGAAGATAATTACAGATTCCCTTTCCTTCACCTCCACATCCACGATAGATGACTATTTTACTGCAAGCTTCTTGAATTTTGTGCAGCTGAGGAAATAATACAAGATCAGACATATTACCCTGCTTTGATATTTCAGAGTTCCTTAAGGAGGGCAGACATATTACTACCAAAGCTTGCAAGACAAGATGTGCTAATTGCATATTAGAAGACCTTAAATTTGCAAATTTGCTCAAATTTAGGTCATATTTGTTTGTGTTTATGCTATGTTAGCATTATGTGGCGGAAGGAGGCAACTTTTATTCCATGCGACCACAGTTTCTCCAGATTTTACAGTGTTTTCTCCTACCAATGCAGTTGTCCAATTATTTAATCTAAATGAAGATATTTGACTGCCACATACTGTTGGTTTGAAGAGCCAAGAAGAAAAGAAGATGGTGCAAAGCATTCAATCTAAATTTTTCTTACAATTTTTTTTCTTTTTTATGGAGGTCATTCACAAATTCTTTTGTCTAAGGTAATTTTATATGCTGCTTTTCAAGGAAATAGTTAGAGAGGAGAATTTTATTAATCACAGATTTCTCCGATTTTTGGCGTTGGGGTCAGTTCACATGGTTTTAATTGTCTCTTCATGTGGATGAGAATTAATTACACATTGTTTAAGAGATTATGAGAGGTTTGTCTTGTAAAAGAGCTAAATTGTACATCTTTAGATTAAACTAATAAAAAAATTGAAGATATTATCTATTTTTTTAAAGAATTTTATTAGTATATATTTTTTAGGTAGATATTATTGTAATTAATTTTGTTTATTAAAATTTTAATTTTTTAATATTAACAAATACAAGAAACATATTATTTAGAGAAAAATATAAAGATATCATTTATCTTCTAAATTATCAGATAAAAAATTAGTCTTAGTGTTATCTTTGTCTAGTTTTAAAATAATATTTTTTTGTATCATACATCTAAAAATAATTATTTCAAACATTTATTATTATACACTTAGGAATCAATATAGACTTCTTATACTTCTTATACATCATACTACCAAAATGTGATGTCTTGTAGAAGTTGTTGTACTTGGATTGTGAAATCAAGGTTAAATTTTTAAATGCATCATAATATGGGACTAACAAATATTTTAATATATCATATATGCATGTATGGAATAGTTGTTATTTTCAATTAAGGTTAAATAAACAAATGATAAATATTTTATTAGGGTTCATATGAATGACATATCAATGTTATCAAATTATAATAACTAGTATCTACTTTCAAAATATTGTGATTATAGAATTTGTTTATTTTATTGAATAAAATAATAAGTATTTTTAATTAAATTTTTTAATTTATAAAATTGTATTTTTAATTTTTGAAATAATTAGACAAACAAACATATTATACATATATCATGAATGTGTAATTTTTTTCACTAAATTTTTTTTGTATATTTTTAAAAAATAATACAAATGAATTAAATGAATGATACAATTAACAACATTAAATTAAGCAAAGAATAAAAAATAAATCATTTACCTTTTAAAATTTGATTAAAAAAATAATTATCTAAGAATAATAATAAAATATATATTAAAATTTACTCTTACTTTTCTACCATCCATAGATAAATGTATATTATATTTTTTTCATATTCTAAACATTATTTATTTAATAGTTTTTAACTTCATTTTACAATTGGTATATATATATATATATTAAGAATTTTTCTGTTTTGCTATTTAAATCACTGCTAAGGGGCAACACCCTGTATTTCATAAAAAAAAAAGAGATTACATGAGTTTTTGTCATCAAAATGCTTCCATAATAGCCTTTTGTGACAAAATGGCCAACACCATACCACCCTTTCCTAACTAGACTAACTGTATATTCATATTTTGCTTTACAAAATGGCCTGGTTTGAGACATAGAAATTACCATCTACTCTGGGACCAACTTCTATTTTCTATCTACTAGACCCTATTGCTATTCCTATTACACTTTAACTATAGAAAAATTGAGACTAGACCAAACCGGGATTGTTCATTCTTCTTCATCATATGACTTCATTCGCTTTATGTAGGAAATGTAGTCGATGACTATTGGGTAGTTCGCTTTGCAATTCTGGTGGGTCGGGCCTTTTTCCTTCTCCTCAAGGTCTCTAGGGTCATTCTTGTTCCATTCCTCACCAATGCCGAAATCCCAATCATTGTCATCCCCAGCCACAATCTCTTATGCAATCCCTTCATCCCCCACATACCTCATTGCCCAGCCTCATGGATGGTAGGTTACCAGTTTGGCCACCCTGAGAAAAAATAAAATGCTCCACTCACACTCATTCCACAGCATCTCAAAACCCTTTGGGTTAATGGTTCAAACCAGAGGGAATTTCATCACTTCCTTTCCACGCATGTGCATCATGTAATAGTTTTGGGGCATTGGAATTTTCCTGTTCTTGTCCATGTTGTCCAGGGCTCCATCAATGTCTCCTAGCCATGCATAAATGAACACCATCTGCATCAGCTTCTTCCCCACTTCCTTCAAAATGTCCATGTGCAGAAGAATGGCTAGGAACATGGTTGGAATTTTCACATTTGACCTGAATCTGTGGTAGACCCTCAGGAATTCTAGGCCCACAATTTTCTTGGTTGCCCAGAGGACCAATGGGTGTGAAGAGGCCAACAACCCTTGCAACCTTTTATTTGACACTTCACTTGTGAAATATTTTTTTTGCTTCGCCATGTTCAAGAATAGCGGAGTCTCCATTTGGGAAGCTTCCACCAACCATGAAACCTCATTGAAACTTCTGGCTTAAGCCAATTTTGCCACACACTATCCTTCTCTAATTTTGGGTTTCACTATTTGTGTTTGATAGAAAATTCACAAGCCAAGGCCTTTTAACATTGAAGGCCTTACTTCCTCACAATTAGTTTTTCTAGGATCATGCCTTTTGGAGTGTTTTTTCTTGCTACCACCCTGTTGGTGGTACGCAAGTGAAATTAATACATGGCATTGTGATATTCGCCCATCCTTTCTTTTTCCTTGGGACTAGTTCACTTAGCTTGCTCTTTGCCTTCTACTGATGGTTCATGTCTTGTCAAACCAATTCACCTAGATTTCATCCTTATTTCCATGTGTGTTTCTTTTGTTGTAGGTTGGTGTGGATATTTTGATACTTTATCTCCGATTCTGGCTTAATTTTGGCCTTTACCTATGTGGCACTTTTTGATGCCTTTTTTTCCAATTCATCTACCTTGTCATTTCCTTCTCGTTATATGTGGCTAATTTGGAAGGCATCGAACCTGTTCACTAGTTGTTTGACACTCTGCAATAGGTGATTGATTTTCTAATTCAGAGTGATTCCCCTTTAGATGGCATTACTGTGATAAGAGAATCTCCTTCCAAGTGCACTTGTTTTACTCCCAAATCTAGACCCAATTGCAATCCCATGGCCATGGCCCTAAACTCTGCTTCATTGTTCGAGCATATTCCTAGTGGTGTGGATTTATCTACTAGGGTCCTGCCCTGAGCATCCCTTTCCATGCAACCAACTCCACCTGGCCCTAGTTCCCACGAGCAACTCCATCAAAATTTATTTTGGTCCACCCTGATTCTGGTGCCTTCCATGAATTTTCTGCTTTCTTTTTCTTTGTTGACTGTAGTGTGCCATTTCCATTCAGTAATGGAGGCTTTAGACTAGAAAATATTTTAGTTAGGCCATCATTCTAGTTTGTGAATATTTTTTGTTTGCCTACTTTGCACCAGGCATCTTCGTTGACCAGCTCTACTATAGCTCTTTCAATTATGTCCCAGAGCCTATCTTTGTTCATCTCTTTCCCTTGGAAAATCCTCTTGTTTTGTTCCTTCCATATTTCCCATATCACAATGGATGGGGTTATTTTCCATATACCCCAAAAAAATGATTTGTTGCCACCTTGTGGCCACATTTTTGAACCAGGATGAGAGATCTATTAGCATGGGACATTGCAGGTTTAACTTAACTCTCACTTTGTTTCAACAATCATTTGCATATGGACATGTCAGGAGGAGATGATCTGTCGAATCTTCATTTTCTTTGCACAATGAACACCTTCTCAGGCCTTGAACACCAAAGGTGGCCAACCTATCCTCCATGAGGATTTTTTTTTATAACACCAACCAAGCAAAAAATTTTGCCTTGGGGAGGCATTTTTCCACCATATAAACTTGCAAGGCCAGTCTTGTCGGGCCATGGCCATCTCTTTTATCTTCTATCTGAATTTCACTTTGTATGCACCTGTAGACGACCCACACCATCTGATTGTATCCTTGTCATTGGTTGGGACAAAATACCTATCTTTCAAGAGTTTTCCCAAAGCTTCTTTTTGTACTTGAGGTGCATTGAGGGCTTGAAGATCCTTCCAACTCCAACTGAAGGATCCCTGATTGTCATTCCTCCTACCATAATTAGCAACCTTGCTCCCCCATAGCCTTGTCATGTCTTCTTTGATTTCTTCCAATCCTGGAGTGTTGCTAATGGGTGGTTTCCCACAACATGAATCATTCCAAAAGGATGCATTGTTTTCATCTCTGATTTCCCAAGTTACATGGTTTGATATTATATCCCTACATTCCAAAATGAAATTCCATATTGTTGACCCTCTCAGAGGGTTAATTGTAGTGAGAATTTTGGTTGGTTCATCTAAGTCTAGATACTTTCTTCTCATCATTCTAACCCACTTCTGCTCACCTTTTGTGTGAAGTTCCCAAACCAATTTGGCCCCCATAGCTTGATTCATTAGTGATAGTTGCTTGATCCCTACCCCACCTACCTCCTTGGGTGTGCACACCTTGTCCCAGGCTAGAAGAAGGAATTTGTTTTGATCCCCTGTTCCACTCCAAAATAACTTCCTAAAAATTTGAATCAGGGATTCTTCCACTACTTTGGGTATCCTTAAACATGACATTGAATACACTGGTATGGCTGAAAAAACTAATTTGACCATTAATAGTCTTTCTATCGATGACAACCACTTTCCTTTCCAGGTTCCCAATTTGTTCTTGCGGCTATTTACTAGGTTCTCCCAATAGCACTTTTTGTTAATACCTACAAATAGGGGCATCCCCAAGAAATGCCTTTTAGTGTTGCCACTTTCAGATTCAATATTTTGGCTAAGTCCTTTTGCAAGCTTGGTTGATTATTTAGAAAAAGGACCTCTAACTTTCCCCAGTTGATGCTTTGCCCAAATGCACTGTAGTAGTCATCTAAAAATGTTTTAATCACTCTTGATTCCCTTATGTTGGCCTCTCCCATTAGAACTGTGTCATCTACAAATTATAGATGTTTCATGCTATTGGCCACATGAACTCCTATCCATTTTCGTTCCTATTTTAGTATTTTTATCCCTCTCCCCAACACTTCTACCATAATTATGAACAAGAATGGGGAGAGGGGATCACCTTGTCTTAACCCTCTTCTGGATGGGAAGAAACCATGTGTAGACCCATTCACCAATACTGAGAATTTAGCTGTGGAGATGCAGCTTTTCACCCAAGTGATCCAATTCTCTTCAAATCCAAATTTCCTCAACACCTCCAAGAGGAATTCTCTATCTACCATGGCATAGGCTTTGAGGATGTTCAATTTTAGTACCATGCAAGCATCTTTATTCTTCCTAGCTGAGTGAATGGTTTCATGAGCAATGATTATTCCTTCCGCTATTGACCTTCCTAGGGAAAAGCCACTTTGTTCCTCTGATATGACCTCATTCAGAACTTCCTTGAGTCTGGTTGCTATTATTTTTGTGACCACTTTGTACACCATATCGCATAGGGAAATTGGTCTGAAGTCTCTCATTGTCTATTGGTCTTTTTTCTTGGGAATTAAAGCTAGAAATGTGTGATTTATTGCCCCCAGCATTGTCATTTTTCTTCTTGATTCCTCCACTGTTTCCCAAAGGTCTTTTCCAACTATGTCCTAGAACTTTTGAAAGAAGCCTGCTGGGAAACCATCTGGGCTAAGGGACTTGTCTAAATTCATCTGAAAGACTGCTTCCCTGACTTCCTCCAAGGAATTTTTTTGATACAGACACCTGTTCTGATTTTCTTTTATAATTGATGGTATTGAGCTCAGTAGATTATCCTTTGCTGCCCTATTTTCTTGGCTTTCTCTATTCATAATCTCTTCAAATAATTTGACCGCCTCCTTATTCACCTCCTTAATAGATTGTGTTGCTTCCTCGTTGGATTTCTTGATTTCTGCAATCCTATTCCTACTTCAATTGGAAATTGTTGTTTTGTGGAATTACCTGGTGTTCCTATCTCCTTTCAACCATGTTTCCCTTGATTTCTAATGCCAGTAGCATTCTTCCCTCTTCAGAATTTCTACCAGTTCTTTTTTCGAACTTTTCTCATTCTCAAAGTCCTCTACATCCATTCCTTTCTCTATTATGTGCTCATTCAAGGCTTTGATCTCTTGCTCTAGCCTCTCTTTCTCCTGGAAAATATTCTTGAAGTGTGTCTTATTCCATTCTTTGAGCTTGTTCTTGACATATCCTAGCTTTTTGTTTATCTTGAATAGCTCTAATTTATCTCCAAACTTGATCTCATTCCACCAACTCTCAATTAGGTCTGGTAGGTGTTCATCTCTCAACCACATATTTTCAAATTTGAAAGGGCTTGCTTTAGGGGGGTCCTCTTGTCCAAATTTCAGTAAGATAGGAAAATGATCTAACCTTATAAAGGGTAGGATTTGGGCTTCTTGAGAGGCTACTACTTCTCCCCAGTCTCCCCAGAGCAAGAATCTGTCCAATCTTTCTACTATGTTAGTGAAATCTTTCAACTTAAGAAATATTTTACTTAAATATAATCATAGAAGATTATATATATTTTTAGTTGTATTTTTATTAGTAAATTATGTTCTAGATGGGTTTTTTCCTATTAAATTTATTAACTAAATTTTCATTATTATTTAGTTTTGTGTTTGAAATAAATAGATATATCCTTTTTAGAACAATTGATATCTACAAAACCATTTACATTAAATATTTATCTATTTTTCTTCCATTTATCTATGTTATTACAATTATCTTTATACTTTATGTTCAAAACCTAAATTTATAAACTTTCTCACTATTTGAGCTATCATCTATAAGGACCTTTGTGCATCCACTGGCATCATTTATCTTCATTACCATTGTCTATTTCAAGAGTTCAATACCTTCCTCAAATTTATTTGTTCTTTTACTCATTCTTTAGCCATCATGTTATTGTGAAGGGTCTCCACTAGTGGAAAACTTGCTAATAGACTACTTGAATGATAGTACCCTCTAAACCTCCTAATAAATTGCTCCTTATCAATGATTATGCCATCCCCCTTATGATGTCCTTTTATTTCTACTAAGTCAAACACTAATTTGAGATAAATATGGATGGGATAGTTGTATTAACCCTATTCCAATGCTCAACTGGTGGTCTTAAAAATAGATTTTAGTCTCTTCTCTATAACTACCCCTATGAAATCCATTTGTACTTGTCTAAGTAAAAAATAGGTTTATCCATCTTATTTGAAAATTGAAAGGTAAAGGTAATGGTGATTGTGTATGGTTTTGTGAATATATCAAGGAGATTCATTTATCATCATTCCTTCCCTATACCTTCATTCATAAAAAATTCCTTGGAAAATAAAATATAATAAAATTATTTAAACTTGTTAAAATTTATTTGTCTATTGATGCCAAATGTATCATATTGCTCATCTAATATTTGAGCACTATCTGATCCAATATTGATGTGTCTTGTTATTAGCCACATGCACCCCGATTTACCTCATACCCACAGTCACAAAGAGACCCACAATTTTGACATATGTGAGGTGAACATAAAGATCTAGAATCTACTCACCCTCATCACCTTGTACTTGAGGCCCAATATGTTTGAAAAGGGTTTGAGTGAGCGAGCTAATGGACTAGAGGGTTTCAACCTCAACACTCTCCTTCACAATGGAAGGGATCATGACATGATCAATTTCTAGCCTAGGAAAGGGCCTCTGTGACTAGTTTGGGGCACATTTTTCCCCCACTCTATCTTATTAGAGCCTCCACCTCTACCCTAAAACTCTTGCATTTGAAGTAATTAGGGATATCATTGAGAACAAACTTGCAATAGAGTTTCCTCAAAAATTACTATGAGAAATCAAATGTTGTTGTTGCATAAAGGATGGTAAAAACCATCCACCACCTATCCGAAAAATAATTATTTATCCCTTAGTGGTGGCACCAATGGATAGGGAACCTCCTACAAGTGTCATGTAATGGTGCATAAGTTTTTGTGTCAATGAATAATGAAACAAGTCACATTTCAATTATTATTTTTATTTGTTGATAGAATAACTTTGTAGCATAAAAATATCTTGGTTCTTCCCTCTTGTTTGACAAAGTGTGAATTTAGCCACTCACAAAATCTATGAGAGAGGTGATATATTCTAGTGAAGTGGCAAGGGTAGAGCGATGGGAGGTTGTTCCAATTTGATCTCTCAACTTTTGAAAATTATTGTTTCAAGTTATTTTCTATTTACCCTAGTAGGATTTTTTGTTTCCCAAGAGGATGTTGAGGCATTTTTGAAGGGGCTTGCTACAGTTGTTCTTCACCAAGGATTTTATGAATTGGAAAATGAGGGTTTTCATCAACTAATAAGTGATTTTCAATTCCTAGAAATTAAATAAATTGAATCAAAACCATTTTTATGTTGCTAATTAATTGAATAAATTTATAATAAAATAAACTAGCAAAACTTACCTCACTTAACTCGATGATGTTGTGGCAATATTTTGGCAATGAATTGGATGTGATTTAGTGAATATTGAGCAACTTTAAAATGTGAGTGTGCTCTTGCAAGGTTGTAATTTCTTGTTTTACAAGTTAGAGGTTGAGTTCAAATGAGCTAAACCTCTTGCTATTTTTTATATGTTGATAATAATGCAAGAAAATTACAACATGAGCTCACATTATATTTTTTATGTCACTTTTCGGTCCCCCATCTTTTTGCACTTACCCTCTTATATCTTATTCACTTATACATTTCATTGTATCATTTCTCTTTTGAAGAGGATTTTTATTTTCCATTAATTTTTCTCCTTTATTCTATGTTGGTTAACATATTTGTCTTTATGTGTATTATATTTTCAACTCTATATTTCCCTTCTAATAAAGAGAACCCAAACCAATAGTTGTGTGTGTTTTCTTTCATTTTACTACAATCACCCTTTGATTTTTAGAGACCCACAACTCCCTCTTATGATAGAATTTATCTTTTTTTTTTATAAAACAAATAGGAATGATATTACAAAAGGTAGAGTAGGAAAAGTGATCCTAGATCCAACTAGGATTATCTCCTTTTCACTTTAACTCCACATTCAAACATAAATCAACTAGGTTTTGATGATTAGCTTGTTGCCACAAGGGAGATCCAACCTCCTAGGGTTTATGTTGTCTTGAGTTGTGAGGATGATAAATTTTATGTGTGTTTTAACAAGACAATTTGACATATATAACCCTAGATCTGAAAATATAATCTATTGGGTAGATGAAAATAAAAAAATAATAGAATGCTTTAGATTTGAGTGAGATATGGTGAGGAACCTATACTATAAATTTGAGCCTAATTTACAAGGTCATGGGTGTGGGGCACCCTAGAATTTCCTCCTCTTTTGTCAAATTTGAAGATTCTAATATGTATGTTACAGTCTACACTTTGTCTTCTATAGTTGTATCCTGTTGAAACTCCCAAATCTAGCCTACACATGAAAAGAGGCGGAAAGTTTGTACTATATGGGGGCTTTCCTAAGAAAAACCCCTTTTTGGTATTTCTACCTCCATGTAAAATGATTGGTGATAATCAAGAGGGCATACCCTAGATTGGGAAGAGGTCAAAACAACAATAATTGACTGAAATTGATAATGATAAATGATAATATTACCTTGACGTGAAAACCCTTGAAGAATAGATGTCACACTACAAGTTGATTGATGTATGCCTTGATTGCTTGATAGAATTGCAAAATCTTAGTTCTCAAAGCATAATAGCTTGCATAGATAGCATGTAGTGGATCACTCAACACTTCTCAATAATTGCATCATAATAACTTCTCATTCATAATTGCCTCCTTCATTGATTTCTAATGTTCAAAATGATAGGAAAACATGTTTATATATGTATTTTAATGAAACTTATTGGGTAGGGTCTGACCTGGGATCTTTTTCAAATCACAAAAGGCCTCTAGTCAAGATTTCAAATATTCAAAACTTTGTTTTTTGGTCTAGGGTGTTCAACACCCTTGATCGATGCTTTTTGGCTCAAATTTATAGGGATGACATGGATTTAAATATATTTTACTGATTTGGCCCCAAAATAAGTAAATTATTATTATAAAATTAATGTTGTAGGCAAAATAGGGTGTCAAGGTGGTGTGAAATTGTCAAGGGTGAGAATTTACAATGCTAAACTAGAGAGTAGGAAAGACTTTTTAAATATTTGTTCAGAATGAAAAGAAGAAATAATGTGTGGAAAAAACTTTTATGCTTAAAATTATATGAAATACACAAGGTAATAACTAGAATATAGGCTAATTTATCACCTTAAGAAATAAATGATTTCCTTAATGCAATGTTACCAATAGGAGAATATCAAATACTCGAAAGTGATTGTCACACTCACACAAAAGAGTAATAATGTAGAAGCCAATTACAACACATAAATAATATATAATAGATTTTTTATTCTCTAGATATTTAAAATTGTATGTTCACAAAATTACCCTTCTCAAAATTCATGACTTTTCCACCTCCCCTCTTTCTCTTAACTAAGATTAAATCCCCCCGAAAAAAAAAGCCTTGTGAAATCTCTCAATTACATATTTAAACTTCTAAATGTAATTGAATAACTAATTATTTAAAGAGAGATTTTTTTAAACATTTTTTTAAAAGAAACTTTTACATCCTAGCTTTTAAAGTTTAAACAATCTGAACAGTGAAACGAGTTATTGATGAGGTGGCAAATTTTTTGAGTCAACATTGTCCCCATCTTCTGTTGATGACATGGTCACACACTTTTCTTTTTAATCCCTAAATACTTTGGTAATTGATGGTATTTCACCATGTTGTGGAGTGATAATGTTCTTGGTTCTCAATTTCAATAGAGCCTAGTTACCTTTGATCCAATCCCACTTAGTTACAATTTTTTTTGGATGATCATCATAGTGTACCAAAGTAGAATCAATAATAACTTTATTTTCTTGATATTCTTTATATGTTGAATGATTTCTCATTAAACAACTCCTCAATCATCTTTTCAAAGTCATTCATCAATATGTCTAGACTCCATCTTTTGTTCCATCTTTCTTTCTCAATAGACACCAATATTTAACAAGTCTTTTTTTAATATAAAACCTAACTTGATAGCACTCTTTTATCAATTTGTTTCTCTCTATAACATTTTTCTTCAAAAAGGTGAATTTCCACTCTATACTCTTCTTCCACATGAAATATCGAGTATCATCAATACTCTGCAATATTTTCTCTACTACCACTTTATCTATCCCAAGTTCAATGATTTATTTCACTTGTCACTAGGGTATGTGCAGGATCATGAGGGGCCAAAAAGTGGCAATATTATGGGTATTTGTAGGGTATGTGGCTGACAACTTTTTTTTACCCAAAATTGATGAAATGAAAAGGGTTTTTACAGGAGATTCTCAGCTTTCCACCAATATAAATTATTCTTTAATTTGAATTTAATCAATAATTATTATTTATTTTCTATTAGAATACGACTAAAGTCTTAATCGATAGGCTGATTCAAAAACATCTATAACTTTCAAATGGTATCACATTTTTTAAATCCAAAACATATGTCACATTCTATGCTTCACATACTATAGGATTAAAAAAAGAAAAATTAAATTTCATGAATTTTGACCAAGTTAAGGTGGTCAGCATACAGTTTTTATATTTTTTAAAAGTTGTAATAAAAATTCATAATTAATTATTTACTTGGAAAAAATTACAAAAATATGCATCACATCTAGACATGAGTCCTCTACTTATATATAAAATCTTATAAAAAAATATTATCATTTCATTATGGTTAGGGTGGTGATAGACACCTACTTCTTATTTTTTTCCTGAAATTTAAGTACTACTCATTGAAATTTCAAATTTTCACCAAATAGATTTTATTTATTTTTAAATAAACCTAGTAGTTTAGAAACTAAATTTAATTTTCTACAGATTCTATTCTTACATATTTTTGAAATAATATAGATAACTTATTCAAATTTTTACGTCAAGTTGCCTAACATTGATTTTTCTGAATTTTTTGCCACTTAAGGGCCTGTTTTTTCCATGATGATCCTGCACATACCCACTATCTACTTTTTTCCACATAGATTATTCATAGTCTCAACATCAATATTCATTTTTAGTAGATGAGTGTCATCACAAATCTTTCTTTCCTCTTGGATGAATTTGATTCCTTTAACCACAACATTTTTAACCCATCCCTCTATGACTTTTCCATAAGATCTATATTTATGAATCCTACCAACCATCTATTTTCTAGTAGTTGAACTTGGGTCAAAGGAGACATCTATTTGACTTACTAGTTAAGGATAAGGATCAATGAATGATTTCAAGCAATCGATCAAAACTTTCACCTATTGTTTCAATTCATCTTTGGTTTTCTTGTCTCTTGTTCTTTCTACAAGTTTAGTAGCTATTATCTAAAAATTATGAACATCTCCATTTCTAGTGGAATTTCTCAAATTAATTCTGGTGACATTAAAATCCTTTGCATTCACCTAGCTCACATCCTTTTGCACATAGGGGTGTGCTACTTTACATACATGTTCCTGTTAGATGCACATGACAACCAAGAGGGGGTGAATTAGTTGTATACTTTTAAAACAACAAAAACCCTCATTGACATTTAGATATGTATTAGTTCTTAAACCCTTATCCACCATTAAACCCTTAACATGCATCAACAAAATGTAAACATGTAAAGTAGTAATGTAAACACATTAAACACATAAAAACACTAGATCTACATGGAAACCCCAAGAAGGGAAAAACCATGGTGAGGATCAGCTCACTAGAATATATGAATTTCAACACCGAATATAATAAATCTCACTACCAAAGGATCACTTCCCAAAAATATAAAGAAAGGATCATTGTTGGTGGTTCACTTCCAATTTGAACTGCTAACAATGCATCTATCATATGCCAAAGGTAGAGTTCCACTAAAGCACAAACAACACATCAAACAGATTGAAATGTAGATGCTTTTTCTCACTACATTAGGAAGTCATAGGAATTAAGGCTTGCACTTAGATCAACACACTTGATCACTTTCACATCTTTCACATCACTTACACTTCTTACTTATTCCACACAATAATTCACTTTTCATTCATATCCTCTATGACCTAAAACAATCTCAATTAGGTTGGCCTTAATGAAATGTATAAACCTCAACCATGTATCACCAAATAGTTTGGCACTAAACACTTCCACAATATAAAGAAGTGAAGCCAAACCATGACACTAATTAATTGGGACCCAAATCTACAAAAACATGCTTCTCAACACTTCCTCAAATAATAATTATCCTTCATAATTAGTGCTAGCATACCAAGTTGGCCAAATTTGTATTAACACTAACAAGTGACTCCAAACACACCTCTCAAGATCCGAAAACATCTCATGGACCACACAAAAATATTCCACGTGCTATTCATACAACATCTCAAAATACTCCAACACCATCAAAATATTTTGCACAACCACTACAACCACCTAAAACTCAAGAACGCCATCATTTCATGCAACCAGACATACTAGCATAGACATCTATTGCAAAATGTGCCTCAAACTTACTGACATGAAATTCCTAAAAGAGAAAAATCGGTAAGACCCTCAGAATGTCTTGTCGACAAGCAATTGTGTTCTAAACTCCTGAAGAATTCAAATCAGTGTGACTTTGCAACTGTCTTGCCGACGAAAGTCATCGGCAAGACATTGGCTATCAATGTGAGTTTCCCATCTCATTCCGTCGTGGCAGATCTCTTGCCGATGGATTGGTTCCTGGTGAATATCGGAGAGACTCTTGGTGACTAATGTCATCGGGGTGACATGAACACTCGATAAGAGTCTAAGCGACAGTGTTTATCTCATTGACAGGTATGCATTCAGTGAGAACTCTTGTTGATATTGTTTGTCTAGCCGACAGGTATGCATTCGGTGAGAACTCTCGCTGATACTGTTGGTCTCGCTGATGGATTTGTATTCGGTGTGAGCTCTTGTTGACAATGTTGGTCTTGCCGACATATTTGCATTCGGTATGATCTCACGCCAATGGTTGTGGTCTCACCGACGGGTATGCAACTTCGATGACAACTCTTGCTGATGGTTTTCCTCTTGGCGATAGGTATGATTTTGGTGTGAACTCTTGCCGATAGCACTCGTCTCACCTACAGCTCTGTACGATGAACATCGATGTGACATAAAGGTTCTATAAGACTCTTAGCAATGGCGATGGTCTTGCCGATAGTTATACAATGGACATCGATGATAATTCTTAGCGATAGAGTGTGTCTGGCTGATGGGTTTGTATTCAATATGATTCTTGCAAATAGAGTGAGTCTAGCCAATAGGTTTGCACTCGATATGACACTTGCCGATGGTGGTGACTCTTGCCGATAAGGACAGTCAAGAATTGTGGCATCAGGGAGACACAGTCTAGTGTCTCACCAACATGCGATTTAGTTTGAATGTTTTTGACTGAATTTCTATCCTACGTGGTCTATTTTGAACTAATGAGAGAAACGGAAGGAGAACCATTGGCAGTTGAGCAGTTGTGACTATTCTTGTGTGGAAAACGAACAGACCGTAAGTGTATGGATTTTCCCTCTGCAATGGTGGATGACTGAAAATTTTGTTTGATGAGTGACAATATTGTTCAATTGAATACAGATTGATCTATGTAAGTTCATTGGATGTTTCTAAGAGAATTTTTGTACAAGGTTGATCAGAAAATTATGCTCCTGTTAATTTGACATCAGAAAGTGAAGTTTGATCTCTATATGTAGTTTTGTTTACTATAATATAAAGAGACTTTTCTTGGTGTGGTGGGTTTTTCTCCCATAAGGGTTTTCCCATGTAAATCTGGTGTCCAATTGTGTATGTCTTTATTTATCTTTTCTGTTATTCTTTTCAAGTGTATCTTAATGAACTATAATTGAAAAATTTAAAGTCACCTCTACATTCTTCCCTGATGCTTTGGCATTAGGAGAGTTTGTTCCACACCTAAGCTTTCCTTACAAGTGGTATCAGAGCCTGGCCAGTTATGTTATCCTTGTGGGTACGTTGGTTTTTTTGTGTCAATTCTATTTAGTGGGAGTCTTGTAGAAGTCAGGTAATTCAAATTATAGATTAAGATGGAAACCATGTTAGGAAATATTGAAATTGAGAAATTCAATGGCAGTAATTTTGAGTTGTCGAAAGTCAAAATGGAAGATCTGTTGGTTGATCGTGATCTATGGCTTCTTGTGTTTGGAACAAAGCCTACAGGAATGAAGCAAGAGGATTGGGACCTTGCAGATCAAAAATCAAAGGGGCTGATAAGGCTCTGTTTAGTAGACTCTGTTCTTTTAAATGTTCATGAAGAAAAGATAGCATCCTCTTTGTGGAAAAGACTGGGAGCTATTTATCAGGGAAAGTCCTTGGTGAATAAGTTGTTCTTGAGGAAGAAGTTGTTCTCTTTGAAAATGTAGGAAGGAGAATATGTTGCTGATCATTTGAATGATTTCAACATGTTGATTGCTCAGTTAGCATCTGTGGGTGTGAAGATTGATGAAGAAGATCGTTGTATGCTATTGTTGTGTTATTTTCCAGATTCTTGGGATCACTTGGTGATGGCTATTGGGAGTACTACTTCCTCTTTTAAGATGGAAGATATTGTTGCTTCTTTTTTATTAGAAGAGATGAGAAGAAAATATTCCAAGATGGTGAAGGAGGCTCTTGTTGTCAGAGGCAGATCGAAAGAAAAAAGCAAGAAGGACAAGAATTCCAAATCCAAATCAAAGAGGAGATCAAAGTCTCCTAGTAAGAAGTCCAAGTAAAGTGTTGGAATTGTGGGTAGCCTGGTCATGTTCAAAAGGATTGCAAAGAGGAGAAAAATAAGAAGAAGTATTCTTCCAACAATGATTTTTCTCAAAATGATGCAGACACTTTCATTGCAGCCTTGGCTACATAGGCATTAGATGATGTCTAGTTGATTGATTCTGGAGCATCTTTCCACATGACATCTCATAGAGACTAGTTCACTAAGTATGAAAAATACGATGGTGGAAGGGTGTATTTAGCAAGTGATTCATCTCTGGAAATAGTTAGTCGTGGAAGAATCAGAATTCAATTCCCTGATGGAAGAGTGAAGGGAATCAATTATGTAATGCATATACTAGGTTTGGCTCGAAATTTACTTTTTTTAGTAAGTTGAACGATGTTGGAGTGCAAGTCTTGTTCTCTGGAAACGGCTACAAAATGACTAGAGGCTCAATGGTGCTAGCTAGGGGTGCTCGTATTGGTACCTTGTATAAGCTGGATGCACATGTTGTGCAATGCAATAGTGTCTCTATAAATTCACAGAAGGCTACTCATGGAGAAAACGAGGAAAAAGTTCCTGATAGTGCAAACTCTATGGAAGTTAAACTTCTAGTAGAAAAGACTATGCTCTGGCATCATAGGCTTGGCCACATTGGAGAAAAATGTTTAAAAACCTTGAAAAATAAAAACCTGGTTGAAGAGCTTGATGATTGGAACCTCGAATTTGAGTTTTGTGAACATTGTATATGTGCTAAACAACACCTTGTTTCATTCTACTCCAGTCCTCACAAATCTTCTGGTTTACTTGATTATAAACATTCTGATGTTTTTGGTCCAGTAAATGTTCCTTCTTTGTCTAGAAATCAAGATATTATGTATCATTCATTGATGTTTATTCAAGAAGGGCATTTGTTTATTTTTTGAAAAGTAAATCAGAAGTGTTCAGTTGTTTTAAGGAATTTAAAAACCTTGTGGAAAATTAGTCTGGAAGATAAATAAAATGTTTAAGGACTGACAATGGCAGTGAGTTTTGTTTTGATGAGTTTGAAGGGTACTGTAAGGATCATGGGATTAAAATACATAAAACTACACCCTACACTCTGCAATAAAATGGAGTTGCTGAAAGGTTCAACAGGATAGTGATGGAAAGAGCACGAAGTATGCTAAACAGTGTTGGCTTGGAGGAGAAGTTCTAGGCTGAGGCAGTTGCAATAGCATGTTATTTAATAAATTGTTCTCTGAATTCCACTCTTGTTGAGAAAACACCCTTGGAAGCATGGTTTGGAAAGAAGCCCTCTCTTAGACATATTCGTGTCTTTGGCTATGAGGCATATGCATATGTGTCGAATGAAAAAAGATCTAAATTGGAAAACAAGGTTGTTAAATGTATTTTTATTGGTTATAGTGCTGGCATAAAAGGATACAAGCTTTGGAATCCTGATACGGAGAAGGTTATGTACAACATAAGTGTTATTTTTTGTGAGTTGAAGCCTTCTACTTTGGTTTGCAGTAGAGACAAAATCGAGAAAATAAAAGGATGTAGTTGAAATTCCATAAGGCACCAAATAAAGAGGAATTGAAAATTCAAAATGTACCTAAAGCTCATGTAGTTCACGAGGGATTAGAAGAAGAAGAACAATATAGCCTCGGCACGTGAAAGAAGGTCAACATACTTTGATGAAAAGAAGCAACGATAGATGTGGGTTTTCTTTGTTAGATTCACTTGTGCCTATGCTTTGATTTCACAACATGATGAAATTTCTAAGAATTTGTGAAAGAGGCATTTAGGAATGTCTTATTCAAAATCTTGGTTTGGGGCTCCATGAATGAAAATATCATTAGAAAAGAATGATACTTGGAGTTTGGTGCCCTTTCTGAAGGCTGAGAGAAAAGTTGTTGGTACAAATGGGGTATTTAAAGGAAAATAGATGCAGATGGCAATGGCAGAAAAATATAAAATTGAGGTTGGTTCTTGGGGATGTGTTCCTGGGGTGGGAGGGACAGGTTATGGGAGGCTGGCTGAGGCAGTGTATCATGGGCAGGGGCAGACAGGATGAGACAGGCATTGCTAGAATGGGGCATGGGCACTAGGCAGGAAAGGATAGAATGACATGAATCTGCATCTGGGACCCAAGACTCACTGGGATGGGCTGGGACACATGTTTTTGTAACCAGTGGGACATGCAGAAGATCAAGGTATCTGAATCATGGTGGCAGATGTGGTGGCATTGTGGGCCGGTGGACAGGAAAATTCACGATCCAAATCTCAGTTGTCCACAAAGTTCAAAATGAAAGATCTTGGTGCATCCAGGTATATTCTGGGAATGGAAATAACCAGGGACAAGAAGAGTAGAAAAATTTGGCTCAATCAGAGTAAGTATATTAAAACTGTTCTAGAGAGATTTTGTATGACTAATTACAAGCAGCTAGTTGTTCCAGTTTTGTAGGGAATGAAGCTATCTATTGAAGACTATCCAAAATATCCTTCTGAGATAGAGGACATAACCAGAGTGTCTTATGCTAGTGCAGTTGGTAGTTTAATGTATACAATGTTCTATACAAGGCTAGACATTGCCCAAGCAGTGGGAGTACTTAGTCATTTTATGGAAAATCCTGGAAGGACACATTGGGATGCTATCAAAAGAGTGTTTAGATATCTGAAGGGCACTTCAGAATATGCTTTTTGTTACCATGGAAATTTGGTTGAATCACAGAGGACTCTCAACATTCGAGGCTATGTGGATTCTGATTGGGTAGGGGACATTAACAACAGAAGATCCACCGACGGATATATTTTCATGATGAATGGTGGTGCAGTCAGTTGGATGATTAAGTGGTAGGTTGTAGTCACTTTTTCCACTACATAGGTAGAATACATTGCAGCAACACATGCCTATAAAGAAGCAATCTGGTTAAAACATTTGTGTTCTAACATTGGGTTTGATGCAGGGATAATTACAATTTACTGTGATAGTTAGAGTGCTATTTGTTTGGCAAAAAATCCTACTTTCCATGCCAGGACGAAACATATTGATGTGCAATATCATTTTGTACGAGTTATGGTGGAGGATGGAAAGGTCTCTTTTGAAAAAGTGGATACTTTGGAAAATGTTGCAGATGCATTGACGAAACCAGTGAGCATAGAAAAATTCAGGTGGTGTGCCAGTTCGATGGGCCTTAGTGCCCATGAATGATAGTAATTTTTTTTGTGCTCTGGAGGTGTCAGTAAAATCTTCATCAAGTGGGAGATTGTTGGAAAATGTGCCTCAAACTTATTGGCATGAAATTCTTGAAAGAGAAAAATCGGTGAGACCCTCAGAATGTCTTGCCAACAAGCAATTGTGTTCTAAACTCCTGAAGAATTCAGATCGGCGTGACTTTGCAACAGTCTTTCCGACGGAAGTCATCGGCAAGACATTGGCTATCGCTATGAGTTTCCCATCTCATTCTATCATGGAAAATCTCTTGCCGATGGATTGGTTCTTGGTGAATATTGGGGAGACTCTCGGTGACTAATGTCATCGGGGTGACATGAAGGCTCAATAAGAGTCTAAGTGACAGTGTTTATCTCACCGACAAGTATGCATTCGGTGAGAACTCTCGCTAATACTGTTTGTCTTGCCGATAGGTATGAATTCGGTGAGAACTCTCACCGATATTGTTGGTCTCACTGATGGATTTTTTTCAGTGTGAGCTCTTTTTGATAGTGTTGGTCTCACCGACAGATTTGCATTCAGTATGATCTCTTGCTGATGGTTGTGGTCTCACCGACGGGTATGCAACTTCGGTGAGAACTCTTGCTGATAGGTATGATTTTGGTGTGAACACTTGCCGATAGCACTTTTCTTGTCGACAGCTCTGCACAATGAACATCAGTGTGACAAAGGTTCTATAAGACTCTTAGGGACAGCAATGGTCTTGTTGATAGTTCTGCAATGGACATCGTGAGAAGTCTTAGTGATAGAGTATGTCTGGTCGATGGGTTTGTGTTCAATATGATTCTTGCCGATAGAGTGAGTCTAGCCGATAGGTTTTCACTTGATATGACTCTTGTCGATGGTGGTGACTCTTGCTGATAAGGATAGTCGGGAATTGTGGCATTGGGGGACACAGTCTAGTGTCTCACTGACATGCGATTCAGTTTGAACATTTTTGACTGAATGTCTATGCTACGTGGTCTATTTTGAACCAATGAGAGAAGTGGAAGGAGAATCATTGGCATTCAAGCAGTTGTGACTATTCTTGTGTGGAAAACAAACAAACCGTAAGTGTATGGATTTTCTCTTTGCAATGGTGGATGACTAAAAATTATGTTTGATGAGTGACAATATTGTTCAATTGAATACGGATTGATCTGTGTAAGTTCATTAGATGTTTCTGAGAGCATTTCTATACAAGGTTGATCAGAAAATTATGTTGCTGTTAATTTGACATCAGAAAGTGAAGTTCGATCTCTGTATGTAATTTTGTTTACTGTAATACAAAGAGACTTTTCTTGGTGTAGTGGGTTTTTCTCCTATAAGGTTTTTCCCACGTAAATCTGGTGTCCAATTGTGTATGTCTTTATTTATCTTTTATGTTATTCTTTTCAAGTGTATCTTAATGAACTATAATTAAAAAATTTAAAGTCACCTCTGCATTCTTCCCTGAGGCTTTGGCATTAGGAGAGTTTGTTTTGCACCTAAGATTTCCTTACAACATCTAACACATTAGAAAACCTTATAGAACAACTCATCACATAAAACTTCAAGGGAATGTAGATACAAACATGATAAGTATGTTCCCAGATCTGTAACATTAGAAACTTCACTATGGAGAAATGTGGAGCAATCTCATTTCTCCCAAACAACACTGCTTCATAATTCACACACTATTGAACACAACTTCTTTTTCCACATGATCCAAAACCTGAAACTCTAGATATAATGCCTCAAAACACCTCTAATTATCAAGTCCAAACTGCATGATCATACCTATAGACCAGAAGAAATGTGGAGCAAAACATTGAACACTGCTCTAACACACTGAATTCTCTTTTATTCAATTTTTTTCAAAAGCATTTGGAAACCAAACACCATAAACACCAACTCAACATCTACAACACTTTCTCAGCATCTCAACCACATGAGATATTGATATCCACAAGAATTTACTTATCATTGCTACATTAGAGGTTTACACTAGTGACAATACTAATGACAACATAATGCAACTAACACACTTGAACACACTTTCTTCCTTAGGGGTTGACATCAATGCAAAAATTCTCTATTAATATCAATGAAAACACAAGTTTCCAATAGTTCCTTGTGTTTCTATCCTCTAATATTCTAGATGTGGTCATTAGTTTCTTGGCATTTGTTGTACTTTGAAGCAATTTACAAATGACATCCGTATTAGGGAGGCTCAATTGGAATACTTTCCTCTTTCTAGAAATGGTTTTCTCTAACTAGGAGGGGGAGGTAGGAGTTGAAATTGACTTGGTACCAAAGGAAACAAAATGAATAGCTCTGCTAAGAGGAGTATTTAAGATTTCCATTTCAGGAAAAGAAGGAGAAGTTGGGCTAACTCTGACCAGTAGGCTTTGTGGAACATCTTGTGGAGGAGAATTATGAGATGCATGAGAATAGGAAGAACTACTTGCTTGAGATGGAGACAATGGCACATCCATGATATCTCCTTTTATCACATCATTCTCTTTTTCTTTTTCTTTCTCTTTTTGAGTTTTCATTTGGGTAATGTCTTCACAGTTTTTCTCAAGAATTCTTTTTCTCTTAAGGGTCTTCACCACCATCCCATTCCCCTCTTGAAAGTATTTTTCAATCAAAAGAATGTGGGCATGGAGTAGAAGAATATTACTTGAACCAGGTCTCTACATGTTTTGGAGTATCTTGAGACCTCTAAGGCACTGTGCACTAGACTTTTTTATAGTTTTCTTAGCTTCACATTCTTGATATAAGTATCACTATAATTTTGGGCTCAATATTTTTAATTTATTTTATACTCCAATCAATTAACACTTGATAGGTTGTATTTGCACATGATTAATAAAAATTGGATCTACCAAACTAGATTCATCATCCTCAACACCTGAGATATCCCAATTCAATTTAAAAGTCACAATATATCTCAAAGATAGTCTCATCCAACTCCTTCTTTTAACTTCATAATCATCGTCACAATCTACCCAATAGTCTTTCAAATTTGGAATATGATGGAAGCTAGGTCCCAGTTGTAGATTAGCTTTTATAAGGTCTTTGTTGTCAAAGGGAAAGCTTCTTTCATAAAATTGCATAGAAAATTTTACCAAATATTTTTCAATCTTAAGAGCACTAGACATAGACTTACATGAGTAACAGCCAAGGTCAATAGGAAACTAAATTCCTACCTTTTCACTTTCTTGACACCTTTTATTCATTTTAGTTATCTATTTACATTCTTTAATAAGAATAAATCTACTTTCAACATACTTGGGTAACTTATACAGAAGCCCTTCAAATCCTCTACTCCTAATTTATGCGAATCTTTGGAATTGTATAAAATAGCTTCCATATGTGTCAATCAATTGGATGGACTTTGGAGAGACCCAAAAACCCATATCTCCTTAGATCTCTTACCATTCTCATAATAAATGCATTATTTACTCTTTTGAAGCTCTTATAACTTATTTTCATTAAAGCTAAGTATAATAGTCATAAATTTGAATTGTTTCATCATGAACCTCTATTGAACACAAGCATGGCCATGGCCTAGTACATGCAATTGTATAGAATAAATAATAATGTACATGTAAAATAACTTGTTAAGTGTAAATTGGATCATCACCGAGTGCGCTTCCAGTCACTAATAACCTAATACTAATCAAGGAAGTGTTCACCATGGATGATTATTCAGAAAAATAAATACATCCAATCCTCAAAATCATGGGCATTTTTATTACCCTTTGTGGACACCGATTTTGGCACCCAAGATTCTCTAACACTTCTAGGGTTTTTCACCTAAAAGGAGAGAGGTAGGCCAAAATGTGCAATGTCCCCACTCAAAACTAATGCAAGTATGAATGAAATATGCCTAAATGCAATGTCCTAAATGCAATAAACTGATAAAAGATGTTGATTATTAATGCAAAACTAATGAAATGTAAATTGTTTGAAAACATAGTGATGTATGCAAAAAGACCTAGAAATGTAAACAAACAATAACATAAATGAATGAGATTGGAGAGGTGCACTTGGAACTAGAATGTGATGCAGTGGAACTCTAAAATCCTACAAAAATTATTGTTGAAGCCAACTAGGACACTTATGCCAAGTTGGGCAAGTTAGTCCTGTTTTAGGGAGATTCTGCTAGAACAGGTTTCAGCCAAAAGGGTATCCACAAAATATAGAAATCACTTTTTAGGCCTAGTAGTGGGACTAATTCACCATTGATGATGACTTAGTCCACCTTCATCTTTTGAGACAGGAATCTGTAGCTCTTGGTCTGCACTTCTCTTCTTGATAGGTGTCTGGATCTGATTCTGCAAAAATTGAGTTGTAAGTGATCTCAAAGATTCTTTTAGGGATTTGTTGACTTGAATGACTTTGATGAAATGATGACACCTTTTAACACCTTTCTCTTTGACAAATATTCATACAAGACCTGCAAAACACACATGCAAAGAGGGGGGAAAGGGTTAAGGGTTAGTGAATAGGGGTTTGCCTTGGTCAAACACCAATTTGGTAATCAAACCCTTGAAAATGAAATGAAATTGAAAGAGAATGATGAATGAACAACATGAAATTCTACAACTCACCAAACCCTTGATATAGAAATATGAAGATATGTAAGTAGATGCTCCAATGAAGACTTGATAATGCCTATAATGCTTGAGAATGATTAAGTGAATGAATGTATGTATGCTAATGTATGAATGAATGTATTGGGGGAATTAGAAGATGCAAAATGAGGGGAAAACCTTTTATTTATACTTGTTTTTACATTTTTTTTTTAAATAACACATCACAGGCCAACCTCAAGGTTAAGAGAATAATATCCTACTAGAAATTTAAAATAATTTTGATTTTTGTGCCCAGTGGGACTAAGTCACCCCAAGTGGTGACTTGGTCCCACCAGGGCAATTTTAATGGGTGTCGAGAGGTTATTTAGGTGAATTATATTAATAAGGTCCTAAAAAAGTGTGAAAGTGGGTTACAACACTTCACAACACTTTTACAAGACATCATAGAATTCTTAATGATTCACAAGGGTCCAAGACCTAATGTGAATGTGTTGACCACATTACAATAAATCTAGGAAAAACTAGGCCAAGTTCCACAAGAAAGACCCAAATGAGCGTAAAAATGTCCAAAGATACATTTTTTGCGACAAACCCTTTTATCAATGTAAGAGGACTATTATGTTTGAAATTTCCTCTACAAAATGAGAACTATGCAACTTCTTAGGCAATTGAGATTTCCCTTTCTTTGGAGTTGCAAACCATTCTCAAGAAATTTTATTCCTATGTGCACATTCTTCTTCTCATTGAAACATTGATGAGAAAGGAGAATTTGAAGTTTTTATATGCTTCTCTCTTAGGTAATCGCAAGCATGAACTAAAATTTTCTTTGCTCACCTTAATAATCAACCTATTATCATTCATTCTTATCTCTAGATGGTTTCAAAATCATAATGGTTTATGCACTCAATTACTAGGTATGTACATTTCTCTACTACTAAAAAAAATGAAGCTTGTAATAACCCACTTTCCACTAATCATTGTCATTGGGGATCTATCTTCTTTTCCAATCCTTTCCCATAAATTATTTAAATTTACATTCCATGTCAAGTCGTGCCTCTAATTTCTAGAAAAGTATTAGATAAACCAAAAAAATACTCATAGATCAAATACTTGTACTTCATGATGATTAAGATTAAGTATACATAGTGGCATATTTTACTTAGGGAAATATTTCAACGATAACCTTGAAAATACTTGAATTTAAATAGGAAAATGTTGTACTGTATCCTTCTTTTTTGAGCTTATTAATCCTTTTTAAATTATTCTTTGTACATTCTCCACAACTTTTCTTCTCCACCTCTGTAAATTTTCTCTCAAATTCCTATTAAAATGAGTCTTGTATCATTTTAATCTCATAAATGCATTTATATTAAATGTTATCGCATCGCAGAGGAGCATTAATGACATGTGTATATGTCTAAAAATGGTCATCAAGCTTGTTAATTAATTAAATATAAAATTATTTAATTAATCTTCTAAAGTCATCTACATATAAATAAATTTAATTATTTATATTGTTAACTTTTATAAATTCTTCCACCTTAGTTAAATAAATAACTTTATTTAATTATTAACATCTTCATGTTATAATTCAAATTCATTAGGTACCATAATTTATTGTCATTCTGTTTGAATGGCATTCAAACAATGGGAATATTCATGGCCACCCTCTTCATCTCATGGTTAAATTAAATATTATAATGTTTAGAACAATATCAATTCCTCTCTCCATGGTGCAATGTGCCCCGTTGGTGTGTGAACCCTCTAATTCATCTCTCACACATAGTTGATATTGCTTGTTTGGTGTGCAGCCTAAATTTCATGTCTTACTGTTAATGTTGCATTAATTATGCGAACTTCTAATATCATCTTCACACATAATTAAATATTACTTATTTAATTATGTAAACTTCTAAAATCATCTTCACACATAATTAAATATTACTTATTTAATTTGTAAACTTCTAAAATCATCTTCACATATAATTAAATAAGTTTATTTATTTAAATATGAAATTCATTCTCAACTCATTCTTCAAATGGCAACCTTCCTTTAGTTCTGAATGAAAAAAAAATGAAGAGGAAACCTTCTACTTCTCTCTTAACTTTCAAAAATCTCTCACCGTTCATCTTACTAGACTGAATCTCAACCGTTGATCTTTGCCAACTAAGCTTTTGCCTTCAAAAACTCTATAAATCTAACCTTTCACAAGCCATTTGTATCGAATCTTCTTCTAGCATCTTCACTCTATCAAAATCAATCTTCAATCACCATCTATCATCTTCATCACATCGTTATGCTGCAAAATTGAGCAACCAACATTCCTCTATTATCAAGCTTCGAAATCTTGCATCCTTGTGCAGGTGGAGAAGAGCAATGGAGATAAATCGAGTTTAGCATGGAGATCGGTTTGCATTTGTGCTTCTTATTATGATTTTCGTGTTTGTTTCATACTCTATTGTGCTTGATAGGGTTTAAGTTTATTGTTTTCAATACTCAATCCCACCTTATGGGCCTATAGAACCAGTGTCTGCACACCAGCAGGAGCAACACCATTTGCTCTTGTCTATGGAGCAGAGGCTATACTTCCTCTAGAATTTGAGATCCCCTCACTCAGAGTCTCACTAAAAGGTCTCACAACAGATGATGAATACAGAGTGTCCCGACTCCAAGAACTGGAACTTTTAGATGAAAAGAGACAAAGAGCAGTTGACCATTTGAAAGCATACCAACAAATGATGTCTCGTAGCTATAATCACAAAGTAAAGCCACGTACCTTTTAGGTGGGTGATCTTGTTCTAAAAGAAAACCCACACAATCAGTAGGACAGAGAAAGAAAGGAAAGTTTGAACCAAATTGGCTAGGTCCTTATGTGGTTATCGTAGTCTACGGTTCAGGAGCCTACAAGCTATCGACTCCAGAAGGGGACCTGTTTGACGAACCCATCAACAACATGCACCTCAAGAAATATTATGTTTAAGTCAGCTATCATCATCCATAAAAGTCTTGAAGAAATACAAAAATAGTAGAAAAAGTCCTGAAGAAACACAAAAACAGTAGAAAAAGTCCTGAAGAAATACAAAAACAGCCAAAAAAGTCCTAAGGAAATACAAAAACAACAGAAAAAGTCCTAAAAAAATGGTTACCCTAGTGAAAACCTGGCAAACTGGCATCTCAGTAGCGCCAAAAAAATATATACATATTTTATTTTATTTTTTTTTAAATCGTCATAGGGTGAAAACCTGGCGACAGGCAGTCTATTGATAAGAAAAATGCAATAAAAACAAATAGTGAAAATCTAGCAAACATACGCTATTTGTAGCTCTCCATCTATTAGTTCATGTTCTACACTTGGCTTCTCAGCCTTCATTTCATGCATATTTTCATCATCTTAGGGCCATACCAGTGTCATGTTGTCATCATTTTCCTAGAACGATAATGTCTTACCATGGCTTGATTATTGTACATATTCATTTTGGCAAGTTATGTTAATACTGGGGGAAAACGTTGACATACTGGGGGCAACCAACTTTCAGGTTTTACTGAAACAGCTAGACAATGACCTCAAATCCACTCTCGCGAACAAACAACCAAATCAAATCTTATGAACAACTATCCAATCGTTGATCCCAAGCACAACAGTTTTTAGTTGCATACCATATCATGAGTCATATCTCGATGATCTATAATTTGAATAATGATTGGAATAACAGTATTTTATTTTGAACAATGGTTGTTTGCTTTTCGATATCATCTCTCTAGAACACACTCGATGCTGTACTGAACTAGAGTGGCGAGGAAAGAGAATGACTTTTCTTTGTCTGTTGTCTTGAGGTTAACTATCCATCTGTTGCAAATATGTCACGAAACATGATTTACAAAGCCATATCATTGACGACAATTCCACATTTGCATCAGAAAGTGGTTAGTCTTTGTCTGTTTATGCAAGAAATGCTCAGGTCATCTTGGTTCAAGTATACCTCGATGCTTGTGTTGGCTTGCTATATCAAAAATCATGAAAGTTGTACTCACGTCATCATTGGTGCTAATTTCCCCTCTGATGCTTGTACATACTTCCAACATTTGAAAACGCTCTATGATGATTCAAGAAAGCTAATAAAAGGCTCAATGAATGGTTCGTTTCAGTTAGTTGCATTTCATTTTAGATCAGTGTATATATTTGCATACTAGATTTGCATCAGAGTTTTCGAAAGGGCTAACTAGAATATCAAAGGTTGCCATGTCCCTTTGGACTATTTTTGGAGGACATTTGGACATTTGGACATTTTTTTCATCATCACCTTTCTTCTTCATTATCATTTCATCTAGGTCCTATCATCTATCATTTTCCATTCATTTGCATATCATTTAGGATCCGTTATCATTTCATATCATTCAAATTCTTCATCATTACCACTTATCATTTCATTATCATATCATTCATCATTATCATTTATCATTGCATTATCATTTATCATCTCATTATCATTTCATTTCATTATCATTTATCATTTCATATTCATTCATCATTTCATTATCATTTATCATTTCATTATCATATCATTCATCATTATCATTTATCATTTATCATTGCATTATCATTTATCATCTCATTTTCATATCATTCTCATTTATCTCATTTTCATATCATTTCATCATCATATCATTTCATTCATCACCTCATTTTCATTTATCATTTCATTACCACTTATCATTTCATTATCATTTATCATTTCATATTCATTCATCATTTCATTATCATTTATCATATCATTTTCATATCATTTCATTTTCATATCATTTCATTATCATTTATCATTTCATTACCATTTATCATTTCATTTATCATTTCATTATCACTTATCATTTCATCTATCATTTTTCTTATCACTTATCTTTTCATTCATCATTTTCATTATCGCACATATCAATTTCATTTTACTTATCATATATCATTTTCATTATCGTACATTTCATTTCATATCACTTATCATTTTCATACATGTCATTATCATTGCATTTCACTTAATCATCATTACAAAACATTAAATTTCATCATATGTCAATTATCATCTTATCATACATCACATTATTATTAATCATTTCATATCATTCATCATTTATCACATTATATTCATATCATATCTTTAATCATCCTGTCATTTTTTATCAACTCATATTACAAATTCATGATGCATATCATAAACACAATATTCATTCTCCATCATATTATCATTATTTACTTGCATTTTGAAAATCTAAAAACAAACACTCCATACATTCATTTTTATATATCATTTACCAAACAACATTTTTCATAAAACATATCAAAAATCCCATGACATATTTTCATAATCATATCATAAGACATCCACCTACATGACATCATTAGTACACATCATCAATCATTTTTATCATCATCATAAACACATCATATCAAATCATCCTGCATATCATGTTAGTCATCAAATCAGTCAAATGCATATCAAAATCCATAACATATAGAAAAAAATACATATCACATAATCAAACATCATGATAGTCATCACATAAATCCTCTCATAAATGCACATCACATCATCAAAAATCATCGCCGCTGCATATCATCACTGATCAAAAATGATACAAATGTCCAATGTCCAATGACACTGCAAAGTCCAAAGAGAGATACATGGGATATAATCAAAAATCACATATACATGCTCCAAAAATGATATACATCACAAACTAGCTGGTCGATGCCCCTGATGGAGCTGGTTCGGAAGAAGGTGGCCTACCACTGGTACCTGCCTCTAGATCCCACTGAGGCCCAGTAACTCCCATGCTCTGTGCTGTGACCTGCTCTGGGTCCTACTGCGAGACCGTGGAAATGGCTCTCTATGCTCGGGAGGACACAACTCCTCATATCTAACATGGTAATACTCCACCTCCCTCGCCATCTCCATGCCCTCTGCAATCGCCTCCCACAAGGATGCACTCTGTACAATACCCATTAACCTCTGTGCAACACACTCGGCCTCTTTCGCCCTCCATCTCAAAGCATCCCTCTCTATGATCAGGTGGGCTGCACACGTAGGTCTAAGTGAGATACAATGTCAATGCTAGAGGCACGAGCTGAGCTTGTACTTTTGTGTCATTTGTAGTATTAACTGAGCTATCATACTTTGCGCCTGACCTAGCTGACCCTAAATAGTCTGCACCTGAGCCTGCAACATGTCTATTTGCACCTGCTGTGATGAGGAGGAAACCCTGATAATGGTCCGTGGTTTGCCACCAGATATGTGCCACTGTACAATATGAGCACTGGCGAGACTATCAAACCTCTGCCTCACTGCCCTCCCCTCCTCCCCTCCATCTCCCCCATCATCTAAGCTATCCTCATCTCTGACTCCCTCCTCATCTCTATCCTCCTCCTCCTCCTCATCCATGTCCCCCTCCTCATCGTCTCCCCTCTCCTCATCCTCCTCATCCTCCTCTCCTCCACCCACCGCCTACTCTTCACCCGCCACCTCCGCCTGCTCTCCACCTGCCACCTCTGCCTGCTCTTCGCCCACCACCTCCCCCTGTCTCTCCACCCCTGGCTGCTATACTACTGCAATGGGCCCTAACTCATCTGGAAATGTGAATTGTGGAAAGCGATGTGTGTGGAAATACACTAGGTACTCATCTGACATCCCTGCATATGTCACCTCTGGCCTGTATGCCCATACCTTAGGCTATAAGCTCAAATACTCTGTATACGCCACCTAGTAGGTAATACAACATCCCCATCCAGGATCATCCTTGCAGTGCCCATAGTGAGCAACGCCCTGTGGCATCCCTTGCGTGAATCCGTACTGCCTTTGAACCCGCAAGGCCAAAAATCTCTCAAGAATGTATGGGGTCCGCCCTATCAGATATCGGGGCATGCAGACAAAGGGCATCTCCAAATGATCCGTGTCCCATGGGTCACAATCTGTGTATGGCCTCCATGTCACTGAATCCACATCATCCAACACGCGTCGCTAGTACTCCAACTTGCCCAGCTTGGACTGGACAAGTGCACCTGAATACACATATACATATGGCCTGCCTAGTGGCCTAGCCCTAGCACACTCTATCCTTGTAATCATGATATGCTCCCATGCCCAAATCTGGAGCAGTCACACCACTGACCAAACTCGTTGATCCTCGGTATACCACCTGATGCAGATCATGATACAAATGAGCCAACATGCAGCTCCCCCAGGCATACCTATGCAGATGCATCACCATCCACTCCAACATCCTACCCCACCCAACTAAAAATCCCTTCAACCGATGGTCTGGTCCAAGGAAGCCTCCAATGAATGTAGCCAACACAACAACTAAGGCGGGATATCTACTGAAATCCACTCATGGCACCCAATATCTATCTATCGCCATATCACTGCAGATCCTCCTTAGTGCCTTTGTCCCTCTTATCTCCTTGTGGTCATACACCACAAGGGCACCTACCACAGGAATCCCTAGAATCCTGTACACATCCTCAGGTGTCACGGTCATCTCACCAGTCAAAAAATGAAAGGTGTTATGATCAGAATGCCACCTCTCTGCTAATGCAGTCAACAGTCCCCTATTGACTCGAATCCCTCACGGGATAGTCAACAAGGATCCCAACCCACAATCACCTATCCACTGTACCTCTGCTGGAGTCAACTCTCCTATCCGATCCCAACATATCAGGAACCGCTGTCTAATTTGGAGGTTGTAAAAAACCTCCTATTTTTTTGGTCATCACAAGGACAATTAATCAGACTCATACCAATGATTCATATCATGTGCTCTATCTATCAGTGACCCATATCAAGTGACCCATATATGTGACCCATATCAAGTGACCCATATCAGTGACTCATATCAGTGACCCATATCATACAATCAATCATATCATGCAATCATTTCTACATCTATCTATCTGCATATCAAAATCAATCTACTCTATCATCATGTTACTATTTGTTTTCTTTCTCAGGAAAGCAAATTTATCAACGATCAACTCATTTTCTTATTTGTACTTCAGTCATGAATGCAAATATGTTTGAAAACCATCATCTACTATTTGGTTTCTATCACAGAAAACAAATTTATCAGAAGTTATATCAAGCATATACTCTTTGTTTCCTAAAAGCAAAGTTATCAAACAATACATCAATCATTCTACTCTTTGTTTTTCATTTTTGGGAAACAAAGTTATCAGTCATCTACTCTTTGTTTTCTATTTTTGGGAAACAAAGTTATCAGTCATCTACTCTTTGTTTTCTATTGGGAGAAGCAAAGTTATCAGTTAATCATCAGGTTTTCTCTCATTTCTATCTATATCAGCATGATGGCACACTAGTTTCTCTATCTATTGACCAAGGAAGCAATGTAGACCCTCATTTTTCATCACAATGGCATGCCAAAATTTTTCCAGATGTGCTAATCTGCGCCTCGGATGCGTTGAAACTCATAAGCACTACAATTTACCTCAAAAGTGCTAAAACTCCGTATGTGTGGTTTTGCACCCTAAAAGCGCTAAAACCCTATATGCGCTACGATACCCCATGGATGTGCTACTTCATACCTTAGATGCGCTAATCCCTAAATGCGTGACTCTATTCCTTAGATGCGCTAAAGTTTTCTAGCCGGGTTTCACTCCTATAAGCGCTAATCTACACTTCGTATGCGTTAGAAAACCTCAAATTTGCCCTATTCCTATATGCGCTAAAGAACACCCTATATGCGCTACGAAAAATTTCTCGAATGCGCTAAAACAAACAGTCGTATGCGCTAAAACAACATTTTAAAACCTAAATCTGCATGAAAAACGTAAAAAAATTGATCAAAATCACAAAATTTCAAAGCATAAAGGGTTTAATCGACTCACCAGTGGTCCATACACAACTGGTCTCTAAAATCGAAGGGCCCGCTCGAATCTATGCGAGTGAAATGGGATCGACATCTCGCTATGTCACTGTTAGAGCATCCAAATCACTGTAGCAAAAGAGTGAAAATGACTTCCACTTTCACCCCTTTTACCTTATATAGGTCAATTAAGGTGGGTTTTTGGTGGCATTTTATTCTTTTCACTTTATATATTTCACTTGGGGCATCTTTTACATCACTTATCAGGAGCTAAATCACTAACTCCCCAACAGAATATCATCATCTGTGATTTACCTCCCGAGGGGGCATCATCAGCATCAGCATCAAAAACATATCAGGTGCAACAAAAATTTTATTTTCTTTGAAGCAATGCATTTCACACATCACTTCAAAGAGGGGCAAAATGTATATGTCTAAAAATGGTCATCAAGCTTGTTAATTAATTAAATATAAATTATTTAATTAATCCCCTAAAGTCATCTACATATAAATAAATTTAATTATTTATTTATATTGTTCACTTTTATAAATTCTTCTACCTTAGTTAAATAAATAACTTTATTTAATTATTACCATCTTCCATATTCCTCTTAATTAAATTAAATAAATTTTATAATTTATTTATATTAATTATCATGTTATTCTAAATTTGAATATTTGAATTCAAATAATGGAATATTCCTCCAAACACCCTCTTCATCTCATAGTTAAATTAAATATTATAAATATTTAATTTAATATCTTTCCTCTCTCACACATAATTAAATATTTTAAATATTTAATTACCTTCTAAATTCCTCTCTCACACATAATTAAATATTTTAAATATTTAATTACCTTCTAAATTCCTCTCTCACACATAATTAAATATTTTAAATATTTAATTACCTTCTAAATTCCTCTCTCACATAATTAAATATTTAATTACTTTCTAAATTCATCTCTCACACATAATTAAATATTAC